>JAPSGF010000168.1:321119-381064 GCA_035772895.1 Perdix hodgsoniae
TTTATTTTATTTTATTTTATTTTATTTTATTTTATTTTATTTTATTTTATTTTATTTTATTTTATTTTATTTTTTCCTGCTAATATTACTGTACATCAAAACTCAGCAGAAGTCATTACTCTTGCTTTGGAAAAATGCCACTAAATGATTTAGAATGTCTTCTTGCTTGCCAGAGGGTCTATGTTCACGGAAAAATTTATTGAATGCTTCTGCATCTCAAACAGATTTGAGATTTCACAGAATCACAGGATAACAGAGGTTGGAAGGGACCTCAAGAGATCACTGAGTCCAAACCTGCTAAAGCAGGTTCCCTACAGCAGGTCAGACAGGTAGGTGTCCAGACAGGTCTTGAGTATCTCCATAGAAGGAGCCTCCACAACCTCTCTGGGCAGCCTGTTCCTGTGATCTGTCACCCTTGTTATTGATCCAATGCACTGCAGTTGCACAAATGTGTTTCCCATTGGAAGAAGGGGGTCAGCATATCTGTATGGGTAATGCAGGAAGAAGGCGAGATCTGTCTCCTTCAGCAGCAGCAGGTTCTAAACTTACTTTTTGGATAATGCCCTTAGCAATATGCTCTAATCTCTGGTTACCCTGAAGCAGTCCAGTGGTTGGACTCAAGTGATTGTAGGTCCCTTCCAACTGAAATATTCTATTCTAATAGAATTAAAACATTTATGTAAGTTTGTTTGCTTTGTTTTTCAATTTCTTCTTTGGTATTGGAGCAGTATAAAAGTGCCTCGGGGAGCCATACAGCATCCAAACCCAGAGCCTTCTACCCGGGTGCCTCTGTACAGCTCTGATTTAAATATTTATTGTGTGTACCAATGTATATGATGCTTATATACATATATGCAGATGCAGAAATATAAGGAGATGAGGACAATAAGGAAAACTCCCCAAAGGTTCTCAATAAAGATGGCACAAGGTAAAAGAAACAGACAAAGGTCTAAGGAAACAGAAACTTTATTTTGAAGGTTTATTTATTTCTTTACTTTAATTCTGTGATGAGTTTCAAGCACAGCTACAAGGCAAATGGTGTGCAGCTGTTTCTGTCTGTTGACAACCTCCAGCTGCCTGTAGGTCTGCAGTGGGGTACGTAGATGGTAGGTGATGGGAGCTCCCTTCATCCGTGGTCCTTGGGCTGCCTGTAGCATCACAGTGCAGTACAGACTGGGTGGTTTCCTCATCCCTAGCTCAGTGCCTTGTACAAGCTCAGACACTGGCTGGTTAGTGGAGGCTGTGGTGTTCTGGTTCCGTGTGTGCCTGCATGTCCAGCTGCAAGGCAGAGGGGAAGCAACAAAGCAGCAGCTGCCTGCCCTACTTCCCTGTCCTGCCCTACCTGCATGGCTCTGATCACTGGGCTGCTTTTCTGACAGCTCTAAACTCTGTGAAGTGGAGGAAAACCTGGAATAATAGAAGTACTGTGTTTTAGTGCCTGTTCTAAGATGTTAAACTCCATCAGGATTGCCTGGCAACTTAAACTTCACAACACTAGTGTCTGCATTGATTAAATAAGGCATGTTATTTATATCCTGTCACGACACTGAAGGCAGGAAAGGGTATTGCTCTGCAGTGTTTACATGTTCCAGCAATTACACATGACCAAGTTGTAGGAAAAAATATTTTTTATGTATGTTCAAAGTTAGTCTGACTTGAAACTACATGTCAGATGTAGATACCCAGATTTAAGAATGCTTGCTAATGTAGAGCTGTTTGCTGCAGAGTATGTGAAGTACACAGCTCCCAGGCTGTGTTTATTCATTTGGGTAGGAACCTCAAAATTTTATCCTTGGTTTCAAAAGTTACGCTATCTTCATTTTTCAGATAAACTGTCTCCCATTATCTCCCCACAATTTTATATTCTTGGTGAGAGGGATATGTAAGCAAATGTATGAAAATGTATACATCCCAGTTCTACCTTCACATTCCTTATTCACAGAGCTGCTTTCTTCCCAATGTCCCTTCATGAATACTATACCTGATTGTTTTCTCTGTCTTCCTATTATCATTCTCCCAGTGATGCGTCTTTTAGCATCAGCTACACAAAGGGAACTGGAGACACTCAAGGTCAGGCTGGATAGGGTTCTGAACACTTGATGGAGCTGTAGGTGTCCCTGTTCAGTGCAGAGGAGTTTGATTAGATGATTTTTAAGGTCCCTTCCAACTCAAAGCATTCTATGATTCTACATATTACGCAAGAATCTATAGAGCTGCTTTAAAGTCTCACACAGCGTGGTTTGACTTAGGAGAAATGGGGTCATTTGGGGCCTAAACTTGAGTTCTATCCATTACAGTGCATCCCAGCAGTCTGCATTAAGGTTTGTTTCATTTTTAATTCTTGCCTCTTCAGGCATTAATGGCTCTGTCCATCAATTAAACCTTTCTGGAAGTCATGTCTCCATTTTTGGTGTGTCTAAGTCTTACATCTGAAGCAGCTGTAAAAAAAGGAACATCAGAGATTACACCAGATGCCTTTCTAGTTCCCATCCCTCCCATCCCGGATGTGTCTGGATTGCAATAATATAGTTCTTATAGCCATTGCTTTTGAAAAGTTCCCTCAAAGTGATGTTTGTGGTGTGGACATGACTCCATCAGGCAACAGATCACCTTAAATCTTTGGTGGCTTTTCAGTGCTGTTCTCCTGAAGCTCCCAGATATACGTTTTCAATACAGGGCTCAACATATTTTTACACTTAAAATTTACACTAGCTGAAGGTTGCATAATTTCCCAGGCTTCAGTAGGTGGGTGTCCAGCTAGCTAGTTTATGAAGCTGCACTTGGGTGTGCCACTGTCTTTCAAGTCTTACCATTCCTGTACTGTTTTCCTACTCTTTCCAGTATCTGCAGCTTTCCTGTGAAGCTTTTGCTTCTGACTTGTTTGGGACCTACCCCCTCTTTTGCTCTCATGCTTCAGTGTATTTCCTCCTCCGATAAATGTTTGGATTTTTTTTTTCCCTTTATTTCGACTTCTGATAAAGGAATTTGAATCAGTGAGATCTGATGGAGTTCGCATCAGAAATTTTAAGGAGCACATCAACTCTGAACCAATTTTTCCCAAGGAATGGAGAGTAAAGAACATTGTACATATGTTACAAAAAGGAAAATATTATTCACATAAATAAAAGATCCACTGTCTAGAAAATGATTTTGAAAATGCTGACAGCCTCAACCACAGTTACATAAATTGACAGTGTCTGACTTTGACAGAACCACAGAAGTAAAGAATCTGCTGTGTGGTATTGCTCATAATTTGAGGCTTGATTAAAAGCAATCTTTGGGGAAAAAAAATCATTGAATTCACTTTTCTAATAACCCAGTCCAATTTCCTTTAAATTTAAATCGAAAGGCGGTTTATGAAAATATATTAAATTGTCAATTATGAAAGCTAGTTAATATATTTTTTTTATTGAATTGCAGGTTCAATATACTTCTGATATACTTCAGTTTTAAGAAGAATGAGGTAAAATGAAATATCTGTATTTTTCTATCCCTCAAGTTGAGAAAAGTTCTTCATCAGGTGCATAGGGTTTGCATGACATGGTAGAACAGTGGATGAGGGCTGATGGAAGCACAGCCTATGGATACCTCAGCAGGAGCAGCCCAGGCTGGAGCTGCAGCATGTAGAGAGGAGCCCACGGTGGGGCAGGAGGGCTGTGGGGATGTGCTGGAGAAGTGCCTGAAGATGGGCCACATGAAGCAGAGTTGTATTGGAGCAGTGCTGGGAGAGCTGAAGTGGGAAGTCCATGAAGAATCATTTCAGGAAGGTTTACATCCCATGGGAAGGAGCCACATGGAGCAGAGTGATCGTGGAGGAGAGAGGATTCATTATGGACTGAGAGCAGCCCCCATTGCCCATTCCTCTGAGCTCCATGGTGGGAGGAGGTAAGAGGCAGTGGGTGGGAGAAGGATGTTTGTACTTAGCCTTCAGTTCTCACTGCTCTATCTCTTAGCAATAGGCACTAAATTACATTCATATCCAAGTTCTGAGTCTGTTTTGTCCATGGTGGTAATAGGTGAGTGATTTCCTAATCATTATCTCAACCCATGAGCTTTATCATCAAATTCTCTTCCCCTGTTCTTCTGAGGAGGGATGATTAAAGAGCAGCACAGTGACTCTTAGCTGCCCAACAATGCTAAGCCACAATGGAGGTTCATTTACAGGGACGGAGCAGCCTCTCTGTGCAGCCCATTCCAGCACCTCACCACTCTCTCTGTAAAGAACTTCCCCCTGACATCCAATCTAAACCTTTCCTTCTTAAGCCTAAAACCATTCCCCCTTGTCCTATCACCGCCTACCCTTGTAAAAAGTTGATTCCCCTCCTTTTTATAATCCGCTTTTAAAGACTGGAAGGTTGCAATGAGATCTCCTCACAGCCTTCTTTTCTCCAGACTGAACAAGCCCAGCTCCCTCAAACTATTTCAAACCTCATTGTGAATACATTGCTAATCTTTTCCTGTAGAGCCTAGGTTAAAGACTCTATTAACTTGTATGCATCCTACTCCCAGCTGATTTTGAATAGCCCAGAGAACACTACTGTGGGGAATGAGCATTTAATGATCTCATAACTGGTTACGTGATGGGACTGAAAGGCCAACCTGCTGTTTCCTTTAGAACAGTCAAGAGCACAGGGCACCTGGTCACCCTCTGGTGCTTAGGGATGCTAGTGATGTCACTGAATCCCTCATGTCATTCACACATTCAGCTTCCTCAATAAATTATTGAGTTAAAGGAAAGATTTTGGTATAATCTAGTATAGAAAAGACACTTAGAATACAAAACTGTTTTTTTAAACACTGGGGCTTGAATCCAAACACTTTTTATTTCGTTTTCACTGCAATTTCATTCTAGAATTAATCTTTTAAGTCCTTGAAGGCTAAGCCATTTCCTCTAGTTCTAGAAAAATAAGCAGAATTTGTAAGGTTATGCTATAATTCTTGTTACTTCAAGTTGTCCAGGGCAGCAACATAGAATCATAGAATTACTCAGGTTGGAAAAGACCTTAAAGATCATCAAGTTCAACCTCAACCTAAGCACTACCAAACCAAAAATCAGGTGAATCACCAGCTGGTACATAAGTCAATTAAGCTGTGACAGTTTGTGTCAGCAGAGAATCTAGCCTTCCCCCTGAGATAACAAAAATTGAGTGGGATCATCTCATAGCTCTAAATATGATACTAAGATTACAGCAGCTCCTGTTGTTTCAAATGCTAGGTGCTAAATGCTTTTTAAAACCCCCACAAAACTGTGGATTTTCATAATGCCAAGAAGTCTAGAGACGTGCACTGGCTGTGTACCAAGACATAGTTTGTCAGATAAGTATTATTCACCTGTTAAATGGTAACTGCCATTTTAGGTAGTTGTTGGTGGATTCAATGCTAGGTTTCCTCTTTATATCCATTTGGCAACCATATTTCCACACTTTATTTTGGGGAAAAGTGTTCATTGTGATTTATTACATTTTAAACTTCAAGGACAAACCATTTAGTTGTAGTTACAAATAAGCATAATGAATTTCAAGCGGGATTGAAATATTTGGCAACTTATGAAGATTCTATATGGTTTACTGCCGTTTTCAGTTTCTGGAGTTTTAATCACTTTTTGTGTTACAGGAAACAATAACAAAAATGTCATTATGACATCAAAGCCCTTAGAAAGCCTAATTAAATCAACATTAAAAACAATTCCAGTGACTAATTCTGGTAAGCATCCAATGAATTCTATTGATTTTAACTGGCATCAGAATATTTTAAAAGTTAGGAGTTTCAAAAGTAAGGCAGTATTTTTAACTCATTTATCTTACCGACCTTTGAACAGTGTATTATTAGACAAACATTAGGCACATTAAAGAAAAAAAATACAAAAGAATGCATTGAAAAACTTAAAATTCTGTTTTATTTTTCTTGTATGAACAGATTTAATGATTAGCCAAACATCCAATACTGCTGCGTTGGAGAGGGAAGACTGAAGGCATGTTAGACCAGGCAAAGCTGATGAATGGCATTCCTGTGTGGAGTGGGGCTGAATTCCCAATGATGTGGGAGATAGAAGAGGGTATTCAAAGCTGGTATGCAATGTTCAGAACTCACAAACCAATCCAGCAGTTTCATCACTGTCTTGAGAGATGTGAGGCATGTTTTCCAGCTAGCTGTCTGCCTGGCTGGTCTCTCTGTGCCCCAGCATGGAGGTATCACACAGCCCCCATTCTCCTCTTGATACCACTGAAGGATTCCAGGACTGATAAATTCTGTGGCTGTCTCCAGGATCTGATTTGAGACTCCTGGTGTGTCCAGGAGCTGCACCCAGACCTGTCCTCCACTGGCAACTGGCAGTCAGCTTCTTAGAAGAGACCTCATTTGGCTGCCTCAGCTGGGTGGGGTTCATTCCTAGGATAATGGGCTGGTCCTGCTCTCTCAACCATCCCACGGTAATAGCCTGTTTGGAGAGGTCCCTCTCCCTGAGTAGGCTGCTAGGTTTCCTCTGCATGTCATTGACCCTCCTAGGAGACTCATGTCTGTTGTAATAGGACAAGGGGAAATGGTTTCCAACTAAAACAGGGGAGGTTTAGACTGGATATAAGAAAACAGTTTTTCACAATAAGCATGGTGAGGCACTGGCACAGGTTGCTCAGAGAGGTGGTGGATGCCCCGTCCTTGGAGACACTCAAGGTCAGACTGTACAGGGCTCTGAGCACCTGATAGAACTGTAGGTGTCCCTGTTCACTGCAGGGGAGTTGGGCTAGATGCACTTTAAGGGTACCTTCCAACTCAAACAATTCTATGCTTTTATATTCACTCCTGACTGTTCTATCATCACGTAACCTAAACATAGGGGAACCCACACTCATAGAAAAGGAACTTTTGCTTGTAACTCAGACTGCCTGTCAACGTGTGTTTCTGAAGGAGTTTACAGCTTTTTAGGATTAATTTTGGAAGTGCATTTATAAATGGAAGTCATCAATTGGTTAAAACAGCATCAGAACAGAGATTTTGCAGATGAATAATAAAGTGGCTAAACACATGATCTATTGCTACTTGAGATTTCCATGTGTATCCTGCCTGCTCTTCTGTTGTAATACTTTCCAGTCCCAGGTACTGATAGCTCAGACATCTACTGCCTCTCAAATGATACTCAATGCTTATATTTAAAGACTCCCTAAGTGCTGAATTTTGTTCCTTAATAGAAAACTCAGTATTTGAGGGTATAGTTGAGTGAGAGCAATTAAAAACTGACTTCTAGTCTTAGACACTTCTGTGCATATGTCTGCATACCTTTGGACTTCCACAGCTAAAGCTGTTTTTCTAAACGTAAAGCTCTAGCACTGCTGTAGAATACCTTGGATACCCAGTGCAGGTGAGCAGTCTTCCAGCAACCGAATTTCCATGCTTGTCAATGCCATTGGTAGAGCCTGAATGTCCACTGGGTAACTGCCTTAGGATGAAAAGCCCTGCTCAGGCTCTCTTGACTATAGTGAAACGGGGCTTTAAACAGGTGTTTGATGTCATTTATGTGCTATAAGGGTGCTATTTGGAGGTGTAAACCCAAGGGATTTTGCTATAGAACCATTGCCAAATCTGCCAGCCATGATCAGAGATTTTGGACATCCTCAAGAATTTCAAATAATTCTGTGTTCTGAAGCACAAAAGGAGCTGCAGACCTCTGCAAACAATAATTGAAGTATAGACACATAGCTTATATGTATATACATCTGTATCAAAACACTGTAATTGATTACATGCAGACAACATGAATTTAAAGATCACTTTGAAGATTTTACTTTCAAACTCAATCCTTCTCAGTTTTACTGTAACTCTGGCGTGTAGCTTTGTGTACTCAAATGCAACAGATGAGATCAGCCAACTTTAGAAAACTGTAGAACCTAAAACAGTTCACGACGCTTAAAGCAAAAGAATTAACTTAATATAGGGGAGATGAGATTACAGATGAGAATACACAATGAGATTAAATTTGTGCCCATTATATTGGTATAATGAAAAGTAATGACACCCATTGTAATGAGCGGTGGTGACTGCACTTCATGGTCACACTCTTAGTAAGAGTCTGAGCAAAGCAGCAAGGAATAAACGCAGTGAACTAGTGATCTTGCATTAAGAATCATGTCTCACTCATTATTAACACCTTTATGAGTCACTAGACCTTAGCGAAGACAGTTTGTGAGCTTTTATTCCCTACCTGAAGCAAATTGTACTGTTTAGCTGTCGTTCTGTCTTGAAAACTCATTTCTACTAAAAAAAAAAATATGAAAATGGAAAGGAAAAAAAAAGGGGGGGGGAAGAAGTGAAAAACATTTCTATTTGACAAAAATAAACTGCGAGTCAGACATCCTCTTCACTATGGTACATATCTGTCAGATTAGTTAATTAGTAAATCATGAAAGAAACTGTGCCAGTCACACAAAACTTGAATTATAATTAGCATTTGACAGGATGGACTTCAGTTCATTCACGTTTCTGATAAAGCAAGTTACGTTGTGTGAGAAGTTTTTCTCATCACATTTTCCAGTAGATGTTAATGAAGTTCTAGTTGCCAAATCACATGGAGCGTGGTGAAAAAGCCTACTGACTTGTGCCAGGTGTGTATTGACAAAATTCTCCTGCTTTGGTGAACCATCCTGGACATTCAGTATTCACTGTGGGCATTTTGTCTACTGTAGGATTTTTACGCAGAGAGAGATTAATACATAGAGAGAGAGGAATGTTGTGGACTAAATGGATGTTGTGGTTTCTTTTGTGTTTGACTTCTGTCATACTGCCCTAAGTTATAGACAATGGGATTTGATGACCTTAGTTCTGTGCTCCTAAATGATGGCAGAGCCTGAGCATAGGTACTGATCAATGTTTGGGCACTAGACATAATCTCTTTTAAAGCTTCTGCTCTGAATCTATAACGTAGAGCACAAAAAAAAGAGTTGGAAAATATAAGCAGCCCCTGTGTGAGCATTCCCGACGGCAAGAGCACATACCATCAGTCTGACTAAAATACTTCAGGTTGAGAAATAGCATGGTTGTAGCCTTTAAAGAAAGATTAACTATGCAGCGTTGTGTGTGTTGAGATGTATTTCTCTTGAGCTATTTAAAAATCAATTTCATGGAATCATAGAATCACCAAGTTTGGAAAAGACCTCCAAGATCATCCAGTCCAACTGTCTGCCTGTCACTAATATGTCCCACTAAACAATGTCCCTTAGTACAACATCTCAAAGTTTCTTGAACACCTCTGGGGACGGTGAATCCACCACTTCCCTGGACAGCCCAATCCAGCGCCTCAGCACTTATTCAGAGAATAAATTTTTGCTAATACCCAACTGAACCTCCCCTGAATCAACTTGAAGCCATTTCCTCTAGTCCTACTGCTAGTAACAAGGGAGAAAAGGCAGATCCCCACCTCGCCACAACCACCTCTGAAAAACAGTAGCTGAATCCTTCTTTTTTTCTCTTGGGTCAAAACTCACTTTGCAACTCATTTTGTCAATAAGGCTCTAAACGACAACAGAGAATTATCTGGAAAAGAACTGGTGAGTGTCACCATGCAAAACTTATTCTGCTTATGACTGCAGGATTTCTATCGCCTATATCTCAACCCCAAATCAAAAAGTGGCTGAGATTTGCAATAAACTGGATGTGCAAATATTTGATCCCTTGAGTCTTAATCATGGTGTGGAGTATACATATGGGAGACACAGCTGGCATAGGGAGATAGTAAGAATAGTTACACGCCCCTGCCAGCCCATGCCAGAGGAGAGCAGGATGGTGAGCAGAGGCAGAGGTAAGAGGGCAGGGCAGAGGACATGTAACCCTGGGCACATCACATTCAGGGGTGGCTGTGATGCAACAGATTCTGACTTGCCCTCCTTTGTCTTGGGGAGTCTGAGGCCCAGAGACCATAGAACCCTCCTGTCCTCTGCTGCTCAGCTGGAGTGATGCCCCATCTTCCACAAGGATGTGGATTCAAAGATATGTAATCAAATTAACACTACCCTGGGTGTACTTTGGGGCATGTTGCCAAGTTCCTGGCAACAGTCTTGGCGATGCCTTGGGCATGTCAAAGCGTGCAGAACATTCAGAGTTCCCTGTGTTACACAGGCATGGTAAACATGGCACAAGAAGTGCTTCAACTGTCTTTCAGCCAGGCCTGATGAGACCAGGATTGTGAGCAGATGCAGAGGTGAGAGGGCAGGACAGAGGGCACAGAAGGGAAGGGCTGGGCAGGGTGGCAGGGTTGTCTGTCATGCAGATTTTGTGTCCTCCTCCTTGTCTTGGAAGGCCAGTGACCCAGAAGAGAAGGCAAGAGTCTGTGGAATACTGCTAACCTTGGTTCTTCAGCGGTAGTGCTGTTCCACCTTCTACAAAGACATCAATACAAAGATATGTAATCAAAATCACACCAGCCTGTTTGTAGTTTTGGGCATCAGCTGCTGACAACTGTCTTGCTGAAGCCACAGGCATGTCACAGCAAGCAGGACATTGGCAGTTCCCTGTGTCACACAGGCAGGGATAGGAAAATTGTCAGAAGAGCTGCAAAGTTTGCTAGCCCAGGTCAGAGGAGAGCAGGATGGTGAGCAGAGGCACAGGGCTCGGAAGGGAAGGGCTGGGCCCTGGGCAGGGACTGTCAAGCAACAGACTCTCCTCCTTTGTTTTGGTGGGCCAGTAACCCAGAGAAGAATATCTTCAGACCATGGAACCCTCCTGTCTTTGGCTCCTCCGTGGTAGTCTTGTTCCATCTTCTACAAAGACATCAACACAAAGATATGTAATCAAAATCACACCAGCCTGTTTGTATTTTTGGGCATCAGCTGCTGCCAGTCATAAGCATGGCACAGCAGGCACAAAGTTTGGCAGTTCCCTGTGTCACACAGGTATGGGCAACATGGCTGGCATAGGGAGATGATAGGAACAGCTGCACCCCTCTGCCAGCCCAGGCCAGAGGAGAGCAGAATGGTGAGCAGAAGCAGAGATAAGAGGACAGGACAGAGGGCCCTAGGCAGGGAGGCAGTGGTGGCTATCATACAACAGATTTCATGTTCTCTTCCTATGTCTTTGACAGCATGAAGCCCAGAGGAGCGCATAACCAGACCTCTCCTGTCTTCTGCTGCTCAGCAGGAGTGATGTCCCATCTTCCACAAGGACTTGGATTCGAAGATATGTAATCAAATTAACACTAGTCTGGGTGTACTTTGGGGCATCACTTCCTGACAACAGTCTGGTGATGCCTTGGGCATGTTATACCAAGCAGGACATTAGCAGTTCCCTGCATCACACAGGCATGGATGACATGGCCTGCACAGGGAAATCATAAATGAGCTTCAACCGTCTTCCAGCCCAGGACAGAGGAGAGACAAATGTTGAGTAGAGGGTGAGGTGAGAGAGCAGGACAGAGGGCACAGAAAGGAAGGTCTGGGCCCTGGGAATCTTGAACGATGGTATCTGAATCCTCTTTTTTTTTTTCTTCCTTGGCTCATCACTCATTTTGTGTGGCTGTTTTGATTACAAGGCTCTAATTTTCAGCTTTGAATTATCTGGAAGGTGTTTGTCACCGTGCACAATACTTCTACTTAGGATTTTAAATATAAGCAGAAACTGGGCAGGAAGCCTTTTTTGAGGTCTGCTTTAAGGAGCAGACCATTGCAAAAGGCGATAATACTTGTTCACTGACAACTGAGGCACCATTCCCTGCTGGCTTATCTGGAGGACCAGGTGTGTCACGCTAACAGAGCAAAAAGAAGAAGAAAAAAGAAACTGAGAAGCGGCGGATAAAGGCCCCTACTGAACTAAGTACTTGGGAAGGAATTCCCTTAGAGAAGAACCCTGTTAGGAAAGAACTCCCCTGGGGCCTGCTTGCTGCAAAGTTTCCTGGCTTTCTTCCATCCCTTGCGGAGTCTGGTCAAGTTCCTCAGACCAATGGATGAACTATGATCAATGCTAGATCCTCACTGTTGACTATCTGTCTTGCTTTCTACAAAGACTCTTTGCTTTTATTTCCTATTTCTTTGCTATCACCTGTCTCCTTTCCTCATCTCCTTAAGCAACTAAGATTTGTAATAAACTGATTAGGCAAACAACTTTTTTTATTCATAAATACTCCGTAACATCTTACAGATATATTGGAAGAACTGCCACTCAGTGCATCAAAGAATTTGCTTGAGCTAAAGTGCTAAATTAACAGAAATACCTCCTGGCTTATTTTCTGTGTTTATATAAAACATGCCATGTACAACTAGTTATCTGTATTTAGGTGAGGTATTAAGTGAGGAAAGAAAAGAAAAAGAAAGAAGTTTCACTTACCTTTAATGTAATAGAAGAATCGTTCTGCTACTCAGTTTAACTCCAAGTTCATTATCTTAAAGTTCCTAAAAGGAAGAGATTACTCATGTTGCCTCAGACTAACCAGTTATTCATTCTGGATGCATGGACATTCATGCAAGTTGACACTGGATGATGAGCTTTGGGACATACAGACTTACAAACACGCTGATCTATATCACTCTCTGTAAACCTATACAGAGATCACAAGACCTTATCTTCAGAGGACAATAAACCCACTTTTCTTAGCATTTCTCAACTATGAAATAATGAGAAATAATCTGTGAACTATCATTCTCTGGAATAACTGATATAAAAAGAGGGGAAAAAAACTTTTCATTTAAACACATTATTTAATTTAGCAGCATAAATTGTTTAAAGAAGTCACTGATAAGATTGTTTCATTAGAGAACAGATTGTGTTCTGCAGTGCATGAAGATAATACTGTAGTCTACTGTCTTTAAATAAGCAACTTGGACAATTCATTATCTTGAAAAATGTAAAGAGATGTTAAATGAAACACTGTCTACTCTTCGACAATTTTTAATGCAGTCTGCAATCAAACAAAATGAACTCTGCTGTTGACTAAACATACTCAATTATTTTAGATCTTTCTTTCAGGTCCAATTATCTAGGAATTTGTATACGTCTTACTTGAGAGGTTCAAAAGGCCAAGTGCAGAAAATTGCACTTGGGTTGGGGCAATCCCAGGTATTTATACACTGGGGGAAGATCTCCTTGAGAGCAGCTCTACAGAGAAGGACTTAGGGGTCCTGGTGGACAAGAAGCTGGACATGAGCCAGCAGTGTGTGCTTGCAGCCCTGAAGGCCAACTGCATTAAAAAAGGGGTGGCCAACAGGGAGAGGGAGGTGATTGTCCCTTTCTACTTGGCTCTCATGAGGCCCCATCTGCAGTACTGCATCCAGGCCCGGGGCCCCCAGTACAGGAAGGATGTGGAGGTCTTGGAGCAGGTCCAGAGGAGGGCCAGTAAGATGGTCAGAGGGCTGGAGCACCTCTCCTATGAGTAAAGGGTGAGGGAACTGGGCTTGTTTAGCTTGGAGAAGAGAAGGCTGTGGGGAGACCTCACTGTGGCCTTCCAGTACTTGAAGGGAGCGTATAAACAGGAGGGGGAACGGCTGTTTACAGGGGTGGATAGTGATAGGACAAGGGGAAATGGTCTTAAACTGAAACAGGGAAGGTTTAGGTTAGATATTAGGAGGAAGTTTTTCACACAGCCGGTGGTGACACACTGGAACAGGTTGCCCAAGGAGGCTGTGGATGCCCCATCCCTGGAGGCATTCAAGGCCAGGCTCTGGGCAGCCTGGTCTGGTGGTTGGTGACCCAACACATAGCAGGGGGTTGAAACTACATGACTGTTATGGTCCTTTTCAACCCAGATCATTCTATGATTCTATGATTCTATTTTACTTAAAAAATACAGTGCTCAGACTGGACACAGTAGTTCAGTAAGGCTTAGCTAAGTACTTACTAGACCACTGAAATTGTCTAATACTTTCTGCTTCTGTTTATAGAATCATAGACTAGTTTGGGTTGGAAGAGACTTTAAAGCTCATTTAGTTCCAAGCCCTCTATTAGCAGGCGAGTCTTCTCCTGTTACATTGGTTAAAGCCTGTGCTGGTTTCAGCTGTAACAGAGTTATTTTTCTTCCCATTAGCCAGTATAGTGCTATGTTTTGGATTTAAGATAAGAATAACACTGATAACATGCTAGTGATTTAGTTGTTGTTGAGCAGTGCTTGCACAGAACCAAGGATATTTCATTTTCTCATATATCCTGTCAGCAAGGAACTGGGGGTGCACAAAAAGATGACAGGGGAAAGAAGGAGGAAAGCTAATCCAAACTGGCCAAAGGAATATTCCATACCATATGGCATCAAGCTGAATAATAAAAACTATGGGGAGTTGACAAGCAGGATGCCACTGTTTGGGCATCAGTCAGTGCAGCTGACTGAGTTGTGCATCACTTGTTTTGTATGCTCCTTTATCATTATTACTATTATTTTTCCATTTCTTTTCTGTCCTATTAAACTGTCTTTATCTCAGGGCACAAGTTTTACCTTTTTTCTGACTCCCTCCCCTATCCCACTGGGGTAAAGTGAATGAGTGAACAGCTGTGAGTGCTAAGTTGCCTGACAGGTTAAAGCACAACAAAGCATCTTTCAACCTGACCTTGCTAATGCATCACAGAACTTACATTTCTGGAAACAACACTGCACTATGACTCAGTTTCCCTGGCAACTTGCCTATTTTCTGCAGTTCTTTTTTTTATATACTTGTACCTTTGATTTTTTTCTTCATTATGGTCATTCTCCACACTTGTCTCTATTGAATTTCATCTTGTTGATTTAAAATTTTGCTCTGTACAGTCTGCTCAGATCTCTTATGATTATGGAAATTCTCAAAGGTAATTTTTAATGGTTAAGTTCTTAATGACTTCAGAATGAATATCAGCAGATCTCAACAAGCTGAATCCATCCAACTTATCTAAATGGTTTTTAATATCTACGTGCTCTAGCTTCTTCTGTACCTCTATTTTGTCATTAAAATTCATCTAAGTGTCTGGTCACAGTTGATGTTCCTTTTCTTTATTTTGCACTGAGTCAAAGCACTGCATACTTAAGTCATTTCTGCAGGGTCAATCATATGTTCCTCTTAAATGGTTCGTTATTATTATCTTTTCTGTGATTCTGTGATTCTGGGATCTTATTATTGGTTCTCCACTGAAAATAGCAACACAGGTAAAATGGAAACACTAAGAGAACCATTCCAAGACCTCAACTCTCAGGTGCCCAGCTGATCAATGTAATCTTCTGTTCATAGAAAAATGTTATCCTCTAATACTTCCATCACTTTATTACATAAGGTGTCTTTCTTTTCTTAAGGATGCTTCCCTCTTCCCAATCAACCTATGTGCACTGCAGTGATCAGCAGTGGTCTCTCGATTTCTGTCTTGCAGTACCTGCATTGCACCTGTCTCCAGCTATGCATTCCTTTCTGCAATTATATTGAGGTCTTGCCAGATGCTGGAGTTGAAGGTAAAGACATGACATGAAAGTTGTATTGTAGGCAAGGTATGACATTGCATGTTAGCAAAGAGTGCCAACAAATACTGTTGAAATAAGACAAACTGGAAGATTTGAGTGGATTAATGCACTGACACAAACACAAATTTAGCTCGTATTAGTAGTGTGGAAGATAATGAACTACAGGTGAAGAAACAGGTGACTATAAATAACCAAAATAGTACAAGTATGGAATAGTACTGAATAAAACTCTAGGGACCTATCAACTAATGAGAATTTTGATTGAAAGCTGACAGGCTATCTACTGGAAGCTAATGAAGTAGATGAAGCTTTATAAACATAGAGGATAAACATAAAACACCAAAGTGGAGAAGGTTATCCTACAGTAAATCAGTCTATGATTTTCCCATGTATACCATAAAGCCTTGCATGAGACAGGGTTCACTTTGAATGCTTCACACACTTGCTATTCATGTTCAAATACAAATCTACATTTAAAGAGTTGTGAAAACTGGGATAATTGGGGAAATATCAGGTCTCTCCTAAGTAAGTACAGCATATAATATAAGCTATTGAAATGTAATTGCAGTGATATAAAAATAAGATTATTTTTGTTTCACTTCATCTTTTTCCTACTTTTTTTCACTATTAAGATATTAGCATATTTAATTTTCTGACAGCCTCTTGACAATTATTTAGGAAGTACATCTCTGGAAAGAGTTAACAGTGACTACTATGCTAAAGAGACAAAATCATGACAACTAGAAAAGAGGAAGGACTGTATATTCTGGGAGAAAAATTGCCTACACAATTTCAAGCTCATTCAAATATTTTTGTTATGAGAGTGACTCTTGTGTGTCCACCACTCACTGTAAGTTTTAGGTTTTCTGTAAGAATGAGAATATCTTTCAGAGAAGTATTTGAATGAGAATAGTCTACAGATCAATGGATAATTTCAGAAAAGCATTCATAACGCAGGAAAAGTAAAACCTTCTAACTTGTTCTTCTGTGTTAACAAAAAAAGCTTTACAAATAATAAGAAGAAATACAGAGTGACATTATGATGCAGGATCCTGGTATAAATAGGAAAGGCCTTCATGTCGTAAAAAAAGAAGGTAAAACAGGATTTCACAGATAATAATTTTAGAAGCTAGAATATTTCTCATATATCAACAATTACATATCTGGAATCTGAAAATTACGCATGTTTTTTATTCTTCTTTTATGAAGATTCAACAATAAAAATCCCACTGTTTCTTCATTGACAAAGAAGCTGATGAGAATCCATCTCAGTCATACAAAGCACTAATAGCCAATACAAATTAACTGGAGGGAAAGTAGATGATTTGTTGCTGGTTAAGAAGAAAACTTAACTGACTGACCAAAACTAACTTAACTTACTGACCAAAAAAGTATATACAATGGGTGATGAACACTTGTAAAATCATTTGTTGTGTCTTGTTGCTGTCTTGAATTATTTTGTTTCTACTTTCCTATTGGTTAATTTTTCTGCCTTTAAAACCTCTCATCATTCTTGTTTTGATTTATTGATTTATCAATTTACTGTATTCCAGTTCTCTGGCATATAAAAAAGCTCACTACACTGCATAACATCTCTGAATCTAGCTCTGTCTCAGACAGTGTCAAAGGCATATCGCTCATGTAGGATATGATAAAAATATATGGCTGTGACTGTGTGATATATCACATGATTACAAAGCAGAGCTAATGGTTGTTCAAACTCTTTACAATGAAAGCAGAGCTATAACCTACCAATCTTCATATGATCTCAGGAGCAGTTTTGTAGTCCATAATCTGTAATCCTACAGGGAATTTCCTATCAAATTGGATTCTCCTTTAAACCTTTAAACTGTAGAGTGTAGTCTAAGCAAACCTGCAAAATTGTGTTAAACAGTACATTTTATGGACCTGCTGTATGCTGGGAACTCACAAGAAAGTCTGACATGTCGTCTTGAGCTAGCGCTTCACAACCATGGCTTCAGGATACTCCAACAGGTCACTCTAATGGAATCTACACACCATCTTCACAACACATGACAGTTTCTGTGATCTTTGTTTGATGCACCTAAGTGTATGATTGATTAAACATTTCTTTTTTAAAATGTTTTTATTAGATGAGGAAGAATTTTTAAAATCCTGAAAAAGTGCTGCTCGTGGCACTTAATGACTTAACTATTGTGTGGTGAAATTACTGCAATAAGAAAATGTTTTATCAAGGTGAGCTGGCTGCATACAATAACAATGAATCTGTTTGAGAACACCTCGCTGGAGCAATTTTTTCTGTATCATAACTACATGCAGATTAGAAAATTCTAATAACAGAACCACAAGGAAATAAGACTTATTCCCCTGCTCACAGAGAATTAACACAATCCCTACCAGAGTTTTGTGATATTTCTGTCTATTTGGGGAAAATTAAAACTGGAAAAGAATCCACACACAGTAGAAAACTCTACCAGTCCTTATTGCCCTGTCCAAACCTTTCTTTCTTTTAATCATTGCCTTTTAGAATTCAGCCTCCTAACTCTTTTGTGGAAAAGAAGCTTCTGAAGCAGTGGTAACTGAAAAGCTATTTTCCTCTGATCCAGCTGTTACTCAGCTACTATCTAATCTCTGTAGCTAGTAGATAGGCAATAAGTTTTACTAAATTAATTGTATATAGTTGTTTCCTTGTATGAAAAATAGTAGGATTAAGTAGAGGTGTTGAAAGCATTCTGCTATTAACAATGCTGATCTCTCGCCTAAAAGTAATTAGCCTATTAAAAACAAACCATCATTTTAACTTATTGAAGTATATGAAAGAGATCAATTTCAGATATGTGATTTGGAGCTCAGCAAGAAACAAGCTCAGGAACTGAGAGCTCACTGGAGTTTCTGCTCCAAGGCATTCACATCACTTAGTAAGATTACTGCTTGCCTCAGGGTAGTCAGTCACAGACAAACTAATGCACATTCAAACTCAGAATACTCTTCTGAATCAGAATTGGTGCAAAAATGAAAGTATAATACACAAGTACACAAACTGGTTGGAGTTATCCATTTACTTTTTCTCTGATTTCAGTACTAAAAGCAGTGAGTTTCTAGTTTTAGAAGGCGTGATTTTCTGTTTGCTTGTTTTTAACCGCAAATCCTGTTTATCCTGGGTTCTGAGTTTCTGGGCTCTGGAAATAAAGGTGAAGCTTGTCTCTCCTCATTGGCAGGAGACATAATCAGATCAGAATATCTTCACAAAAAAGACAGGAGGCTGTCTGAACAGATTCATAGGTGACAAAAAGAAAAAAAAATATTCAAAACTTCAAAAAGTTTTCTTTATTAATGATGGAGGCAACAGGGAACTCAAAAACCCATTTGAGCATCAAAATTGATATTTCAAGAATAAAAAATTCGATTTTTTTTTTCTGTGAACTCAGTACATTCACTGCTGAGTCACTGAGACACATAAGTATGGCACCTCTTTATTTTTTTCCAATTGTCAGTTTTTTAACCCATCCACTTGATTTCATGTAATGGCACTGAAAAGGAAATAAAGAACACAATTGTATTGTGACCAATCATAATGTTACCAAAATAAGTTTTGCTGCCTTTCTAATAATAAAGAAGTAAAACATTAGAGTAACGGTAGCATGCAAAAAGACAGGTGAGACTATTATTAGCACAGTCAAAAATGAAGCTAAAGCATTTTTGGTGACGTGGCTCAATAGCCCATTAGGGCTAATATGGTCTCATTTAATAATTAATAGTACAGTAACCAATTCCACTAAAATCTATCTGCAGCAGGCTGTGAAAATGATGAAGGAATGTACCTTCAGCCATTCAAGAAAACCTATAAGCAGAATAAAACAAAGCTTCCTGGCCTACTGGTCAGACAAAAAAAAAAAAAGAATTCAGTTTTTTCCATGTGTTGTGCTGCTGAAGCCACACCACAACTCTTCAGATTTGCATTCCACTGAAATGAGACTTAAAGTCATCTAAAATTAACCTTCCTTTGCCATTTGCAGGCACACTGCATAAATATTAATGTGTGAAAGCATTCCATTTATAATCAGTTGCCAAAACTTGGCACTCGCACCCCCACTCATATCCTCCCTTGACAGTCCACTGCTAACCTCACTGGCAGGAAAGAAGCAAATCAGAAACCTGATGAAGACAGAAATGGCGCTTTGCTCACATCCACATCACTTTTCTTAATTCAAATGCTCTCTTTGCGCATCTTCTGCTTCTCAGTGCGGCCCATTCTGTTGGGATGTGTATTCCAGGAGCTAAACTGAAGTGTAAACGTCTTTAAGGAGCTTGCGAAGAAGCAGCACATGGTTGTTTTGAATGTGAAACAAAATGCAAACAAGACTGAATGGCTGCCAGAAGCTTATCAACATCTCAGTGTTGGACATCTGTCCTTGCTTCTAGGATTGAGAATGCTTATGTAATACTGTGTGGTGGTCTCGTACCAATGGACAACTAAGAGTCACCACTCTACTTTCTCACTCACTATCCTAAAAACAATGGGAGGATGAAAATATGGTGAAAAAAACTCACTGGTTGAGATAATGACTGGGAGATAGCTTGCTAATTATCATTGCAAGCAAAACACACTCATCTTTGGGAGATTAATGTGTTTTATTGTCTATTGCTAAAAGACAAAAGCAGTGAGAACTAAAAGCAAACTACAAACACCTTTCTCTCTAACCATCCTTTCTTTCCTTCTCCCCACAGCTGCACTGAGTCCATAACACTTCGTTTCTGCCACTCCTCCACGGTCACTCTCTGCTCCATGTAGATGTCGATCTTTCCCAGATGATATCGCATGGCCTTCCAACAAGCTGCAGCTCTCCCAGCACTGCTCCAATATGGCTCTGCATGTGGGGCCCACCCTTCAGGCATTGCTCCAGCACAGCCCCATGGGTGACAGCTCCCTCAGCTCTCCTGCTCCATCATGGGCTCGTCTCCATGCACTGCAGCTCCGGCCCAGGGCTGCTCCTGTGGGGGTATCCATGGGCTGTGCTTCCGTCAGCCCTCATCCACTGCTGAGCTGTGGGCTCCTCCATGGCTGCACATGGAGATGTGTTCTGTGTGGTGTCCATGGGCTGCAGGGGGCCTCTCCTGGGCTGCAGGGAACTGCTGCTCCTTTCCTGGAGCACCTCCTGCCCTCTTCCTGAGCTGACATTGGGGGCTGCAGGAGCACTTCTCCCCCATCTCTTACCCCTCTCTCCCAGCTGCAGTACTGTTTCTCTCCCTTCAGTCTGCTTTCCCAGAGGCCCAGTGTCACTCACAGCTCAGCTCTGCCAAGCAGCAGGTCCCTGGTGGAGCAGCTGGAGCTGGTCTGCTCTGCCATGGGACACTACTGGGCGCTGCACACCTGGGCCCTGCAGCCCCTCTGCTAGCACAGCTTTGCCAGATGAACCTAACACATACTGATAGATTACTAAATACAGTAAGGTAACTGAGTAAATTTTCTAGAATTTCAATGAGAAGGAGCAAAATGAAAGAAAAGGGAAAAAATATTTTCACAGGATCAGACTGTAAGCATAAAACACAATAAGCAATTACTGAGCACCAAAGGAGTGCAGCCTTGTGAGTGAGGAAAAAAATGAAAACACCTTAAGGTTTGGGAAAAAAAAAAAAAAAAAGAGGTTGATTTGGTAACAAATAAGGGAAATAGGGAAATGTCACAGGCTGAATGGATGTATTGCACTGGGAAAGTGGGCCCTGTATCCTCTCCATCCCAGTCATAATTTTGTGAGTCCAGTCCCTCTCGTTCCCATAGCTCATGGTTAAATCATGCATAGAACTGAGTCACTGGAGAATGCCCACCATTCCAGTAGAGTTAACAAGCGATCAGGAAACAAACTGCTGGATACCAGCGCATCAAAAAATGTAATACAGAAACCTTCAATAACCGGAGCAGGCTGTGCACAGTGCAATCAAGAAAGCCATGCTGATAGAGTAAATGCAATAATTGAAATAAGTTTGTTGGCTTGTTTACTTGTTTGTTTAATAGTTTTAAAAAGAAGGAGCATACAGAAGAGAGGTTCAATATTCTATCAGAATGAGTCAGGAGTTTGGGGTTGAACACAGGATGAGAGAAACGCACTATGGGCCTGAAAGGATAGTTCCAAAGTCATAAAGGGATGACTACACTCTTTAATAAAGAGACCTGGGAAAAGGGGATAGAAAGATCCAGCCCATCCATGCCGAAGGCTGACAATGAAGATTATGCTGGGGAATCAGGAGCAAAGCAATTACTCATCACAATAAGCAGTATTGCAAAATCAGCTCTGTAATACAGACAGCCATGCAGAGAAAACCAATAGCTGGGCCAAACGTTTAATTGTAAGGCTGTAGTAAAAATGGAAGGGCTAGAGATGTAAATGCAAATTGTTATCACAAAGAACTGAAGTCCCAGACAGATTGAAGCAATAACAAAAATGACAGCGCTCTTAAAAAGCAGTGTCTCCACCAAATCAAAAGTAAATGGAAAGAAAAAAGATGATAACGAACACCAATGAAGTCATACTAGTATTTAGTTAGTGTTTGTACACATGTATTTGCATGTAAGAGTTGACAGAGCAGTAGTTTAGATGTGATCCTATGAAAGAAGAGAGAGAAAGGGGATGAGAGGAAGTCAAAATAATCAAATGTTTTGCTGAACTCAGAGTCAACTAACCAAATCATCCACATTGCTACCACAATTCAAAATGGCAGGAATCCCTTGTGGTGACCTGCCACAGCTGCAAGAACCTGAAAATTCCCTTTACATCCTATAGTTACCATTTTAATCATCTGAGAGACCAGTGATTGTACAAATTGTACAGGCTATAAAAATTCAAAGCTTAACAGGTTAATATGTAACCAATATTTAAAGATATCAACAGGCTTTCCTCCAACCTTCACAAGTTATCACATTCCAAGAATAGCTAGGAAAAAGTGAATGCCTCATAGAAAACCCATTGCTCTGTCTGGATCCCATGTACTCGAGTTTAGAGTCTTAATATTAAAAGCTATTAGTGTAAATATCTTCTCAATTAAATATTTGTTTTATATAAACATGATTTTTAGAAAGGCTTTGCTGACACAAACATCTATTTTAGACAAACATATATGCAGTCTAACATTTGATTTTTTACAGATAAGAAAAGCTTGTTACAATCCAATTTTAATTCTGTTATGTGATGTGGAATAGAAATACCAAATGTACAAGTAGGCAGCACACAGTAATATTCAAGTTAAGGTTTATAGGCACTATTAATATGTGCTGAAAACTCATTGCAACAAAGTAGTAAGGATGAATTGAACTTTCAAAACGCTGATATTTAAAAGAGTCAAGAAGAGGACATGGGGAATATATTTGTATATCCATCAAATTCATTTCTGTACCTAATACGATCAAAGAGAAGATCCTCATGGAAATCATGTTAAGGCATGTGAAAACTAGGAGATGACTGGGGACAGCCAACATTGCTTCACTGAGAGCAAATCATGCTTGACTGACTTGGTGGCCTGCTACAGCAAAGGGATAGCATTGGTGGATGTACCAAGGTCATATACCTTGATTCGTGCAAAGTCACAGTCACAGTCTCATATAACATCCTTTTTACTAAATTTGAGAAACATGGATTTGATTGATGGACTGTTCAGTGGGCAAGGAATTGGCTGGATGGCCACATCCAAAGAGTTATAGTCAGTAACTCACTGTCCAGGTAGAGACCAGTGAAGAGTGATGTCAGGGATATGTATTTAGGTATGATGGTTTAATATCTTCATTGGTTACATGGACAGTAGGACTGACTGTACCCTCAGGAAGTATGAAGATGAAACCAAGCTGAGTGGTGCAGCTGGTACTCTATGAAGGAAGGGATATTATTCAGAGGGACCCTCACAGGCTTGAGAGTTGAGCCTGTGCAAACCTCATGAAGTTCAACAAGCCCCAGTGCACATCTCAAACATCAGTACAGCCTGGAGAATGAATGAATGGAGAGCAGCCTTGCAGAGAAAGCCCTGGGGGTACTGGTGGGTAAAATACTCAACATGAGCCAGCAATCTGCATTTGCAGTCCCAAAAGGCTACTATATCCTGGGCTACATCAAAAGAAGCATAGCCAGCAGGGGAAGGGAGATGATTATCCCACCTGAGACCCTGTGTGGAGCACTCCACAGCTCTGGGGCCCCCAGTATAAGAATGGACTTGTTGGAGTGAGTCCAAGAATGTCCACAAAAATTCTTAGAGAATTGGAGCACCTATCCTTTGAATAGAGGCTATGAGAATTGGAGTTGTTCAGCCTGGAGAAGACTTAGGGGAGAATTTAATGCAGCCTTCCAAAACTTAAAGGCAGCTCACAAGAAAGATGAGGAGAAAATCTTTATCAAGGATTATAATGATAAGGGGCAGTCGTTTTAAACTGAAAGATTTAAATTAGATACCACGAAGAAAATATTTCCTATAAGAGTGGTTAGATGTTGTAACATGTTGCCCAGAGTAGTTGTGGATGCCCCATCCCCATAAGTGTTCAAGGCCAGATTGGATGAGGCCCTGGGCAACCTCGTCTAGCGGAGGGTGGGGATTCCCAATTCCAAATTCCAATTTGGAACTGGATGGTCTTCAAGGTCTCTGCCAACACATACCATTTTATGATTCTATGTTTTTTTCAAGTACCCTGTCTTCAGTAACGTACTAGTCAAATTTTAAACTAGAAGTAGTTCTTTCATTTGTTCCCTTCCTAACATTCATCCATATCTTGTACCATTTCTCTGTAATGCATGCAGTCTCACCTACTGCCAGCCAAGTTTCTCTTTATATGGCTAACTATTCTGACCTTTTCCTTTTTTGCTAGTTTTAAACATAGTGCTACTACAGCACATTCCAAATTGGCTCCTTAGTGCTTCATTTGATGTTCTGCTTTCAATCATATCCTCCGTGTCAGCAATACAAGTCTGGAAGTACTTCATTTCTTATTGAATTAATAATCATACTGAGTTAAAAAACAATTGTGAACCACTTCCACAAACTTACCTCCAGGCCTTTTGTCCAGTTAATGAATTCCAGTCAATGCATGAATAGTTAGCATCTACCATAAAGATAACTTTGTCCTCTAATGTGATTTTGTCCTTTGTGCTATGAGAGTGCCAGAAGAAAAGCATGATTATTATTAAACCCTAGGTGAAAAAAGTTTGAGATTTCATTCAAATCTTTCTGAAACTAACACACTAAAATACTAAGCTAGATGAATAATTTCAAATTTAAGTAGAAGAATTATGGTGCAGATGATTCAATAAACCAGATTCCATCTCAAAGTTTTTCACAGATGAAACTCATCTAGAATGAAGACCATAACAAGAGCATTACACCACTTCAGGAATTGTAATAGTGTATTTCACTCTTGAACATGGTTGTAGTAACTGAAATGGTGTTTAGACCATCGGAGAGTCATTGGAGAGTGTCACATGGCTCTAAATGCATTTTCCCTAAACAGCAATGGTATTTAGAATGGCAGATAATCTAATGGGTCAGATATTCTTACTCAAGCAAGGCAATTTATGAGTGACATTGACAGTGGGATTAAGTGCACCCTCAGCAAGTGTGCGGATCACACCAAGCTGTGTGTTGTGGTCGAAATTTTTGTGGGGCGGGATGCCATTCAGAGAGACCTAGACAGGCTTAAGCAATGGCTCAGATGAACCTCATGAGGTTCAATAAATCCAAATGCAACATCTTGCACTTGGCTTGTGGCAAGTCCTGCTATCAGCACAAGTTGAGGTATGTAAGGACAGAGCACAGCCCTGCTGAAAAGGACTTGGGGGTGCTGGTGGATGAACATGAGACAGTAATGTGCCCTTGCAGCCCAGAAAGTTAACTGTATCTGGGGCTGCATCAAAAGATGTGGGCAGTAGGTCAAGTGAGGTGATCCTGCTCCTCTACTTGGCACTGGTGAGACCACATCTGGAGTACTATGTCCAGATATCTGGTGAGTCCTCAGAACAGGAGAGACATGGACCTGTTGGAGCACATCCAGAGGATGGCCACAAAAATGACAGCAGGGATGGAACACCTCCCCTACGAGGATACGCTGAGAAGCTGGGGCTGTTCAGCCTGGAGAAGAGAAGGCTTCAGGGAGATCTGAGAGCGGCTTTTCAGCATTTAAAGGCAGGCTATAAAAAGGAAGGGGATAGACTTTAGCAGAGTCTGCTGTGGCAGGACAAGGAAAAATGGTTTCCAACTTAAAAACAGGAGATTTAGATTGGATATAAGGAAGTTTTTTACAAAAAGAGTGGTGAGGCACTGGAACAGGTTGCCCAGAGAGATGGTGGATGCCATCCTCGGAGGCACTCAAGGACCTGCTGGCCCAGGCTTTGGGCACCTGATCTAGCTCTAGCTGTAGATGGCCCTGTTCATTGCAGGGAAGTTGGACTAGATGACATTTAAGGGTCTTTTCCAACTCAAAAGATTCTATGATTCTATGAATTAATCCAAACAATAGTTTTCAATTTACATAATAATCTGTTGTTCTGTCTCTAAATCCTGATGTGATCTACCTTATGCTGCAACTGAACAGTACCACACCACCATCTATTACTGACTGTGAAAGGGCAGACTGTTGCTTCTGAATCATATGGTAACAGTGAAAAAACACATCCAGTTAAGTATATTATTTGAACAATGTGAAGCTGGTTGTCAGATAATGATTGATTCTAGTCCATCACTAAGTCTGGCTTGGTTTGTATTCCTACCAGTCCATCATGTTCCCATTCCAATTCCAGTCTGTTTCTCTGGCTGGAAGAACAAAATGGATACAGCACCTAGTAGCCTAGATGGAATAACCCTAAGCAACAGCCCACATGTAACCTGGACTCCCTAAGCAAATGGGTTTTATGATAATCAAGCCTCCTATTAACACACCTGTCCTTTCGTTAGTATTTCTCAATCACTTTCAAACCTTTGCTAAATTACACTAGATTTGAGCTATGGTTTAAAGCCTCAAGGTTACTCTACTCAAAGAGGTTTTGTGAATATCAGGAACTGGTTAGAAGAGTCAGAATTCCACTCCTTTGCAGAAGAGGCAGTTATAACTCAATGCCTTGTACATGTTGTGTCAGCCAGCTCAGTCTGCACACACACTGCCAAACCAACCTGAATGTCTGAAAGCCATGGGAAGTCCTGTTTGCCATGACAAATGGAAAGAGAACAGGAAAAGGATCTGTTGACATAAGAGCTATCCTCAGAAGTTCATGGGATATGAAACAGTTAACTACAGGAAAGATAGTAGAAAAGTAGAGTTAGAAACAGCCTTGGAGTTTTGCATTAAAATTTAGGAGAGGGATTGGTAATCCCATTCTTGTATCTCACCATTTCTTTTTATCTGTAATTTTAACAACATAAAATGTGACATGGATGATTTTCTCAATGGAAACAGCAGTTAATCTCCTGCTGATGCTTCACCCTGCATAGCAGTTCCACTTAAAAATACTGGTGGATGATATTAGAGGTATTGACAAGAAAACAAGAAAACAAGAACAGGATGTGAGTTCCATAGAAACTCCCCATATTTTTCAAATGGTGGAAATTTGCACCCATTGCTTTCTGACAAAGATAAAAGCCCAACATCGTGGTTGTTTTTGGTTTTTTTTAATGTGTGTGCCTTTTGCTTTTTGGTGTGTTTTTTTTTTTTTTTTACATTTTATCCTTGAGAATGAAGAAAAAACTTTCAGCTGGCATGTTAAAAAAATCAATAAGGAATTATGGACAGAGTATTTCCTAGGAATTAAGAAGTCTTTGAAATCAATGGGTCTAATCTGCAACTGAGACCCTTAATCCTCAGGAAATATCCTGCACCTCAGTACATTTCTGACATCAGCAAACAATTCAAATTCTTATTCTTTGTTCTAAACAGTACATCTTTATTGTTAAATAAAATCTTAAATACAAATACTGTTGCTTTCCTCAATTCTGTACCTGATTAAAATGTTGCAGGAAATTTATCTTCTTATTTATTCTTGTAGTTTGGGAGATCCGAATCAAACAGCTGACTGAAATTTCATCCAGCTGGTTTACAGCATGAACTGAAGGGGTAAACTCGTTGCCCAGTAGCCAAAAAGGAGTCTCTTACACACCAAAGACCAGTCTTATATTCCATTCTCTCAGCTGATGCGTTGACATCATGACAGACCTCAAAGCAGCCCAATTCATCCTGCTTTTGGGATAACATTGGTGGGAAGAGGTTGTGAAAAACGAAACGTGTCCTTTTTTCCTTACACACACACACACACACACACACACACACACACACACACACACAAAAAAAAAAGAGAAGTTGTGTTTAAGTTGTGACCTAGTTTGATCCACCAAACACAGTTCTGCCTTTATTAGAAATTTTAGTTCTTCTCATGGTCAACCTTGTGAAGCAAATCATCTGTTACTGCTTGTATTGGCAGAGAACTACAGCCTATTTTTAAAGTAGCTCTGGTCACCCATGACTGCTCTGCGTTAACTTATGCAGAATACAATAAGCTGCATAGCAAAATCAAATACATTTTAAATCATTAACCAAGTAATCCTCAATTCCCTCCTGAGACATACATTACAGTGTTTTGTTAGTCCCATTTCAATGTGAAAAAAAAAGGAGAAATAATGAAATTAGTATGCCCCAGCACAGTGGTAAATCTGTGGGATACTCACCACTAAGACTTCAGAACCTTCTGACTGCCAAGGCAAAGCTCTCTTCCCAGCCCATCTTGGTCTTCAAACCAACAAAACTAGCAGCTGCTTGCAAAACAAGCTGAAGGACAGAGATAACAACTTCTGAATGCTACATGAGCAAGGGATTGTGGTAGCTCCTTTAGTAATATGAACCAATTGTTTTCTTTTGGCTCTGTTTGTCACCTTAAATGGGATTAGTTAAAGGGTTATGTGGGATTGTGGAATTAGCCTTTCACCCCCAAAAGATGTAAGTTCAAATATAGGAATGGGTCAGGAATGAAAATCAGTTTCTTCCATGCCAGCCCAGTACTTTCATGTTAGAAAAGCAGTACACAAATTGGCAGAAGACTCCCAGAAGTGGAATAGTAACAGTTGCTTGTATGGAAGTATACAGAAAAAGTATATATGTGCTAACACTAAACAATACGGGAAGTGGAATAGGTGGCATGTTTAGAGATCAGACGGCTTTGAAATGTTGACACTGAATCAGAATCAAGAGAACAAGGTTTTGTTTCAGCCCTGCTAAAGCTAAAGCTTCTCGGAGTAATCTTCAGCAAGAAGGACTTAAATCTTTAAACACCTTGTAGTGAAGTATCTCGTCTAAACTGGTCATAAAAGCTTGTCTACAGTTTCTGCAGAAAGACAGGCACAAGGTAATACATTTCGGATATTCAGTCATGACAGAACATGCACTGTCCCTTGGAAGCACATTTCTTTCTCTCCAACTCTCTCTCTCCTTCTTTCTCCCCACTCTGCTACAGTTCTCTCCACAACTCTCTCAACTGACATACAGACAAGATAGATGACAACGTTACTACTAAATAGCTAAAGAGAAATGAGATATATCCTTCACTTTCTACTTCTTTGTTTTGCCTTATTTAGATTGAAGTTTTGAAACCAGAAAACTCTTTCTATTGACAGCTTATGATATAAGGATTCTGTTATGGGCCATGGAAGATCTATCTGAAAGAAATATCAATAAATTATTGAAAATTAGATGACATCTCATTTTATGAGCAATTTCTGGCAGGTATAAAAAATGGGTTGGAACATTATGGACAACAAAATGAACCTTTCACCGCTATTAGATTTGTGTCTAAAAATATTAACATTGTGCATTGAAAAAAATGAAATTTGTGCTGAAAATACAAGTAAATTGCTGTTTCTACAAAGACTCTCCTCTCTTAAGGAGATACAAACTTTTCTGTACAGGCTCACAGTAAATCAGCAGTGAAAGAAAACAGGGATTCATTTAACCACTGGTATTGGGACTTGAAGTAGTTCAAATGTGTAGACAAATAATTAAAAAAAAAAAAAAATTGGATAGTAATGGAAGTGGTGCAGGAACCCAAACTCCAATATCAGCCATGGTGTACACTGTGAAAATAGTCAACTCAAGCTGATATAATTAATAGTAGGAACTGGGCATTTTAGCTCTAAGTGCCCTTCGGTCTTGTTGAAACGTGTGATAACATAACAAGCATAGCAGAGACAATTTCTTCTGCTACTTAAAATTCAAAAGATGTTGCCCGCAGGAACATGTGTCTTCTGAAATTTCATTCCTGTTCATGAAGAGTTTTTATTTCTGCAACCAATTAGAGATAAGTCCCTTCAAAAAATCAAATCAACAAAACACAGAAAACAAAAAGCACAAAGGTATCTCTAGGAAGCAGCCACTTGTTTTCAGAAAGGGGGGAAAAAAAGCAAACAAGAGAGCACAGACTCAGGCTGCAGAATGATTCATGGAATATTTTGACTGTTCCACCATCCAGGCGATTCCCAGTCAGCCTACGGCTCAAATTACAGTTTGATTTAGGAAATTTGTAGGATTGCTTTCAGAAATAAACACAAAACATAATTACTTTTCCAAGACTAAGAATTAGAAGAGAAAATCCCCAAACTTACTTTGACATGGAGTGCTTTCTTCCATTAGTCATTCCATATTGACTGGAACAATCAATATGTTTAAAGATGTATTACACTTTAGGAGATAATTTAGTTAATTTGAAATGAGGTTACTAAAATGCTAAATAGAAATATCCACTGTGAAGCAACCATTCGAAAAGGCACAACAGATTTCTTATAACTTATCCTTGTATAGGTAACTCTAAATAAGAATTCCAACTTATGCTGCTGATAAAAATGAAGAGAGTGAGAGTTCAAATCAGATGAAAAACCTGCTTTTCAGAGACAGAGACCGAGGCATTTGATTTCTACCTACCTGTTTTCACACTGTCAAATGCCAGGGCAACCGCAAAGGACAGAGTGTTATTATAAAGCCAGCAACACTTATTTTATTTCACATTTTGCAACTGGTTCATATTTGAAGCCAAATTCAGACCATAGCTTTCTAATTTTTCTCTCAATCACTTGGCAAACTAAGAGGAACTATAAAACAAAATGAGCAATGATATGTAACAATGGTGTGTGGCAGGGAAAACTACAAAGCACTATTCTTGGGTGGACAAACTCAATACCTGGAGAATGCCAGGAGTAAAGTCCATCTTTAAAAGTCACGTTTATGCTCAGGGAGAATTTAAGCATTTAACAGTTAAATTCTGTAGTAGTAACACACAGATAACAAAATGGTACATTTCTCCTAAAAGCACTTATATAGAACCTGGAAAGATGCCCAGAAAGAGCCCGAGGCATGTAAACCAATGATAATATTTGTGTGTTCTCCAAAATAAGACAGTGCCTGTACTGGCTCATCAATAAGACTAGAGTGGTGCATAGACAATGGGCACTGACGATAACAACTTTCTGAAAAAGTAAATTGGAACAGAGGTAGATAAAGGGAGACACTATAATGCAACAATTCCTTTTAGAGGAAGACTACTACTCATTGTAGAAAAAAAAAAAAAAATTGCACTGATAAATACAGAAAATAGGCATTTCCTTGGATAAATTCCTTTTACATTTCAGAAGGAAGGAAAAGAAAAATCAAGTAAACTGCTGCTTACTCAAGAAAGTCTGTTCTGTCAAGTGTGCAATTACTTTCCTCTAGCAATGATGGAACTGCAAAATAACTATTCAGAAGGGATACTTCTCAGCAGATAGTCCTTCTCTGGTTCAAGCCATGAAGCCATGATAACTCCATCTGTATTTTAAAAAGGATCATGATGCTTTACATACTTTATACTGCCTAGATTAAGTAGAAAATATCTGAGATACATATTTTTTAAAATCACTGCAAATAAGACTGGTGTAAAAATCTATATGAGCACTCTTGGTTCCAACCAAGACTACATTTAGCAATACATTTAATCAAACAACAAAAGACTATTTTAAATTGGAAAAAGAAGTCTCCAGAATAATTTGTAGTATTTTAAATAAAGCAGTGCACACTTGTGTAGAGGTAAGTCTCAAAGAAGCAACGTGCCGTAATACATTATGTACGGTTAGAATAGACAGAAGCTTACCCCCTGGTATTTGCAAATAAACAGAGGCTGGCTATCTCAAGATCCTGAAAAATGATAGGGCATACCTCTCTCTGTGTGATGAGTGAACACAAAGAGGAAGAATGCAGTTACGCAGCAGCTTCTTCTGCAGATCTAGCTTCAACATCATTCTCAAAAGTGGGGCAAAACCTGGAAGCAGAAGGATCCAATTGCCCTGAAAATGATATAAAGTAGGACACAAGATACTTCTCAGTTATGTTTGCTGTGAGCAGCCCTAATTGCCAGCACATGCTGATAGCAACCACTGATACACTGTCAGTATCTGTGCCTGGTATCTGTGCCAGCCATGCTGGAAGCCAGGCGTGAAGGCATGCAGGTCTGCTGTCCTTTGTACCATACATCTGATTTTTACTGTTTATTTGTTGCAACTGAGCATATAGCATCTGCTACTGGCGGCCCTCAAATCACAAGCTTAATCTCCAATAGACGTCCATCCGTGCCCCACTGAAAACTCCTGGAGCTTGAAAGGAGACACATCTGAAATGCATGTTTTCGGAAGTTTTCATTGGTTTGGAGATGTCACATTGTATGTGCCACCTATAACTTTTGCAAGCATTGCCACCTGCAGGCATTGTCCTTCGTTTTAATCTGCGAGACTTTTGTTCAAATGAAAGCAACAAGGCCTCTGCAAAGTAGTTTTTGTGCAATTTTTTTCACATCTGTAACCCAGATGCATCACCTTTATTAATTATAGGCAAAGCTAGTCCTGTAAGTTAAACAGTACTGCTTTATCTTCATGAGGTGAATTTCCCAGGCCATGGTGCACGTCATTAATCATATATGCACCAGTTTCTTTCACAGTGGGAGGGGCAGGAGTCTCACACAGCATCCTCAAGACAAGATGGCCTCATATTGACAAACAGAGGAGTGAAGATTATAAATCAAAAGAGTTGCGAGCCCAGCACCACCAGTTCTCATGCTTTAATGATTGAGTTAAGTTTCAGTGTTCCTACTGCACATCAGCGAGTACAGGAATATATAAGAAAGGTCAATTTGACATTTTAGTATTAAATGTAGAGAAATCATATTCAGCAATGCCCAGACAGTCTGGAGAGCTGAGCACAGAGAAACCTGATGAGCTTCAACAAGAGAAAGCGTAGAGTCCTACACCTGGGGAGGAATAACCACATGCACAGGTACAGGTTAGGGGCTCACCTACTGGAGAGGAGCTTTCAGAGAAGGACCTGGGTGTCCTGATTGGCCATGGTTGGCCATGAGCCAGCAGTGTGCCCTGATGACCAAGGCCAGTGTATCTTTAGGTGCACCAAGAAGAGTGAAGCGAGCAGGTTGGGGGAGGTGATCCTCCCCCTGTGTTCTGCCCTGGTGAGGCCACATCTGCAGTGCTGTGTCCAGTTCTGGGCTCCCGAGTTCAAGAAAAACAGGGAACTTCTAGAGAGAGTCCAATGGAGGGCCACAAGGATGACGAGAGGCCTGGAGCATCTCCTGTACGAAGAAAGGCTGAGCGATCTGGGCTGTTCTGCCTGGAGAAGGCTGGAAAAGGATGTCATTGTATTTACAATGAAAGCACAGGAGTCGAGTGAATGGGACCAGGCTGTTCAGTGCCGTGCAGCAATAGAGCAAGGGGCAACGGGCGCAAACTGGAGCACAGAAAGTTTCACATAAAAATGAGGAAGAATTTACTGTGAGGATGACAGCACAGGAACAGGCAGCCCGGACAGGTTGCAGAGTTCCTTACTTTGCAGATATTCACAGAATCACAGAATCACAGAATTATCAAGGTTGGAAAAGACCTAGAAGATCATCCAGTCCAACCATCACCAATACTCCCCAGCTAAATCCTATCCCTCAACACAACATCCAAACGTCTCTTGAACACCTCCATGTTCGGTGACTCCACCACCTCCTCGGGCAGTGCATTCTAGTGCCTGACCACCCTTTCCGAGAAGTAATATTTCCTAATGTCCAGCCTGAATCTCCCCTGGCGCAGTTTGAAACCATTGCCTCTAGTTCTATCACTGTCTACATGAGAGAAAAGGCCGACCCCCAGCTCACCACAACCTCCCTTCAGGAAGTTATAGAGTGCTATAAGGTCTCCCCTGAGCCTCCTCTTCTCCAGGCTGAACAATCCCAGCTCCTTCAGCCGTTCCTCATAAGGCCTGTGTTCCAGGCCCCTCACCAGCTTCGCAGCCCTCCTCTGAACACGTTCCAGGGCCTCAATGTCTTTCTTGCAATGAGGGGCCCAAAACTGAACACAATACTCGAGGTGCGATACCCCTCTGGACACTTTCCTGTACAACCCGCCATAGGGGACCTGCTTTAGCAGGGGATTGGGCTCTATGATCTTCACAAGTCACTTCCAACCCCCGTGGTTCTGCGATTCTGGATCCTTGCAGCTTACTGCTCGTAGCAGAGGAGCACTGGACTCAAAGGCACGGGGGGAATCCCCGCCTGGGAGCGCTGAGCCCGCAGGCGACGGCGAGGGGAACGGGGCTCCTCAGCCCCGAGCTGACAGCCGCACACGGCACGGGGTAAAAACCCGCCACGGAGAGCGGAGATTCACCGCAGGCTGAGGGAACCGGGGCTGGGCGAAGCGCGCGGGGCTCCCAGCCTTTCAGCGGCGTTAATAACCGCGGCCACCCGCCTCGCAGCTCGCAGCCCGCCCGCCCTCCCTTCTCGAGACCCCACCCCGGGGCGCCGCCCGCGCTCTCAGCGGCCGCCGGGCGCCGTAGGCGCGCCCCAGGTGAAGCGCCCGCCCCCTCGGGGCTTCGCTTAGCGCCGCCCCGGCCCCTCCCAGGCAGCTCCGCGAGGGGCAGCGCGCGGCGGGGCCGTTAAAAGCCTTACTGCCCGCTCGCGCCTTCAGTCGGCGGGGCGGCCGCGCGGCCGGCGGGGCGGCCGCGATGCTGGAGAATGGATCTCTGAGGAACTGCTGCGACCCGGGCGGGAGGGGTCACTTCGGCTCGGCGGAGCGGGAAGCGGCGGCGGCTGGAGGCGCCCCGCGGCCCGCCTGGGTGGTGACGGCTCTCTCCAGCGTGCTGATCTTCACCACCGTGGTGGATATTTTAGGCAACCTGCTGGTCATCGTGTCCGTCTTCAAGAACCGCAAGCTCAGGAACTCAGGTAAGGCAGAAGCGGGAACCCGGAGCCGAGCGGGCGCCCTGCTGTGCGGGGAAGAGCCCGTCAGCGGGGCTGGGAAAGCCCCCTGCTGTCCCTGTGCGGGCAGGGGTGTGTGCGGCACCGCCGGGCGCTCAGTGCTCGCTGCGTCCCGCCGGGCTGTGCTCTGCTCCAGCCAGCGCGGCTCCTTGCGAGGCTCTTAACGAGGCGCTGTGCGCTCCTTGGGGGGCTGCTGCTGCCGGGGGGGGTCGGTGTCACGTTTTAAACAGTGCTTGAAAGTACGGGAGGAAGAAGGAACCCGCTCGGAGCCCCGAGATGAGCTGTGTAGGGCGGTGGAGCGCCGGCTCCGGGCTGCCCGTCGGAGATCGCCGCGGTCCTTCACGGCGTTGTTCTCCGCCCATGTATCCTCCGACCAAAATAAAGTATTTTCCTTCTTTGTGAGTCACGTCTGTAGTTGTTTTCTTGTTTCCTTTATGTGCTGGGAAGTGGCTTTGAGTGCTTCGTGGAACTTTCATCTCTGCAGGGCAGGTTACACCCGCCTCCAACCACATCACTGCCATCGTACCCCTCGGGTTTCCCTTTCCCCCTCCGACTTGTTCTGTAGATCCACGCACAGGGCTGTGACCCCGAGGTGCCTGCATCTTCACGAGTGGGCTCTCTGAGGCATTCTGATACCACTGCCCGCTTCAGGTCCTGGGAACATGACCTCATTCTGTGTTGTCTGCCCCGTGTTCTGGGCAGCGAAACCTTGTTTGAGAGTTGTGAAGCCAGATGCACAGCTGTATCATCTTGCATCTATCCGACCTCATGCCTAACAGCGTGGTGCTGCCTTACGAAGGGGAGGAGGAACTGGATAACTGGGTGCTTGAATTTCCCGGTGCTTGCTGCTTTTTTTTTTTTTTTTTTGGTGGATCATAGTTCCTCCAGAATTCCACGTGCAGTGTTTCAGCATTTCCTACTACCTGGATCAATGCACTCATTCGCCCTTATTTTTAATTAATGTTTAAGAACATCGTTGCATAGGAACGAGACCTCTCCCAGGGGAAGAAATGGGGAAGGAGCTGCTATATGCACTGGGTTCGGCGTTTAACTGGTACTGAAACTGCGTGTTCTAGAGAACTGAACCGTTATCGAGAGCAGCAGAGCAGCACCGAGGTGAGGACAGCGATACCCGGTGCTGAACCGGGAAAGGGAGCACCGTCAGAGCTCCCCTTCCCCCGGTCCGGGCTTGGGGAGGCTGGCGATGGAACGCGGAGCCAGCCCCAGCCATCAACTCCCGGCCGAAAGAGGAGCAAAAGGGGATTTCCTGCAGACTGCTTCCTTCACTCAATGACAGCAGAGGGAGAAGTTGGGCTGGAAGAGTTTGCTGCTTAGAAGAATAAGCTGATGAATAAGATGCTGATTAAAGTGCTCCATGGTGTCTGAAGGCTGATGAAATAAGACAGTCGTCTTATCTAATCTGAATATATACTAATTTATTTCCTTTTAGTGTCATCTTTTATGTGATATCACTGACCCTGTTTTATTGATATCTTAATCTTTGATAAGTATCCTGAAGAACAGCAGGGAATTCCTTCAGTGAAGTCTTCATAAAGTTAAATACCTTAAAATTGCCAGTCTCTAGCTTGCCATCAGGGAGGGATGTGTCTTGGGGAAAAAGCTGAAAGGAGATAGGTTGATAAATATACTCAGAAAATTTTGTAAATAGTGAGCAGAGGCAGGGAACAGTGCTGTTGGTGGAGTGATGAAGAGAATGGGAAAGTGATGGAGACCTGAGGCGTTGCTCAGGAGCCCTTAGACAAGGAAAGATGTACCAGTGAGTGGACCTAGGGCTGCTCCTTTCTGAGCCAACTAGAAACATGCCAGTACTGACAGGACACGGGGATATGTGGAAAAAATGGAATGTGAGAGGAAAAAGACTAATTCATCATGTCTTGTCTCTCTATGACATTGCTTATTACAACGTGAAACCAGTAGAAAGCCTGTGGGCAGCAGAGAGAAGATCTAGATGACTGAAAGAAAAAGGAGTGATAGCACTGTGAATGCTTGATTCTTCCTTTAAGTAGCTAATGAGAGTGATTCTTCAGGAGGGGTGAGAGTGGGGATCTTCCAAGTAAGCCACTGGTTTATAAGAAATAAATTAAGCAGTTCTAACCATTTCTGTAATACAAATAGTAATCCTCTATTCAGAGAGCAAACCAAGGCTTTATCATATTTTCAGGACTTACCAATGCTGTTCTGTTCAGTGATTTACAAAGAAATCTGATTATTGCAAACAATTTAATTACACATCACTCTCCTGAAAGCCTGGTCAAAAGCGAATCTATTTTTCATGCTGATATATAGTATGAGACACAAAATGGAGTGGAATAAGATGACCCATTCACCTTTAGGTTGGTAAGTGTTATGCTCAGCGGAAGAGAAATAGAGAATGGTTAGGACTAATGTTCTTAGAGTTTGTTCATTCAGTTCTTAAACAGTGGGAATGTTACCAGCCGTACAATGGAAAGACTGTTTCATGGCACACAGAATCTTCTTTCCTACATTTAGATTTGTTTTTGGAGGAGGAGGGGGAGAATTTGTGCAGGCTCTTCCAAGTAGTGCATAGTATAATTGGTATGAATCAACATGCTTGTCTTCTTACATAACTGCACCCAGCCTTTTTGTGAGAGGCTGAGCAATTTCTGATCTCTAAAAGTGACTGAATATACAGAAATTAATGCTTTTATAATTTCTAATTTTAGAGAGGAAGTAACTTAGTCCAACACACTAGAAAATGAAAGAAAACTTTGTATGTCAGAATGAAATAAATTAGCCTGTCTTTCTATTTGACACTGTGTACTGAATTTTCAAAAGTGACTATTGATTTTGTGTCTTCATTTAAGTACACCTAATTGGAGGCAGCTTTTAAAGCACTAAACTTTTCCAGTGCTAAAGTTCATGTATGCTAAGTAGTCACTGCTGAGTGGTCAAGCGTCCTGAGGGTGTATCCAGTCACTGAAAATCACTAGATGCTTTTAAGAATTTTGGCGTACTTTTGTATAGGTATAGCTCTCACTATAACATTATAGCTGGTGTAAGAGCCCAACATGATAGAATTCAGAAGGTAGGAAAAGACAAGACATCTCTCGTGGGAGGGAGATAGAGCAACCCATTTGTATTTCATTGGCCTTAAAACTGTGCAGAACCAGTGGGAAATGAGAATTAGACGCATTAACTCAAATATCATTTCAAATAGTAGTAAAGATTTTGAGACCCTTTTGGTTCAGCAGAAGACTTAATATGAACCTTGGTGCGCTGCCAAAAAATGCATTAGCAGAAAGTGATATTTCTAGTATGTTTTGTCAACCCACTTTAATCTGTCTTTACTACTTTCCTTTTTATGTATAACAACTAGCACAGCACAATAAGACTGATACCCTTTCAAATCAAAATTCATGATATTTTCCCCACGTGTGATCATAGCTGCACTTGCATGTTAATTAAATCCAATGAGTGAGTTTGTGTGCTTGGCTGTAGAGATGGACATGCTACTCATATGCATAAGCATCAGTACAAAGTAAAACATTCCTGCACATAGAATTGTAATTTTGGAACTCATCTTTCTACTAAATAAAAATATCCAATAATGTAATCAAGTCTTGTACTCTTTTTTTTTCCTTGCTATTTTCCTTTCTGTAGACTTCACATTTCTATCTGTGATATAATTTCCCCAGTGTTATATGCTGTTTTCAGTTATTCTTCATATCTTTGGATACAGCAGTTCAAGTTCCATGGGACAGAGGACAGCCATCTCCTTGCATGGAATTTATATCTTCTGATTTTAGAAGACTACAGTGGAGATACCCAAATCTGAGCTTCTTCCTTTGGGCTCCCTTTAGAATTTAAATGGAGAAGTAAACATTTTCGCGGCACAATTCAGCCAGCTTATTTTTTGGTGTCTACATTAGTTCGGCATGATTCAGACCACAGAAGTGTTTATTTCTCTCTACTTAAAAAGAGAAAGAATTTGGAGGAACTACCTCAGTGTAGACATTTACCTTGTGGTGGGATGAAATAAACATAAGAATTCAAAGTCATCATGTAATTCTTCTAGTAGCTTGCTCAGCTACATTTTTAAATTTGCACGTTTTTCCTCTCCTAGCTGCCAGTCCTCCAAAAGTTCCCGCTGATCCAAATAAGACTGATACAACTTAAATCTTTCCTGGGTCCTGAAATCACTTGGGAAAGTTGGCTTTGAATGTCAACACTGATGCTGAAAGAATATATTTTGATGAACAGAACGTGAGTGCTTACTATTTTTGATTTCAGATAGGACCCTGCCTAACAGAACTTCTGTACTCCTGACTTCTTGAACTCTGGATCTTAGCTCTGAAACTGTGAGCATGTGGCCAGCGAACTTTCATGTTCTCTCATGTCCAAGACCTTTAGCCTTGAAGCTGCTTGGTACTGAGGACGTCCATGGGGACGATTTCAACATTCACACAAGTTTATTGAACCCAATACTTTGGGCAGCCTGGTCTGGTGGTTGGCAACTCTGCACATATCAGGGGGGTTGAAACTGGATGAACACTGTCATCCCTTTCAACCCAGGCCATTCTATGATTCTCAGTATGATTCTCAGTATAATAATTATGTAGTTCAAACTTCTTTTAAAATTGAAGTTTTTTCTCATTTGCTAATTTATAGTGTGTACAGTCATGGTATAAATGACTCTTCTTGGTACAGTAACTCATTAATACAGCTCATCTTTTTCTTCTGTATGTTCAGTCCCTGCAGTTACTGTTCCTTCAGTACCTGGCCTCGTGCTTCATACTGTTATAATTCATTCACTTTCTACTCCTTTAGCCCTCAAGAGAAAGCAGATCTTGACATTTTCCTATATTAATACAGGGTCTCAACTTTGCATTGTCACAGCACATTTTTTCTCTATGTGTTCTGTGACCTAATACTTCTGAATCAAACAAAGCTTTTCCAGTGAAGGATATCTCTGGTACAACAGTTTTCTTTCATCACTGTCCAGGCAATGGTAGTAGCAGACCGTGTGATTGCAAATAGGCTTCCAAACTGAGATCAGTTTAGAGCAACTTTCCAGGTACAGAAACTCTAGCTTTTATTAAGTAATATTTAATTAAGTAATAAGATTTGTACAGCCTCTTTATATTACGTCATATTGAATTTTATTCTATTTTCCTTTACTTGCATCTTTGTTTCTTCTTTCCTACAAAATGTTGCTTCTGTAGTTTTTCCTACAAGTGAGATCAAAAAACACAGATTTCTTGATCCATTCTTCATCTCCAGCTTACTCCCCACCTTCATTTCAGATGCCATGTTAGCAGCTAGTCTGTGACAGACAGATGGATCTTCCAGAGGGGAACTGGTAGTATTTTATTTTTTGTCATTACTCCCTGATTAATTGTTGTTAAAGTTATGGCAAAGTTAATGCAAAAGTTATTGCTGCTCATGCAAAATGAAACAGCAGTTGTACCACCATCACAGCAAGGAAGGGGGAAGTGGGTACTAGAGGTGGTATCAGCACAGGGCCAGGGAATCATGTCAAAGCTGCTCATCTGAGTGCAACTCTTCCCTCCTGGGAAGAGTAGTCAGCTCTTTCTTCCTGAGAGAAGAATGAGAGGCCACGTTCGGTCCCTTCTTAAACATCCCATCTGTAAATTGAAAGAACTACTAGCTATTCTGTGAATATTTGCTTTTATCTCCCTGAAATATCCAGTGCAAACACAGCCTCAGAGACAAGGAACTAGAAGGACCTCTCTCTGCAGCTGTATATGCAAATTCCTATGTGTCTTAGCAGCATTTCCTTTATAGCCAGCTCTCTTCTGGACTCTGGACATTCCTTTCCTTTTCAATGCTGATTGATGAGGCGTGACCTCTCTGCAGTAAAGCTCTATTCTTGGGTCAACCAGCAGAATCTTTTCAAGGATTCATGATGCTCTTTGACACAATCAGCCAATGAGCTAGAAGACCAAATCTACTCACAGGGAGCCAGCACAACTCATTTTAAAACACTGTAATGTTTTCAGACTCTCTTAGTAGGTAGATATTTACCCAGTGGCTTAAACCTTAAACCCTGACCAATTGTTAAAGTTATCTATTATCTATTGAGGATATTGTAGGAGACTGTTTTCAACTCACTGAATCAGTAACAACCTACTCTCTGTTTGTAGGAGTAAATCGTACTCCTATTCCAACTCAAACAGAATACGTTCAGCTGTGCTCCAAATTTTAGCTTCTTATAAATTATCCTTTACAAGCAAATACCGCTGTTAAATACACTGCCTTGTTCTCAAGAATACATATGAGAATAACTACATTATGCTGGGCTAATAAAACTAACAGAGTTATTTTTTTTTTCTTTTTTTCCTTTGTGGAAAGGAAGAAAGATTATGGTAGTGCATTCTGAGCAGTTGCTCTGGTCTCTAAATTTCCACCTTGATAGGGGCATGAAGTTGATTTCCAGCAAACGCTTATGAAAGTATGTCTAAATCATTGTGGGTGTAACTTTGTTATTCTTCTCAACTGCTCTTGTAGATCTAAAATACTCTTGTTAACAATATTGATAAACAGTGAGCTGTGTCAGAGTCAGTGTTTTCCTGACATACACCTGAGTACAGATCTTGACATAACAGGAGATAATATTAGCCTAAACACATTCCTTGAGCAAGGTTATTGATTTCTAGAACCTACATTACTGGGATTCTCTTTTAATTATTTACTAATTATAGATAGATTTGATTATGCTGTTTAATATATGCTACTTAAATTAGATCTAGAGAAAAAAACATTATTTTTCTCACAATGTTACTAATTTTATTTGGCTGTTTATGGACTTTAACTGAATTTAATTTCAATTTTCAGTATTTAAATACATATACGGAGACTATACCAATATTGCATCACTTCCACAAACACCATCTTCTTTCTGCCATTTCTGTCACATCTTTCATGTCACATCTGTCACTTGTTTTGTTAGATTGTCAAATTTGCACAATGAGGGCAACAACAGCAGTCAGGAAATATCACATGCAACCACTGGATTTTGCAGTCTGACTAATAAGATAGGGAAAATATCTGCTTAATGCATCAACCTTGTAAATATGTTAACAATTATAAGTTTAGAGCTAACATTGAAGGGAAAATATATCCCTGCATAAAAGTCAGGAACCTATAAAGAATATCCTCATATCTCTAAGGTTTGCTTATACACTGCCAGAAATTCTCAGCATCCTCTTGTACTAATAGCAATTATGTTTTTCCAATTATCACAGTATACACAACATTTAATTTGAGTTCAAATAATGAAAAAGACCTTACGTCAAATGACTGTCAACTACGAATATTTTTTATCTAATCAGTCTAGGTATTTTTATTTCCTTCTGCCTCATAGCTTAGACTGTCTTTATTAAAGTAAAAATAATCTACTTTACTGAGTATTAACTGCATAATGAAAAACCTGTGGGTATGTAACAACCCACACTGTGCAGATCCTGGCCGTGGTGACGTTCACCAGCTTTATTGTCTTTGGGACTCTTTTTTCCAGTGTTCTTAGAAGTAGACAATTCTATTCAGTTTTCCTACTGACAAGGATTTAACTAATCCTAGAAACCATTTCTAAACACATGAAGGACAAGAAAGTAATTGGTGGTAACCAGATTGAATTTATAAGAAGCTAATTATGCTTATCCAATCCTGATAGCCTTCTACAAATACATGATTAGCTTGATGGATCAGGAGAGAACAATAGTTGTTGTCTACCTTGGCTTCATTTGGAATTTTAACATTCTCCCATAACACCCTCTTAAGACTATCTGACAAGGTAGGTCTTATACAAGTGAACTGTGAGCTCAATTGAAAACTGGACGAATGAAAGAGTCCAGAGGGTTGTGATCAGTTGCACAAAACTCAGATGGATACAAGTCACTAGTGGTGTCCTCCAGGGTTTTTTTTGGGATCAACACTATTTAATATCTTCATTAATGGCCTGGATGATGAGACAAATTGTACCCTCACCAAGTTTACGCTTCAAGAAGATCATCAAACTAGCATATGAAAAAGGGTTCTGCAAACTGGGTAAGTTGAACCTATCTTTGAATATCTAGATAAGGAGGGAAATTCTGACCCTGCTCAAGTCAATGGGAATTGGTTTTCACAACTCTTTTTGTTAGGATCTGGTGTTAAGATTCTTCCTGCTTTTATGCAGTTGTCTCCACACTGTTCCCTGCCTCCCAGGTAAACTTTGTTGGCCCAAATTCTCTGTTTGTCTCAGACCATTATGTCTAGTCAGAGATTGTCCAGATTCTGTTGCCATATGGAATATGAAGACAGAATCGTAGTCAAAACAAAGAAACAAAATCCCACCTGCTCTAACCTGAACAAGGAACTCTCTCTCTTTGTTAGTGACCATCTTTTTTCTACCTACTTGTTGGCAGATATAATTTTAAATGCCCACCGTTATATCAAGTATAGAATCAAGTACCATACATCAAGTAGAATCCTCATCCATGTGCAAAATCAACATAATCTTCCCCCTATTCCCTAGCAAAAAAAGTAAATCTGTTGTATATCTCTGCCTTATTGGAACAAGTTGCCCTAATTGCCTGTTGAGTATCCACAGTTAGAAATAGTCAAAATCCAACTGGACAGAGCTCTGAAAGACATGCTGTCATTGACCCTTCTTTCGGGTGACTTGGACTAGATAATCTCCAGATATTTCTACCAACTTCAACAATCCTGTTGTTATATTCCTATGTCTACCACTCTTCATTTAACTTGCTCACCAAATCACAATTCAGGCTGAACTGAGCTTTTTCCAGTCTTTTTGCAAGACTTACTGGTTTGGAGGGAAGAGCTAAATTTAGGAAATCATCATGACAAATTTTGTTTAGATTAAGTTGAAACACAGACCAGACAATGCTTTAGCAGAGCATACATGATCACTTTCTTTGAAACACTTTATTCATCTATTTAAATGTTGTTTACAAACCTATGAGTATCATTATAAAATGAATCATGCAAGTGTACTTTACTTTAAGACCTTGTTTCCAAAAGAAGCAGATGGCACAGACTGACAACAGCTTCTGAAGACATTCAACTCCATAAGCATTTGCAGTGATGAGGCCTTCTAAAAGCTAAGAACAAAAAGGGTAAGACTTTTCCTGACTGAAAGATTCATAATGGCTGTGCTCACCAAGTGTCATCTACTTACTTCTTCCACAAAATAGGACACAGGAAGCAAAAAAAGAAAGATTAAAAAAAGAAAGGAAGGAAGGGAGGAAGGGAGGGAGGAAGGGAGGGAGGGGAGAAGGAAGGGAGGCAGGGAGGCAGGAAGGAAGGAAGGAAGGAAGGGAGGGAGGGAGGAAGGGAGGGGGGGAGGGAGGGAGAAAGGGAGAAAGGGAGAAAGGGAGAAAGGGAGTAAGGGAGAAAGGGAGAAAGACTGTTAGGAGGGAACTCCAGAGAATGTTACAAGCATTGGCATCTTTTCAACCTGCCAATATCTTTTCAATGATCAAAATATTAGATATTCCCAGGTGCTGTACACCTGGGAACATTTTAAATAATTGCAAGTCTTTGGATCCCCCAACATATCTGGGAGGGATCCCTTACTGTATGGAGCAGCAAAACTGGTTTATACGTACACGCTTCACTGCTGCTCGTTATTGATTGTATGTCTCCCACATGCTGAAAATCCTTCACTGGAAGTCCTGCAGAACAGTTTAACTCACGATGTCTTCATTTTCATAAGGAGAAATCCCAACATTTTTACTGGTTAAAATGCCTTGTTCTGTTTAAAGGATTTACAATACTTAAAACAAAAATGCACCTTATCATGGCTAACTTGACTCTTGACTAAGTACTGCTGAATATCTCTCTAAGTCAGCAATAAGCTCAATTTTACTCATTTGAAATATCTGATGAATTGTCTAAGCAACTGTGATATTTCTAAATTATTTTAATTATATTTCAAATTAGTATTGTTATATTTTTTCTTTAAAATTTAATTAGTTTCCTAATGAATATTAGCCAAAAACACAAGTCAATCAGCTAGACAAAACTAAATATTTTTTTTTTCACATTACCTATACATGCATAATTCTAATTTCCATCCTCCTTTCTAAAAGAAAGTAGAAGATAAGTTATCCTAAGAACCTGAACAATTTTTGTTGCTTTAAGAGAGAGAGAGAAAAACATTTTTATGTTTACATAATAATCTACAAATTCAGGCTAAAAGCAGTAGCAAAGGCAGTTATTATGTGTTTATTGAGCCTAAGAGTTTTTGGGAAGGTAACAGAAGATGAAGTAGTCTTTCATAGAATTATAGAATCGCTTGAGTTGGAAGGGACCTTAAAGACCATCTCTCCTGAGGGCAGAGACACCTCCCACTATCTCAGGATGCCCAGGGCCCCATCCAACCTGTCTTTGAATGCCTCCAAGGATAAGGCCTCTACAACTTCTCTGGCAACACGTTCCAGTGCCTCACGAGTTCATACAACACCTGCCAGAACAGAATTAAGTTTTGTCCAGAGTTTTCAATAGTGAAATTTCCTTTCTTTGTTTCCATACTCCAGCCCTTTATAGTTAATCTGAATAAAATTTTAATTTTAAGGATTGTATTTTTTTGTTTTTAACAAAATAACAGACTGCAAAAGGCTACATATTTTGCTTTTTGTATATGGAATGCAATAAAGTGTTGAGAGACTGAAAAACAAAAAGTACGTTATTAGCAAAAAGGTTATTTAGCAATTTATAGGATCCAATTTGATTGCACCCTTACTGTCCACAACTTTTCATATTGGCCCCTTTATCAGCAGCAAATGAGTTTTTATGCTTTTCCTGTAGGTTTCCTGTTCTCCCTCACTTGAAGCAATCAACAGTTGTGATTACTTCAAGTGAGAAAAATTAAGCTGATGCTGTGTGCTGATAGATACAGGAAACACAACTCCTTTAATGTATTAGTGAAAAAAACAACAGTATTTTGTTGTCATTCAGTGATTGTATTCAGCATTTGGAGGTTTTTAAACTAATTCATCAGTGGTGCCCACAGTGGGAAGCACTCAGAATAAGTCTGTCCTCCATATAAAAACCTATGGTCACCCTTGACAGTGACATTCTCTTGGTAACTACAGGGGCCTTTCCCCTTCCCTGACCACCCGGAAGACAATATCTTTCAGTGTAAGGGCAGTGGTGTAACGGAGCTTCACTATGACTGCTGCAAAATGCAGCTCAATTGTGGGTGGATAGAAATACAGAAGAAGGTTATTCACCCTTCAGACCTTCTGTCAACAAAAATGGTCTGGTTGTCTAGAGCAGTGTCTGGTAAGAATCTGAGTGAGGATGTTGCACTATACCACCTCAGATCAGTACAACACAGGAGATGTAGAGGAAGTTTTGCTTCCATCTAGTGTCACTGAAACTTAATGACCTCATCATGAAAGCAGTTGTGTTGGTACAGACCAAGGACATGGGTAGCCTCATATTTTTTCTTTACCTTAGATGTAAGCAGACGCTCATGGAAAAAAGAACTATGAACAGAACAAGCACATATGATATTTCCCATGTTCTCTCTTTTTTTGATTGCTTTCAGCTCAGAGCATGTACTGAATCTCATGCATTGTCTTTTTAGTGAATTTCCATTTTCCTTCAACTATTTTTTCAATCTTTCCTTTAAGACAGGTAAACCTTTTTACATATTCAAGATCCTCCACGAATAAGAAGTTCTACAGGTTTACTACCTGTTGCAGCAACCGCGACTTTTGTCTGATTTGGATCTCATTATCTTTGCTTAAAAACTCTAGCTCATCTGTTGCCCGATCCCTCAATACCAGAACCCCATATTGTGTCATTTTGGAGCAGTGTGCTGGACAGGCTCTCATTTTTTGCAAGGTATGCCTTACACAGATGGCATTATCCAGTACAGAATAGTAAGGCCCGTGAACCTTGCGCTTTCTTCCAAAGTAGTTTTCTGGGGAATTCTTCTGTATCTGTCTCAATTTCAGAGCTGTTAAATCAAAATTTTTTTTACTTTAAGACAGACTTATGAGGAGCACTTTACAATATCAGTGATAACCTGTGCATTCTGTTTCAGGGTGAAATTCTTGACCACAAACTAGAGACATGCATGAGATTAGACACACAGAGAAAGCCAAGAAGACCAGCAGGGCTGGTGAGTAGGGCAGTCTGCTGCGACTATGAGAGACCTAGGCTCAATTCCTTTTACAAATAAAAGGTCTTCTACCATGTCAGTGTCTCAACTAGGCAACAGCAGATTCTCTAGAAAAGACTATCATGCACCTTCAACTTCCCCTTTTCTCTTGGAAAAACTCAAAGTACCAGGAAAGTTCACTTAGTCCCAGAAATTATCAAAAACCCACAAAAATATTTATAACACCATAAACATACTATCTGAGTAGCTATCAGACTTTTGCTTTGGAAGAATGAGCTGCTTGCTTTTGCCTTCTGCCGTGTTAGACAGTGCCATTTATTGTCTCTGGTTTGGCTAGTGCACTAGGTGGCAATAGAGAGTCACCACCGTCTGTGTTCAGCGTGAATACTTGCACCAGAGGAAACCACAGTTTAGTACAATTATAAACCTAGAGGTAACAAATCTGAAGGCTTTACAAAGTTCTTAACAGCATTAAAAAGATTTTTTGAACCTGGGATTCATGACATCAAACTTAGAACAGGTACCAACTGTTCCATGTTTAACAAAACAGAAAAATTTGAAGCTTTGCTCACTAAGGTATACACATATCAAGCTGCCAAGCACGCCTAAGTCACAGTCTCAAAAGCATATTAAAAAATAGTCCTTTTTAGCAACACTATGTTGAATGGATGTCAGGGGGAAGTTCTTTAGTTTGAGAATGGTGAGGTGCTGGAACAGGCTGCCCAGAGCGGTTGTGGATGGGGCCCTGGGCCACCTGGTTTCATACCAGATCTGGAGGTTGGTGGCCCTGCCATGGTAGAGGGGATGGAACTTGACACCTGAGACCCACAGCCTAAAATTCATCTCCTGAAAATGCAGCTTCCAGCTTCAATTCCTTGTTGCAGGCCAGAAGACCAGGATCTGTCTCAGTCCAGCAGTCTGCTAGTCACTGAGCTACAGTCTCAAGCTCCTTTTTACATTCTGAGCTTCTAGTCCTGTGAAACCTGTATACTTTGCATTGGAGTTTAAGAAAGTTTGAAAAAGGGGTGTACAAAGCATTCTCCACTAAAATGTCTCAAAGTGAGGTATGTGTATCTTTTTTTCTTAAAATATGTTTCTCGTCTTCTGCGTAATTTCATGGCGCTTTCATCCAGAAAGTGTATAAGTAGGGTTTAAGTTTATTTAGTCTGTACTCCAGACTTTGAAAACTGACAGGAACTGAGACTTCTGATTTTCAAGGGTGTCTAGGCCTGAATTTCTTCTGAACAGAAAGGTCTCTCAAAGCCAATAGAGAGCTTCACAAGAAAAGGGTAACTCCTACACTAAATATTCCCTTTATGCTCTGTGTGTAGTACTTCCAGTGACGGTAGATAATTTCCCTTAAACATAGTATAGAATAACTCAAATTCACCAAACTCACCAAATATTTTGTACAATTTAATAGAACATACATTCCTAAAAAGAAATAATCTGAATGTTCAGTAGGCCAAAGATTCAGCATCAATTCATTGTTTACGGTACTTCTTTTTTTTTTCCCCAGAGTCTCCAAAATACCTTCTTTCTAGCAAAAACTTATCACCTGTCTCTTTCCATTACATCTGTCTGCAATATATCCCAGAAGTGTCTGAAACTATGAAACAAAACAGCAAAGGAGTTTGTCACTGCTTTTAAAGAGCTATATTCACTGAAAACCAAAATCCATCTGGCACTCTCTTGTGCCAGATTATGTGAAACTTTCTGTTAGTAACACATTGCTGAGCGTTAGATTACATTAGTAAGTTTTATCAAAGAATACCCGAGGTTCTTGCTTGTAGTGTCACAGGGAATCAAAATGTAAAAGACTTAATTCTCTGTTCCACCTGCTACTAGTGTCCACTTGTGCTGGCTTCATTCCCACTGACACTGAGTGGATTTACATCTGAATTGGGCTGCCAGGACATGTTCAGTTCAGTGGATGAAGATCTGTCTGGATGGCTGGGCCCAAAGGGTAGTTGTGAATGGCTTTCAAGTGGGGGCTGTTCACCCATGGAGTTCCTTGGCCTCAAGTTTTATTTTACATTTTTGTCATTGGTATGGATGAGGGGGATCAAGTGCACCCTTATTGAGTTTGTGGATGATACCTCATTATTCCAGAGTGTTGATCTGCTTGAGGGTAGGAAGATTTTGGAGAGAAATATGTATAAACTGTAGCCATGGACTGTGTCCAGTTGTGTAGTATTCAGCAAGGCTAGATGTCAGGTGCTGCACTTGCGTCATAAGCACACCATGCAGAACTATAGGCTCAGGGCAGAGTGACTGGAAAGTTGCCTGGCAGAACAGGACCTTGTGCTACTCAGGCGGATGAAAGAGCTGGTCAGGTGGCTAAAGAGGCCAATAGCAATCTGGTCTGCATCAGAAATAGTGTGGCCAGAAGGACAGGATTGAAGCATACTCTACACTGCCAAGACTGCACCTCATGTGCTGAGTTGAGTTTTGGTCCCCTCACTAGAAAAAGAATTGGAATTGCTGGAATGCATTCAGGAAAGAGTGATGTAGCTGGTAAAGGAACTAAAAAACAAAAGTTATGAGGAGTAGCTGAGGTAAGCGGGTTTGTTTAGGCTGGAGAAGAGAAGGCTGAGGGGACACTTCATTGCTCCCTACAGCTACCTGAAGGGAGGTTGCAGTGAGAACAGTGGTGGTCTCTTTTCTCAGGTGACAATTATAGGACTCAAAGAAATGGTCTCAAATTGTGCCAGGAGAGGTTTAGATTGGATATTTAGAAGAATTTCTTAATGGAAAGGGTGATTAGGCATTGGAACAGGTTTTCCAGAAAGGTGGGCATTCCCTGGAGATTTCAAGAGATGTGTGGATGTGGAACTGAGGAGCATAGTTTAGTGATGGGACCTAATAGGGACTTAATTGTTGGACTTGAACTTGAATGTCTTTTCTAACTTGAATTATTCTATGATTCTATCATTTATTCTTCCTAATGGATTGTGAGAAAAAATAGAATGGACACAGGTACTTTTAACCAGATTAAAAGTATCTCTATGTAAACCAACAGTGAAAAACTGCAGGAGCTTAAATACTTTAAAAAAATAATAATCAAAGAATCCTAAAGTAAGAAAAAAAAAAAGAAAAAAAAATGGGGAATGTGAGACATCCACATGCTGTTAATATACTCCAGTTTTATTTGCTTGACACAGACCATGTGATTTTTCCACTTCTGTGGCTTATCATGTCCCAGATCAACACCTGGCAGTCCAAGGTTATTACATAGCTACAGTATCACATGAACAACAGAAAATTAAATCATGGTGCACGGTTAACACTCAATTCTACTTCCATTTTTCTTCAGCTGGGAGAAGCATCAGCCCTTCTCCAGGGGCAGATAATACCTCGCTGCCTGCTCTTTGAGCCAAATAAACTGGGGCACTCTGGAAATAGAAACAAAAACCTACCCAATCCTAAATTCTGGCTACCTACTTGGTACCAGTTCTTCAGTCTCCCCACAGTCATGTTTCACTTTCTACATTAAAAAGCAAACTCTGGGAGGACTGGTCTCCTATTTTTCTGCCCTCAAGTCAACCCTGAAATGAGCTGCAAGAAGTATAGAAATTACAATTCTCTGGGAAATTCTGATTGGTCTGAAAAAGGTAGGTATCACTGGCAGCATCAAGAACCAGCAATCGAGGCTGAAACATCCATTTAAAAGCCACAACCTGAACATTCAACAAAAGTTCTGACTATTTAATGTATACAATCCTTCCAGAAAATGTGCCAAAAATAAATGAATTTATGAGCGATTCTCATAAATTTGTGAATGGAGACTTAGACTCGTTAATTCATTTTTATACAAATTTGCTCCTAGTTGAGTATGTTTCTGTTTTATCTGGTCCAGACCTTGAACTCCTCCTCTGGAGCTCAGAAATGATTTAGACTTGGAACTAAAAAGATACAGAAGTTCCATGCAACGAAGTTGCATAGTTTTTATTACAAATCACTAATTGTGAACAAGTGGAATTTGAGAAGGGATAGTCATCTTGGCTGGGAGATTGACTGTTTTCTTCATTTGAATATGCCTATTTGATCTCCATTCATGTTGATTTAGACTCCAGATGAGTCTAAATATCAGATCAAACCAGACATTTGATATAATGAATCCTGGCTTAACATGCCTGGGGATTACCATACTGCTATTTCTCTTTGTCTGAAGGTAAGATCAGTTCATTTAAAACTTGTAGGAGCTATGAAAGTTCAGACTTGGTTAGTTTTTTTAATACATCCAAATATAATTCTAATGTTTGCTTTTTTATTGTTGTTGTTATATGCACCAAATTATTTTCAGTAGTTCACATTCTTATTAATAAGAGGTTTTTATTTATTATATCTCTAATGGTCTGGTTAATGGATCCTTTAATCTACGGCAATTCTCCCATTTACTTCATTGTTCATTAAAAAGGCCTAAATGGCAGATAAATTATATAAACATAATTTAAATAAAGGGAATAACATTAACATAAAAATTATATTTGATTTCTATTTCTGGTAGCCAGAAACAAAAATTGTAAGTTGCCAGCTTTCGTACTGAGCTTCATATTAGGATTTTTATCAGAAAGGGGTGTCTTCACAGCTGAGGAGGGATGTTGTATGCATGTCACTTGAAGAAATATCGCTTGCAGAAATTTGAAGCTGTGATTGAGACAGTAAAACATATTTTTCCCCTTCCATGTGTTACAGTAATGAACTAAAGGATTAGACTCACCTTGAGTATTTTGTCACCGTTTTAAAAATCAGAGCAAATAAGTGTTCCATATGCTTTTATGTTTAATGTTTATATGTAAGTAGCTTCCAGAATGAATGAGACCACACATCCCTGAAGTGATACCTTTGACTAGATGCCTTCTAGAAACTGAGCACAGATTCTGTTTTTACGTGTCTATCACAATAAAAAAGCCATCTGAAGCCTTCCAGAACTTTTTTTTTTTTTTTTTTTTTTTTTTTTTTATGGTTATTTTGAATACAGGAGCAAGTGTCTGGCAGAGGAGCAAACTATTTTTCTATGTAGTCATCACCACCAACTATGCATTTTTGCCAGCAATGAACAAGAGCCTGCATGCTGCTCTCATAAAAATCTGCATGGCCATCTGGAACGTGGCTTGTCTTTCATGTCACTGTTGCCACTGCTGAAATGCACCACCCACCGCCTCACTGTGCTCACATCCACTGTTTGGGCCTCCAGAAGTGTTCAGCATGCATCAATGAATGTCAATGGGTGCCTTTTTTTTCACAAGGAGAGTTCAATTAAACACCTTTACTTCTTATGTACTTCCATGTCAGACACCATTTTGTCAGACTGCTCCTCTGCTGCAATGTGTCGAATGGCAATAAAATGTAATGGAATATTGGTGGGAAGGGTCAGCGTCTACTGCCAATACCACCGAACATCCACCTCTGACATCAGCCAACATAATAAAATAGGTAGTGTTACTTTCAGAGCACCCCTTGTGTTTTCTACAAGAAGACAAAATAAAGTAAGAAATCTGCAAGAGTAATTCTAAATTTTCCATAGAGGTCTGAATATGAAACTGGAAGGATAGAAGAAATATCCACAGTCATCAATTCTTGGTATTTCAAAAAATCTGCCACTAGGTTATTCATTCACTATTCATTCACTGTCTCCATGCCTCTCTTTTCTGCTTATATTGTTGCTAAACTGTTTCCCTAGTTTGACAGTAGCAGAGAAAGAGGCACTGTGGCATTTGTACACCCTGATGAACAGAACACCAGTGGATTATTCAATTAAGTTATTTAGAAATTAAAGAGGATTACAAACCATCCAGACAGATTAGCTATCAAAATTTAAAACAGTACAGATATGTAACTTTTTGAGTCCTTGGCTAGATGTTCGGTGTCTGGTAGGTATTTCTTGTAATTGAGTGGGCTTTCCATTCCAGTGAGCAAATGCACTTCTTATAAATGAATATCATCTTCAATCTCATGAAATTGAAATCTACTGGCTTATCTATTTGGTAAATTATCAAGACAATCATTACAACTGGAGGAGCTTTCTGTCATTACTGTTTTGTCAGATAACCCAAAGTTTCCTCTTTGATTACTCTGTGAATGTTATTAAGGTCATTCAAAATACTGTTTCTTAGTTGTATCAAGGAATACTTACTTTCTCAAAACACTTAAAAAAGCATCTAAGAACTTTGATTTTCCAAAATGTTGATTGCATATGTTTTTATGAATTAGAGGAGTTTCTCTCCATTTTTGTAGGTTATTAATTGCGGTTATATAATATTAAACTTCATTCTACAGTCAGCCACATAGAAAGACAAAAACATTGGGTCTTACTTTGTCGCAGTGATAACACCCAAACCTTTAAACAGCCATAACAGTAAAAAACTGTTTGAGGCCTCTAGAGATAATGTACTGTCTTTCGTCTACATCGTAAAATGGTATGTTATCTTTTTGACAGATTCATTGCTGTCCTTATTCAATGCAGATGGAATTTTCAAGAATTCCTAAACTACATATGCAGTTTTGATATTCACTTGCCAAATACACCTTCCAGTTAATTTCCAAAAATGGTTGAAGGAGCTGAGTGCTCAGTTGATTTTAACCAAATAATTACATTTTAAGTATAAGCTGATGCTAGGAGGCCCAAGAGACTAGATTTTAGCACACATCCTCATGAAAACATAAATGTTTTCTAATCTCCTGAATGTGAGGAAAAATGATTTGAGAAATTCTTATTGCTGTGATGTAAACACATTCTGATAAAGATGCCCCTGTGCCTTTTTCAGTCTTGTATTTTATCATAGTTATACCTAGAAGAGACCTTTGAAGTTCCTTCATCTTCCTGCGCTCCAACCAGAGCCAGTAGACCAGTATTGACAAATGTTTATTTAGTTTTTTCTTACTATCTCCAATGCCAGGCACAAAGCTGGAGCACCTTCAGCTCCTCCTTCCTCATACCATTAACATCTTTTTCTCCATATCTAGTCTGAAGCTTTCCTGTTGTAACTAAAGTTCTTTTGTGTTCAACACAAACCTGGGAACAGATTATATCCTTCCTGTCCCACTTACCTGAAGATTGTTACAAACTACCTTCCAATCTTCTCCCTAATTTATTTATTCTTTCTTCACAGATCATAAAGCTAATAAATATACTTTAGAATAGCTCTACTCAGGGTTTACCAAGTCAGTTATCCATAGCTGTGAAGATACTTGTGTACTTTACAAGTACATAAAGAGTGAAAGAAAGGATGCTAAACTTACTACAAGGAAATATCTAAAATAAGTTGTCCACCTGCCTTAAGATGAGCCAAGTTTGTGTGGCTATGCATTGGTAATTCTGCTCTATTCAGTTCCCTAGCTAGTGTGCAAATTTTGATGCCCATGGCCTTTTCTTAAAATAGATGAAAGAGTTCCCCATTCCTTTGTTCTAATTAAGAAAGGTAGACTTGCAGGAGCAGGTGGAGAAAACAGTGTACAAGTGAAATTCTGCTATTTTTTAAAAAGTAATCCTGCAAAGTTCTGCGTTTCTGCGTTTTGGGGGGTTGGACTCGGTGATCTCTGAAGGTCTCTTCCAACTCCTACAATTCTGTGATTCTGTCCCCCAACTAATGGCATCCCTATCCATAGCAGTATTTCTCTGTTTAAAATTAAATGTTTTGAGAACTACTTTGCTAGATGAGGACAAGAAATCTCAGAATTTCTAAGATGAATCAGCTAATTGCTCTTTTCAAAAAATAGTTATACCCACACAATTTTAAAAGGTGTTGTGTCTTTTGCACTTCAGTTCAAGAGTGCTACCAAGAATCTAAAGTTCATAGCTCTTCTGGGAAGTCTCTAGAGAATTATTTCCTAAAAATCAATGGAGCCACTACTTGTCATGGCATTTTTCTCTTTTTTCATGAATATAGTTTAATATGTCACAGTTTTATTATAGTTTCTTTATGTACAACGTTTTGAAATGTCATTGTTTAAAGACAGCACATCTTGAGCATATCACTAAAATTTCTTTGAACATAATCAGAAGAAAAGGCCTAGAGGCTTCTTCCATACATTTAAATACTTTCTTTCTCTTGCAATTGCACCTTTTAACTATGTGCACATAATTAATTTTTGACAGAAAGTAGTGAAGGAAACTCACTCTTTCTTAGTCAATGCAGTGACAAAATAACTCCAGTACAGCTATTCATGCAGAAAATTTCTGTTAGTCTATTGTGTATCCATTTAGATTATGTATAAAACAGCACATCCTTTTATATATCCTTCCCCTTGATAAATTTCAAGCCTGTTAGTAGTCTAGTCATAGATTAGTGACGTAGTAGCCTGCCTACCTAGTGCAATTTAGACTTTTTTCTTTCCTTTTATTCTTGTTCTCCAGCTGTGGAGTTAGCTATACTGAAACAACTCAGCACAAGCTTATGTAATGTCTTGCTATGTTTATTAAAGTACAAAATGGAAAGGAGAGTATAGTCCATTCACCAAGCAATTTGAAGCATCATGTTGCTGCAGCTATTTCTATGGTGGCCTAGACTGAATGATTCAATTATTTACCCTACAGGCCCTACTGCTTTTATATACTTGCTGCTTGCCGACATCACCAACACTTTAATATTGCAGATATCCAAAATAATATGATTCATTTTCTTCATGTTCACAATTATGCTTGCTTTCAGACTTATGTCTATGTATCTTTCTTTTTCCTCAGGTAATGCATTTGTGGTGAGCCTGGCTTTGGCTGATCTGGTGGTGGCCTTGTATCCATACCCACTGGTGCTCTTAGCTATTTTCCACAATGGATGGACTTTGGGTGAAATGCACTGTAAAGTGAGTGGCTTTGTGATGGGACTAAGTGTAATAGGCTCTATTTTCAACATCACTGCAATTGCAATTAACCGATATTGCTATATATGTCATAGCTTTGCCTATGACAAAGTGTATAGCTGTTGGAATACAATGCTCTATGTCTCTTTAATCTGGGTATTAACAGTAATTGCAACTGTGCCAAATTTTTTTGTCGGCTCCTTGAAGTATGATCCACGCATCTATTCATGCACATTTGTTCAGACTGCAAGCTCCTATTATACAATTGCAGTTGTTGTAATTCATTTCATCGTCCCTATCACAGTTGTGAGCTTCTGCTACCTTCGAATTTGGGTCTTAGTGCTTCAAGTTAGAAGACGAGTCAAGTCAGAAACAAAGCCAAGACTGAAACCAAGTGACTTCAGAAACTTTCTTACCATGTTTGTGGTTTTTGTGATTTTTGCCTTTTGCTGGGCACCTCTAAACTTCATAGGACTGGCTGTAGCCATCAATCCTTCAGAAATGGCACCAAAAGTTCCTGAATGGTTATTTATTATAAGCTACTTCATGGCCTATTTCAACAGCTGCCTTAATGCAATAATATATGGACTTCTTAACCAGAATTTTCGGAATGAATACAAACGTATTTTAATGTCACTGTGGATGCCAAGGCTTTTCTTCCAGGATACATCCAAAGGAGGAACTGATGGACAGAAGAGCAAGCCCTCTCCTGCTTTAAACAACAATGACCAAATGAAAACTGATACCTTGTAAAGGGGTGACTGTTAATGCAAAAGTTTGTCACAGAAAACTCCAATTATAGAGTTGCAATGTTCTAGTCATTCTTGCTGACTCTGGGGGACCTTCCATTTGGATGGTACTTTGTGACTGGAATACTGTCTTCTTGGTAAAGCACATTGCTCATAATTCATAATTTATACAAGTTATCAACTGAAAATGCATTTCAAGATTAAAGCAGCAAATGAGTGCAAACTATTTTGTTTTTGAGAGTTGAATTCAACTTCAAGGTGTTTGACGCATGTTTTTATTCCTGTAGGAACCTGGCGTGCTTTACCCAAGGTCAGGATTTGGTTCTCAAAAGATGCAGCAAGGGTACTTGTCTATGGGCAGAGCAGCTCATCAAGGCTGCTGAGTGATATTTTATGTTCAGTGATACAGAGCCAAAATCTTGTCAGTGGTACCCAGTGCCAGGACAAGAGACAATGGGCACACACTGGAACACGGAGGTTTGTTCTCAACACCAGGGTGCACTTCTGTACTGTGCAGACGATGGAGCACTGGCACAGCTTTCCCACAGAGGCTGTGGGGTCTCCTCCTTGGATATTTTCCAGAGCTGCTTGGATATGGTCCTGGGTACACCACTCTGTGTGTCCCTGCTTGAGATGTGGTTGCATCAGATGGACCCAGAGGTCCTTTTCCGCTTCCACCATTCTGTGATTCTAAGAGAAGGTGCATCAGATACTGTTTTCCATGCATAAGACAAATATCAGACTTCTGTGCAAGTACTGGTGGCAGTAGTAGTTTCTGTGAATCATACTTATGAATTGGAAAGAAGAGCATTGGTATGAAAGTAAATATTAACATCAAAGCCTTTTCTGACTAGTTTCTTCTTACATGCACACACTGTATTTCCCTATTTCATGATAATGTAATATATTTTTTTCTTACATATGTACTTCAGGCAAAATTCTTTCATTTAGAGAAAATTGAATTTTTATTGTGCTCCATTTATTTACCTCAAAATATACAACTAAAGTAACTTGGTGCACTTTAACATAATTGCCACGTTTTCAACAGGCTGGAAATTGTGGCATATGCCCTGTAGTAATCTGGAATAGCAATTGGACACCAGGCATGATAGCTCAGATTGCCACAGGTGACAGTAGACACTAGTGAGTGACTGAATGAAAAACCCTTTTAACTGTAACGCTGTAACGGCAGCTGAGATACTTGCCTCATATGTAGACATCTAGTCTTGAATAAAATACACCTTTGGTGTCTAATCTAATGTAACCTTCCCTATGTAGAGAATGTCTATCAGCAGAGATAAGATCTCTTTCATCTATGATTCATCTCTTTCATCATGCATCCAAAGATGTGATGAATAACTCCATGGTGGTGCTGCTCTCATTGACTGTGGAATATTTATTTACTAGTTCAAACTAGTAAAGTTTGGATAGTTACATCAGGATTTATCTTGCCTAATTTGGGATTTCTCCTGTGTAGGTGTTGGTACACATTCAAGTTTCTAAATTCCCTTATTCCACAACTTTACACAATAGCACATCAGTAGATATGAATTTCAAGAAACTTTACATCATTAATCACAGGACATCAAAATATCTTTCCCTTTGTTATGAAGTGACACTATTCTAAAACTGTGTCACAGCTACATCCAGAAAGTCTATCCTGCTGCCAGATTTCAAGCAGATATTTACTGTTTTGGAGTATTTTGCATAATTACCAGATAGGAAGTGTCAAAAAGCTATTGCACTACTAATCCAGATATACTTGGGCCATTGGTTACAGTACCCAGCTTTCAGGTGGAAATACAAAAAGGGAACACAGGGGTTCTAAAAGCTCTGTTTTGTGTGCATCATAAACTGAAATGGCATTCAAGTCATCCACATTAAAACACATTATGCATGCTTTTTTTCAGATTTGTTTGAATGGAGAACAATTTTTTTTGTTTTTTTTTTAGACAGCGTTGCATACATAGACACAATCTTCCATTGTGTCTTCTATTGCATTACATACAAGAGACCATGTTGTGTCAAGCATCATTTCTTTGAGGAACAATTATACAGTTTCTGGAGCTTGTGTTCTGTTTAATTCTTCAGCTATTTTACAAAAAGATACATTTACTCAAAGAAGAATTTATTATTTATTAATTTCTTTTTTTCCACTGTGGAAAAAGTATTGTTTGAATTGAACTGAAATATATGAATCAAATATGGTGTTATTTGAAAGAGTGTCATGTGCTACCAGTGCATGTAGTTCTGTGTCTCCTCAGTCCACAAAAGAAGGGCCAGGGCTCTGCTGCAACAAACTTCCATCCAGTGGCCTTTTTAGCCTGATATATTCTCTCTTATGTGCTCATTTGCTTGGAAAAAGGAAGCGATTTTATATCAAACTTGAATGTGGCTCTCAGTTAAATTTAATTAAAAATCAAACCAAAAACAGTGATATTTTTCATCGTTTCTTAATGTAAATCACTTATAGTTGCAGAAATCACCAAAAAAAAAAAAAAATGAATACAAATTATAACCCTTCTACAGATTCCCAGGATTTTGTTGAAATTTTAAGAATGGTCAAGTCTACTAGGTTTATTCTATGTGAGAGAAGACTACAATTTGAGGTCATCCACTGTGCTCAAAAATACTATGTCCTCCACTTCTGTGATTCAATCATTTTTATGTCTTTATTCAGTATGCAAAAGATAAAGAATTTATCCTTTGTTCTTGTTAAGTACTATATCTGTGTTACTCAGATCTCTTCCAGGAAGGCAGTATCTAATGAAAAGGGCAGCTAAATGTCAGCATTCTGTTTATGACTTCCTTAAGAACTGTAAAGACATTGCATGTTATGGGAACTTCCCAGACACCACGCACCATGCACATCCTATTACCTGTGCAAACTGAACATTCTCCAGAGCAGTACGAATCTATTCATGTAATGAGTACCACGTGGCTGGCTGAAAAACAAACCCAGGTAAGCAGATTTTCTGCCTTTCTTTCCTCTTTTCACTGCTCTCTGCTGACACTACAAATCACACTGCCTTAGAGAGCAGAGAGCTGAGTGAGAGGTCAAATCATACTGCTTATTGGGACAAATTGACCGTGAGCTAAATGGTCACACCAGCAACGTATTTCTGGTCCTCAAGGTGATGAGACTATCATTCTCACCACAATTACAAATATCAGCACCTCACAATCTCTGCTGAGCCTCTCACCCTGCCCTGGGAGGCAGGAGAATACCTAAAAAAAACATTCCATAGACCACACTAGATTGCTCTGAAAATGGCCTCAGAGACCCACGTGGCCACAATGACTATGGAATTTGTCCTCCTGCCTTAACACTGCCACTAACATTCTTAACATGAGACTGCGTGCTAAAGAAAACACGTAACTATCCTGACAGTAGAGACAAGACCATACATCTTAGAAGGAACCAGAATAAAACAGGAGATTTTGTAGTTGAGTTTTCCTTCCTTCCTTCCTTCTTTCTTCCTTCCTTCCTTCCTTCTTTCTTTCTTTCTCTCTCTCTTTCTCTCTCTCTTTCTCTCTCTCTCTCTCTTTCTCTCTCTTTCTTTCTTTCTTTCTTTCTTTCTTTCTTTCTTTCTTTCTTTCTTTCTTTCTTTCTT
>JAPSGF010000168.1:381164-411707 GCA_035772895.1 Perdix hodgsoniae
TTCCTTCCTTTCCTTCCTTTCCTTCCTTTCCTTCCTTTCCTTCCTTTCCTTCCTTTCCTTTCTTCCTTTTTCCCAGCTTGAATGGGATACTTTGAAGGTAATGATGAGCAGCTGAATAATTCAGTATTTTTCTTAACTCCATGGAACACATAAATTGGGGAGTACTGCTTCAGTGTCTTACAAGTATTATTTTTCCCTGTGTAGACAAAGCTCTTCATGATCAAGGCAAGGAATAGAGGCAGCAATTCTGCCAGCTTATATTTCTGCCTTCCTTGATATTCTGCACTGGGGTCCTGATCTCTGCTCCCACACAACCCCTAGGGCATTCCATAGCCTCAGGCATTTCTGGTCTGCACTGGTGCAGCTGGAGAGAGGACAGAGCTCCAAACTGTGCAGTTCCTCATTCCTAGTGATTCAAAGGCACTTGAATGTTTCTGGGAGTTCTGCCCCTTTCTGGTCCTCTACTGCCTGTAGGTAAAGGAAGATTCAGTGCAAAGATGCTGTGAGAGTTTAGTGGCCATGTAATACCATCAGTAACTATAAAAGATGGCTCTTATGTTATAAAAGACTTATTTATTTAAACAGAAAGCCATCATAAGCTTTTACAGGGGATGCAGTTAGGAAATCACAGAATCATCAAACTGAGGTTGGAAGGTATCTCCAGAGATTGAGTCCAAACTCTGACTAAAGCAGGTGCTCTATAGCATGTCACACAGGAAAGCATCCAGAAAGGTCCTGAATATCTCCAGAGAAGAAGACTCTGTCACCCTCACAGTAAAGAATCATAGAATAACAAAGGTTGGGGAAGACCTCCAAACTCATCCAACCCAACCATCCCCCTATCACCAATATTTCCTACTAAACCATGTCCCCCAGTACAACATCTAAATGTTTCTTGAACACATCCAAGAGTGATGTCACCAACACCTTCCTGGGCAGCCCATTCCAGCATCTGAGCACCTCAGAGAAGAATTTTTTCTTAACGTCCTACCTGAATCTTCCCTGGTTCAACTTGAGGCCATTCCCTCTCATCCTATCACCAGTTACATGGGAGAAGAGGCTGACCCTCACTTCACCCAAATCTCTTTCAGGCAGTTGTAGAGAGCGGTAAGGTCTGTTCTGAGCCTCCTCTTCTCCAGACTGAACAGTCCTAGTCCCAGCTGCTCCTCGTAAAATTTGTGCTCTGGACCCCTCTCCAGCTTCATTGCTCTTTTCTGAACACACTCCAGGGCCTCAATGTCTCCCTCATCAAGAAGTTCTTCCTCATCTTTGAATGAAACTTCCTGTGTTTCAGATTGTGCCCATTGCATTGTTCTGTCACTGGGCCCACTGAAAAGAGCCCAACCCTGTCCACTTAATCCCCGCCCTTCAGATATTTATAAGCGTTGGTGAGATCTCCTCTAAATCTTCCCCAGACATACTAGATCTTCTCGTAGGTCTTCCACTTGTCCCAGGTGTGGGGAAATCCCAATTGAAATGTCACCCTTCATCTTGCAATGCAGTCTTCTCCATTTTATGGTATAGTGGACACTACTCTGTAAAAATGAGTTAAAAGTATAAATAGTTTTGTAACATAAATGGCACAGCTCAATGAACGCACATAGGAATATTTTTTTTCACTGCAGACACAAAGACATCAAAGTACATTTGTAGTCATGACAGTAAAAAAATAAACTCTTCATAAATCACTATTTACATATACACACTTGTATAAATACTGCAGACCTTACATTTTATGCAGCTTTACCTATTAAGAAATCAGTTACTTCTTCAGGAGTTCTATGTAGAAGAGATGCGTTCTCTTGGAGGTTTAGAATAATTTTCACTCACTGGGCCATAAATAGTTAACACAGTCTTTGTTTCCACGTGATAGACAAAATGATCTGGCTCTTACATCTAGGGAGGTACTTCAGAGTGGTAACTGTGGAAATTGTAACAGAGAATTTTAAAATTAAGGATTTTTTTCTTTTTTAAATGTCTTACCAGAAAAAAGCAATTGTGAAGCAATTGGCTTTCTTTGCTCACGTCTACTGTGAGGTTCTTTCTGCCTGTACTAGATCTGCCACTAGACATATTCATCAGCAGTGTGATGAACTGGTAAAGAAGCAGGTATCCAAGTTCTCTTCAGGAAAGTGGGATACAATTCTGTTTGCTTGTTTTTCTTTTCTACTGTATGTGATGTAACAGTAATATGGGCTGAATCATTTCATAGAATCATATTACAGAATCATAGAATCAGAATCACAGAGTGGGTTGGGTTTTAAAGGAACTAAAAGCCCATCCCCTGCCATGAGCTGGTTGCCCCCCGGCAGCTCAGCTGCCCAGGGCCCATCCAACCTGGCCTTGAGCACCTCCAGGGACGGGGCTCCACAGCTCTCTGGGCAGCTGTGCCAGGGCCTCACTGCCCTCTCAGTAAAAAATTTCTTACTAAAAGAATTCCCTCCCTCTCCCTGCTGCCACCCCTCTATTGGTGCATCCTAGAATACTGTTGGCTCATGTCCAGCTTCTCATCCATCAGGACTCCCGAGTCTTTCATGGGAGAACCATATCCTGTGGTTCTTCAGAGATATTAGCTGCTGGAAAGACAATGGTTATTTATCACTTCATGCAGAGACAAATGCTGGAGATCTGATTGAGGATCCTCTGGTCACCCATGTATTAAACTAGCTTATTTTGAATGAATGAATGAACTGAGCCTGCAACCTTTTTCAGATAGCCTCTTTCTTAGTAACTGTAGCATAGTTTGTGTATAGGAACTACTGAGTCACGGCCTGAACCTCTGATCACCTAACGTGTGCAATGAGTCAGCCACAGGAGTACAGGTGAAGGCAATTCACCCATGCTGCTGAAAGGGGTGGCGCCTGGTAGCACCTCTCCTAGGCCCATTTGAGAGCTGACTACTAGGGGGAAAGGATCTCTTCTGGAGATCTACACTGCTGGACTTTCCTAAGTGAGCCCAGGATATGGGTAAGTGTCCTATCTGTTCTCTTTGTGTTGTTATAATCTGCTTTGCCTAACTCTCTTGTTTATTTTGTAATTATAACATCTTAATATTCTTTGATTATACAGCGTGTTATGGAGTCCTTGCAATTCTGCATCATGGCCCTTTTCAATTATATTTACTGGACAAGCATATAATGCAAGACTTACCTCATGAGTTTCATAAGCTCATGATTCTTTCTTTGAAGATGCAAATGCCCTTTGTAAAAAACTCTCATCCTTAACTTTGAAGTTCAGGAGCAGACTATTATTTCTATGCTTCGTGGAAATGTTAATGTGTTATTTTCTACACTTCACACTTCCAAGCTGTTACTTGATTTCCTGACTTCATGATGAAAGTTTTAATGCCGAAATGATATTTCCTATATATTACTCAAAGAGAAGTCTTTCATAGTTACACAGCGGAGAAGAGGAAGACAAGATTTTCAGCAGGAGAAAATATACCTGTGGTTACAGCTGAGTAGTTAACTGATGAATCACACTTATACAGAGACCAGTAGTACTCAGGCTGCATTTACCATTTATGAAAGACACTTGAAAAAAACTACTGCAATCCCCTATGCAGCCACTAAACAACTACAAACTATGCTGCATAAGTAATGTTAGTCTATTGGTACTACATATACTTATGCATGACACATGTTTATACAGTGTACAGTCCCAAGATGCTGAGTAAAGATACAATGGCTTCAGCTTGTTTTTGGTTTACCTATGCTCCTCCTTCTTAAAAATCTCTTAGTATTCTATATATAAAATGTCATGTCCACTCTTCCCACACAGATGAGCAGAAACTCCAGGAAATTAATAATAAAGAATCACTATCAGGATCAAACTTATTTCTTCCTTTCTTTCATCCCAGTTCAGAGTTTTTGAACTCAAGGATGCATATACTCTAATCTTAAACTGAAGGAACTTCACATATATCAGTTTCATGAAGATAACTGGGTTTCTTTTCAGGCTGAAGTTCTAATTATCCATTATTACCAAAAGACCTATTAGCACATTTAGAGGTTTCTATACCTCTGCTTGACAATGTCTGAGGGTGAATGGAGCACTGGCACAGGTTGCCCAGAGTGGCTGTGGGGTCTCCTTCTTAGAGATCTTCCAAAGTTGCCTGGACGTGATCCTGGACACCCTGCTCTCGGTGTTTCTACTGGAGCAGGGGTTGGAGGAGATGGACCCAGAAGACCCAAACATTCTGTGATGCTGTGAAGGTATCATAGAATTGTAGAATCATAGAATCAAAGAATGATAGAACAGGTTGGGTTGGAAGGGACCATCTCAGGGATCATCTCTTTCCAACCCCCCTGCTATAGGCAGGGACACCTCCCACTAGACCAGGTTGCTCAAAGCCAAATCCAGCCTGGCCTTCATAGAATCACATAATTCCTGGGTTGAAAAGAACAGTAATGATCATCTAGTTTCAGCCCCCTTATGTGTGCAGGGTTGCCAATCATTAGATCAGGATGCCCAGAGCAACATCCAGCCTTTCTTTGAATGCTTCCAGAGAGGGGACATCCACAACCTCACTGGGCATCCTGTTCCAGTGTCTCACCACCTTGTCATACTACAATAGTGATTTCTTCTTAATATCTAGTCTAAATCTACCCTCTTCCAGTTTAAGGAACTGATTCCTTCCAACACAGGACATTCTATGGCTTTATGATTGCTTTGCATAGGTAGGTGAATTGGGCCTTTAATGGCTGGCCAGCTGATTGCTTTCAGTGCTCAGGAGATTTTACGAGCAGTTCTCCACTGACCATAGATGTGAGCTTAGGCACATGGATCACATACAACAATTTCTGTATTTAATTGCTGTCAGCTCTGATCCCAGTGAAGTGTCATTGCCATGCCTAGTCTAGAAAACAGAAGTTATGCCTAAGCAACAGAAAACTTTCTGATGAGCATGGGGGGGGGGGGGGGGGGCAGAAAGACCCCTCTAAGAGCTATTTGTTTTCTTTAATCAAAAACATACCACAACCAAAACAAAAACTCACTAGAAGGGCAATTATTGCACAGAACTAATAGGGAGGTGTAGTCATTATTGGAAGAATTACAGTACCATTGGGAAGTTAACTAAGTGTTTTTCAACATACTGTGTGGTTGTAATTGGGGTCTACTGGGGCAAATAGGGTTTGAGCAATTGTTATTTACTGACTAATTACTTACTAAGGAAAGGTCCTTTTTAAAGACAGCCATTCCTGCTTATTAAGCAACTACACAGAATATTTCTAGTATCTGTAATCTGTTCATTATTCATTTGGAAACAAGTACAGCACATCCAAGGTAGGTAAGTTAATACCCTGTATTATGTCATCAGGATAAAGGCAAGAGCCTTCCACATAGCATTTAGTGACAGTCCCACACATATCTGAATCACATTGTGTGCACAGAAGTGGGCAGCTCTCCCTGGCTGACTCACAGGGCCTCCTCACCCCCAGAACAAGGAGGATTTTCAGCTGGGAACCTAGCAAAGTATCAAGCTATGTTAGGAAGTCAGCTGACATACAGAGAAACATGAGCATTTCTGAGATTTTAAAGCTTTGTAACATTAATAATGAATGGTTGATACCAAAGAGCACATTGAATTTGCACTTCTGTCTTGTAGGGCTGTGAAGATTAGGAATGTGATAGTTAACCATGGATCACAGATGCATTCTGAGCATGGTCTCTCCATTCACAAAAACTGAGCGTGCCTCAGATAACACATGGTATTTTCAAATTTCTCTATGTTCCCAAATCACCACATTTCTTGGAGAAAGCAGCTCAAATAATGAACAGTTTATCACCTTCATTTCACACAAACATCTTTAATGCAAGTTCCTAGAAAGATACTACTTTTAACGAGAGAATGACTTAATCTGATTAAATAAATTAATAAGATGTATTAAATTCAATTACAACTAATTGGCACTGATGATTATATAAGAAAGGAAAATAAATTCTGAGTCTATAAGTCAGTGGGTTTTCAAACTTTATCTTCTGAAGGAGCCTCAGATTTCTAAAGTTTTCCATGAGCCCCTACAAAACTAACGAAGAACTGTCTTGTTTCTGCAAACCACAGTAGTACCCGCTGGGGCAGAGACCTTGGGCTAAAAATCACATCCAAAACCAAAGCAATTTGCAGGGTTAAAAAACACAGCATAGGCTGGAAGCTTGATAAACTTAACTTAGCTGTCCAATGTGAATAGCGCTGATCTGCGGTGGCGCTGACACATAATTCAACAAACCGTCATTTCTCTGAGAAGGAAGAAAGAATGGATTTCAAAATAACTACGTGAAATACTTCCATTCCTTATTAGGAAGGGAATTAACTTAAAGTTGAGCCTGAAGTTTAAAGAGTGCGTACAAGTAACTTAAACTACCTCTTAGGCTAGATTAAATTAAATTCCAACAACCACTCAGTTCTGATTTTTCAGTAATTTGTAGCTCAAAGTCAGTTTGAAGCCTTGTAGGGTATTCAATAATAGGAACTGTTCTCCGATGGTCCACATATATAATCTGTATGATTAAAAATTATGAGGTTGATGTTGAAATCCTGTCCTTGGCTGTGGCTGACCTTGGTTTTCTGTCTCTGGCCTATGCCCAACAACTGGTCAGTGCTCGTCACATCCGTAGGCATAACTGTCTGTGCAATTGCTTCCTAGCAGAATTCAGTCACTACAATTAGGAATACAAGAGATCACTTCAAGCAGTTTAAGAGAAGAAAGATCATGTCTAATGAATTGGATTAGACAGTAATTTCACCAACATGGTGGCAGATCTGAGACATGATCTTAGTAGAGAGAAGGGCGGATGAGTGCATGCTAGAGAGAGAGAACATTTCTATTCAGCTCAGCTGTGGCCACACCTGGATGAGTGAATTTGAGCAACAGCAAGAAGTGAAGAAAGTATTTTATTCTGATGATCTCATACAGATTTTCAGAAATGTGCTAGAAGTCTGCAAGGATGAAGAGTGGATGAGCTAAATTTTGTTTTCAGCATGTACAGGTCAAGGCTTGCTCAAAAACTGAAACTAGAGCATCAAGGAAGTTTTGTTGAAGTCAGCATCAGTAGCTCACTGATAAGTGATGGAAGCAAATCTCTTCTAAGATCTAGATGTATCTAACCACGGACAGCAGACAACATGGGAGAAATTTTCTTTGTATTCAGGTAACTGATGTAGTATAATGTTACAAAGGACAATTTCCTTTACTGCCCTTCTTCAGGAGTAAGAATCTGAAGAGAGAGAATTGGCATTTGAAACTACAGCAGGAAGAACTGATGTCCTTCCTGATGCCTACCAGAAAGGGAGAGTGTTTGGCTTAGTGGCACCCTTGTCCTCCAACTAGGTACTTTTGCTTGAGGAAGTGAAGGCAGAAGCAGTAATGTAATTAATTGCTGTTGATTAAAGTTCTTAATAAAAGTTTTTCAAAATTCTGCTTAGGGTGCAGCCCACTGTTCTGGTATCATTTATTCCTCTCAGATAGTCTTCTACCATCTCCCTAGATTTAGAATGTGGTTCTGGAGGAACCACAATGTGTATTGAGAGCCTTGCTCTCCTTCACCGCTGAGAGGGCTAATTAATAACTAGCTCACGCTCTTGGTGTGTATTTTATGTTCAGTTAAACCAAAATCTTTGAAGTAATTTCAGGAAGAAAAAAATAAAGGTTATTATTTCAAATGCTCTCTATCAGGACACATACAGTGCTTCTCGGGGAGTTCAGCATCTTTTCATAGTAAAGCCCTTTGCTTTTCTGAATGCCACACTAGTGGACAAAACCATGGTCTTTACACAGCATTTTGTCCTTTGACATCTTGCAGGTTCTTCAGGTTGTAATGTTTGTTTTTTGTTTTTTTTTGTGTGAATTTATGACATAAGCAATATCTCTTGTTTTGTCAGACAGAAAACATCTGGTACTGAAATAAAATAACATCCAATTTCAGTACACTACAAAAAGTTGTTGACATCTACCTAATGACTATCTACTGACTATCTAATGCTGCAGTTGCTGAACTGCAGCATTAGATTTAAAGACAAATTTACTCCATGATGTATCTGATGTACCAATGGGTTTGTCTGAGGGAGCTCTGCTTGTCTACTTCTGTCCCATCCTCTTCATCCACTAGATATTAAATATCAGCCAAACTTTCAAACCCTCTTCCAAAGTAAAAACTCTCATTTTGTTCTCATGACTGAGAGATGTTCCAGCATTGAAGCCAACTAGGTCAAATCAAATTCTTACTTGCTGCTGTTCACCAATGAGACAGAGATGTCCTAAGATCTTCAAATGGTGTTAAGTACATCTCTTTTTCACCCTTCCGGAGATGGAAGTAGGATGTAAATCATTATTATCTGCTCCAGACAGGACTTTCCAGGTCCTACTATGTAAGGCAAGTCTTTTCCCATAACTTTTAACTCAAAAACATTGATTACAAAGGAGATTTAGGGACAAAAGGAAGCAACCATCAAATGATGTTCTATTGGACTGAACTGCTAGTGATACAATAGAATGCCAGAGATCTTGTCTCTTTGGTAACAAACTACAGACAGTTCAGGTTTTGAACCAAACTCCAAGAATTAATATGTATTTGGTTTTAAGATAAGCTCTGGCTAAGAGATGGAAACCTGGATTGCAAAATGCCATGGCTTTGAACCTCTAAAGGATAACACAAGTGAAGGGGGTGCACTGCCAGAAACAGGAAGAGCAGAGAAGCTGCAGTCCTATAAAGGAAACTGATTGCACTTCTTCTGCAGCTCTGACACAGAAGCAATAAGTGACTTGGAGTTTTTATAGCAAAACACAGAAGTAAATGGCATTTTTAGTCCAACATTTACATCCTTCTGTTATGACCATCCTGAAAACCTTTGAAACTTGTCTTATTTTTGTGACTGCTTGGCCTTTTCGAGAACTTTATCTTCAGTTTTTGCAGCGTTCAGGGAGTCTGGTCACATCCAGACGAGTAAGGTGCTGCAGTACAAACACAGAGCAAAAGAGAGCTTTGTCCTTTGGAACTTCCTGCCAGATTAACCTTTGAGAAAGGGAAGAAATAACCTCTTATTATGCCTCCATTTTTTCTTCTTTAGGCTTTGTTTAGGTTATTAGAATAGGATAGTGACTTTACTCATATTAGCTATTTATCAGAAAAATTCATTAATCTGAAATTAACCTGAAGGCCCATAACTAGTGGGTAGAAAGCCCTCCTGCAAAGCAAAAGAATCAATACTGGATGAGAAGGTAATGATTAGATCAGAACCCCAAATCATGTGCCGGGAGGAGATTGCACCAGATGTCTGCAGATATCTACAGCTGGAAAAACAAGAAATAGCTACATTGTCTTGATAAACATCTCACTGCTTAATATACAGCTGGTTTGATTTTACAAACCTAAGTTTCTCTCCTGCTCTCACTCAGTATGCAACAAAAATAATGTACTGGTGGTACACAGGATTATAAGCTGCTCAGTGTTTTCATACTGCAACTCCAGTGCTCATTTACATCTCTGATTTCAGAGCAGTTCCTTTATCTTGGTTTTTGTCTGATCACTTTCTTGTATTGCCAACAACGAATGTTCTTGCTAGTGACTAAAAAAATACTTGTGATCATCCAAAGAATGCTCTTCTCACAACTAGCTTTTTTTTAAAAAAAGAGACAAAATGGAAATTTGGAGCATATTTCTTTTTATGAAATTTCCAGTAGCTTTGAGCAGGGTGAGTTAGCGTAAGAACGGTTCCCTCTCTGAACGTACTTCGCGTGTATCTGCACTGATAAAAACCATGTTATCCTATCCCAATCTGAATGACTGTCTAGACAGTGAGGAAAAAAGAAAGGATAATTTTCTGACTCCACAATTCAGGCATCTCAGTACTTAAGCAGAAAGGGAGTAATTGTTGTTCATTGTGGCTCATAATCAGGACATTTATTTAGGGACCTAGGTATGACAGTAAAATATAAAATTAAGTGTATGCAACAAATCCTTATGTGCTTGGTTCTCAGTTATCTTCCAAAGGACTAAGGGAACACATAACTGAGAAACATATGCCCAAGCTACTGAATCTTGTCCCTCATTATCCCACATGCTTCGTCGTATGCCATTCTAGGAGACATATGTGGTATTAAAAAAACTTGACTCATACATATCTGAAGGCTTTTATGGGTTTGGTTCTGCTGGTGGCGAAAGGTCCTCCTATCTGACCCTATGATGCACACTAGTTTCTAAACTCTTGTTGTGTTTGGGGCTGTTGCTCAGTCAGCAGCCACTCTGGGAAAAGACTTTTCAGATCAGCTCGGTTATTGAGAATGCTCAGATGTTTTAGTCTACTTTTGAACTGAGTAATATCAGTGTAAAACTCCTTATACTCCAGTTGAAGCAAGTTGGGAAGTCTTTCTGAAAACTGCTGTCTCCAACTTTAAAAATCTGGCTGTAAATATATGATAGTCTGACTCCACTGAAATGGTCAAATATGTGCTAAACCATTAGGAAAACTTAATGACCTTCACCACCTGCAGTACATGCTTTAAGGACCTTGTCTGGTTGTATAATTTCATTCTCTAATAGATCTTTGCCTATTAACTATGGAATGGGAGTTCTTTTGCTCAATGTTGCACATTTTTTTTCCCTAGTAATGGCATTGTACTGAAAATTTAATATCCATATAGACTTTGTTACTTTTGTGTTTTTCCTGTGTGTGTGTTTTCAGGGCTTTTTTTTATTTTATTGTAATTTTTTTTTTTCAACATGCAGTTGAATAACAATGCAGTGGAATAAACAGTAGTATCTTTTAAACAGATTTCTTTTTTGTCTATGAATTTAACACCATCATAGAATCAGAACCATAGAATCATCATCTGGTTGACCACAGCTCTCAGCTTGCTGTCATCTGCAAAGTCAATGAGTGTGCAGTCAATCCCACTGCCTATGCCTATGTCTGTGCCACTGATGAAGATATTAAACAGCAGTGGTGCTAGCACAGACCGCTTTGAGGGACAGTCCACAAGGGACTGAGGATGAGACTGCTAGCCCAGCTCAGCCAGAAGCACCATCTGCCTGAGACAACATGCAAAGCCAGTGCCTACTCACTGTGAATAAGTACCCGAAGTTTTACAAATAAAGAAATATTTTTGTTTGTTTTTAAAGGCTTTGCATTCTGCTCAGTTCTCCCTGGGGACAAGTGTTAAATCAATATCTTAATTAGCTGTATTATGTCACTTGCTCTTTCTTCTATTCAAAACAATTACTTAATTTCCTTATCACTGACAGTGAGGGAGAAGGGCTGGCAGAACCAGCTCCTTTTATGAGGATAGGTAACTTATACTGTGAGTAAAGATAGTACTTGATTGCTTTGACCTTTTGTCATTATGACATTGAATTAGAATGTGTGCTTCATTTAACCAAAAATGTGATTAAAAAGTAATTCCTTCACGGCATTTTTGTATATCAGAGATAATTGAGAATGCAACAAATGAGTGATTTGCCATTTTATTTCCTGCTTCTACATCTGTCATTATATTTTAATTTCAGCTTGTAGGAACTATGAATTTAGGCCAAATTCTTGCATCCTTTTTCTTGACAGATTGAAAGATATCTTGAACAGATAAGACACCAATACTTACAAACGATGTGGAGGAAGGGAACAAATCAGAGCATGAAAAAGGTGCTCCACACACTGGTTGAGTAAGGGAGGAATAATAAGTACTATCACAGAGAATTGTGGAGCTTGGAAGAGACCTCAGGAAATCATCTACCCCAACCTCCAATAACAGAAGGATCCTCAGAGATGCAAGAATAAATTTGGTCACTTGTCTAAAAACTAAAAATTCACCTTCTATAATGATCTTGTAAATTTGGAAATTTGCTTTTTAATATGTTTACCAGTATAACAGTTTGGCAGGATGTCTGTCCCAAGCCTTGTTTCCTAGAAGTATACCTGTACCAAATTGTCTAGAAATGCAGAAACACAAATTGAACACTTTCCCGTGTTCCTTTCTTGTATCTCTTCTCTCTCTAAACAGCCTTTTTAATTTTATTTTTTTTTTGGCTTTGCAGGCAGCAAGTTCTACACAATAATAACCTTATCTGTCTTTGAGGCAGATGAGTAGGAGTAATAATTACTATATGGATATAATGTGGGCTAAGCATCCTTATTCTTCATGTAAACACAACTGTACTTTTCCTTCAGCTTTACTTTCAAGTACTGTGTAAGTACAACCCCATAAAGAAAACCATTGTTAAAGCAGGAGGTTAGTTCTATCTCAAATGACCAGACACAAACAGAAATAATATGCAGTTTTGAGACACGAACTAGCAAATTACTGTGCTTATAGCACTCCATTTAGACTGTGTCTGGTTTGTGTATGTCAATTCTAAAACTGTGCCTTGAAGCAGAGGTACAGTGGAGCCTGTAGAGTATCAGCAAAGCATGAAGTGTTGCATAATCACCAAGGGCTGTATGCATGTTTTTTCATAATTACCTTGCTCTAAATGTACACAAGTCAAGTGTGCACTTTGCTCTGCAAAAGGCATTATCCTTAGTGGCAGTCAGCGGTATCGTAGCCTTTACGCTCAAAAGAAAGCACTGAAACAGCAGCAATCCTCAGCAAGATGTTTGCCAAATGTGAATCTTCCCAACAAAATATTGAGCTTGCTTCCCTACTGAGTGTAGAAATAAAGTCATTTTAATGACAATAAAATACTTTTCACAGAAGAAACTGTTAAATAATCTGTTCTTCAGACTACTGCACTATGGCACAAAGATACCAGTCACGTAAGAGATTGTCTCAGCCTCTTGCCAAGAGAGGAAAGGAGTGGATTTCTGCTACTGTCACTGCAGTTTGTGTTAGTCTCAATCACCCAGTTTCTAAAACAGGGAAGAGCATCTGGTGCCACAGTCTGAGTTATACAAATTTTCCAAAAACACAGGCTTCAAAAATTGAGCAGATGTAAGACTGTCTTATACTAAGAGACAAACTCTTTTCTGCAAAGCCTCAAACTGAAAGTGATGTTCTCTGTTGTGGATGATACAGATTTTCTTGAAGAAGACTGTATGGGAGCTGCTGAATCACAGCCTGAACCTTTGATTAGTTATCTGAGGCAAGCAGTATGTCAGCCCTGGGAGCACAGGTGAAAGCAGTTCACCTGTGCTGCAGGAAGGGGTGGAGCCAGGCTCCACCTCTCCAGACCCATTTAAGTGCTGACTGCCAGGGAGGAAGGATCTCTTCTGAGAGATCCACTCCTTTGGAGACCTTTACTGCGAGCCCTCTGCACGGGTAAGCGTTCCACCTATTTTCTCTTTGTCTTTGTTACCCTTGTGCCTAACTCTTTATTGGTTTATTTTTGATTATACATCTATTTGACTGTACTTTTCAATTATATTATTTTTTTCCTTGATTGTACAAAGACCAAATAATTTTGTAAAAAATTGATATCTGTCATGCAATGTATATGAGATAATCTAAAAAATACTGGAAATATCTGGATAAATTTCTCACCTGGAAAACAGTTAGCTAAAGCTGAGTTGCCCTTTTATCCAAGGAATACATTGACCTTCTCAAAAGTAGGTTATTAAAGAGTCACAAAGGGGTCACATACACACTTCTGATGGCAGATGAGCACACTGATGTTTTTTAAGCTACTTCCCAGGGCTGCCTGACCATCAGCAAGAAGACAACCTTAGGTGCTTTGGGAAAAGAAGACTCCAAACAGTACAGCAGCGGTAGCTTTGAAGTCTCAGGGTGCCCATGGACATTGTGGGGTGGGCAAAACAAAAAGGCCATCAGAGGAGCAGCCAGTGGTCCCAGTTCTCTTCTAGCACACAACAGTCCCATGCAGGCCAAGGGATGGCTCTGTAGCAGCAAGGGAGTCCAGGGAGGTGAGTTGGTGGGAGTTATGCTCTTAGAGAAATGGGCATTTGCTATGCTAATGGCAAAGGGAGTTTCATCCTCTGAAAGGAGGATTAGTGTGCTGAATGGGAGCCAAGCCAATTTCCATTTATTTGAACTGAAGGTGATTGATAGTTTACTTTGGAGCTAGGAGAAAAATCCATAGGTAGTACTGTGCAGTATGATTACATGAGGAAATATAACCAAGCTTCGAGGGATTTGATCATACTTCAGTGCTCCACAGTAGCTAAATACAAAATCACCTCTGGTTTTCTTGATTCCTCTATTTAGTCAGTTTATTTATTTGCTCAGAATTATGGAAAAATAATAATGCTCCCCTGCGGGCCCTATAGACACTTTGGCTGCACATTAGAAATAGAATAAATTAATGTAGCAAACAGCAAATTCACCAAACACAACTGAACCCTGGTAATCATTCTTTACCCCCAAACCAGGAAAAGATGTAGGTTTTCATATGTCCTACTTCAAGTTAGTAAGTAGGATCAGTTTTCTGACATCCTGCAGGAAATGCAAGTGTATAAAACTTAGAAGAAATTCAATCTAGAAAATGTGCAAAAGGTAAACTGTGAAGTAGGAAAGTACTCTTCACATTTTAGGGACATTCATAGCTGCATATTGTTTGAGGCTTTCCAACCAACGTAATTTCCCTTATAAATTTTTTTACCAAAATGGTTTTGTAGAAAATCACCTTTTTTTTCTCTTTTAAAATGTGCCACTGAGCAACAATGAAATGTATTTTTATATTTTTTTTTTTACTATTTTTATTTTCAAAGATGATTTAAAATGTTCTTCCCTGTCTTGTCTCCTTTCAACCCTTCTTTTCTTGCCAGTAAATCACAGAATTTGAGGAAAACATTGCTGAAGAAGCCACCTGGATTTTGCTGTTCTTCCAATTGAGAAAAAGCCTAAGCTAAACCCCATCTGACAAATGACTCCGTACTCTGTTTTTGACAGCCTCCACATTCCTATGTCACCTGCAGGGTAAGCAGCATGTGCTCTCATTTTCACGCTATAAAAGCACCAGCCTGCTAAGCTATAGCTCAGTCCTTGCATTATTTCAGACACATTGGACTGCAAAGAAAGATGCCATATGGAATCCCAGTTATGCCTTGCACCACGAGGAGTTCAAGTGGACTCGGGGCCAAGTGCAGTCAGGGCCCATCTGTCCTAAACAAGGCCTGTCTTCGACAGTAAGGATGCATCCAGTGTGCATTCCTGCCCTCAGATCCAAAGATCAGTCCTTGTCTACAACTGTTTAACAGAACAAATGCCACATCTGTGTTTTCCTATATTCCTTTCACAGCTTGTGGAGATTCCCCAGTCTCAAAAGATTTGTGCTTGGATGATTTGTCCTTGTTTCTCACTAAGTCTTATCCACATTGCCCACTGGGTAATCCACTCTTGTGTCATCTATAGATTCCTCTTCACCACTGCCCAGAGATTTTCAGCATATCTCTCCTCCTGCAGTATTCAAGATCTCTGGTCTAGCATGTCTCTGATATGCAAGAAGTAATTCCTTTCTTTTCTCCATGGATTATAGCCTTTTATATTTATACACCAATTATGAGAGTTTTCTCACTAAGTCTATTCTATAAATTAACTCACTTTATGATCAACTGCATTAAAAATTTCAGGCTCACAGATTTATTCCCCATGCATCATTTGATGTAAATGGAAACCTAAAACACTGGACAGTGTATCATTGATCTCCTTTGATCTCCTACAGCCCTGAAGTGAGTAAGTATCTCCTCTAGTTTATAAGCCCCTGTCCAAGTCAGCACTGTTTTTACTCATATGTACAGCATTGTTTTTCTTGGTCCCCCTGGACTAAAATTGTCTTTAATAGTTTTGCAAGGAGATCTTCAGAGTTTCTCTACCTCTTTCATGTATTTTGGGCTGTCATCAGTTAATAAGTGAGTCATCACATGTTCTTGGATGGAGCAGTGGAAGCCCTCCTGACAGCGCCAGATGCTCAGCCATCCATTTAGCTACTGGATGCATCTTTGTGTGGATGTGCTTTGTCCCTTCACCGGGGGGACAGATGGATGGCCCCAGTCCTCTCCCTTTCCTTCCATCATTTCATAGTCTCTTTGGATCAGCAAAGGATCATTAGCAGAGTTCACAGGACTGAGCAGAATCATGTGTTGGCCAGCAATGTGGATGTGCCTCAGAAGCCTTCAGTAATTTCACCTCCCAGGTACTCTCTCAAACATCTCAAGGAGTCTCCAAGCCTCTGGGCACAGGCTGTCCCAGCACCTTCACATGGCATTTTCCTTTCATCACAGCTTGTTGCTTTTCCGTGGAATTGGAGACAACTGTGAATCTCCCACCCTTAGTGCTGGTGTGCATTTTCTGCTTCATCACTGGTGGGGACAGAATTATTAAGGCCAGAAAAGGCCACAAAGATCATCTAGTCCAACCATCAGATCTACCATGCCCAATAACCACGTTCCTAAGTGCCACATCTACCCTCCTCTTGAACACCTCCAGGGACAGTGATTCCACCACCTCCCTGGGCAGCCTGTGCCAGTGCATCACCACCCCTTTGGAGAAGAATATTTTCCTAATATCCATCTGAACCTCTCTTGGTACAACTTAAGGCCGTTACTTCTCATCCTAGATATACACTTAATGGCTATGCATGTGCATACTCTCAATGGGTATTTAGAACAAGTGCCCTCTCCCTGCAGCAGTTAACTCCTCAGCTTTTGCCTTGTTGCTGACCCTGCAGCTACACACTTCTTTGTCTTTGCAGACCCAGCGTCCATATTGCGTGGTACATGGCCACAGCCATATCCACAGGAGATGTTGAATCTTCTGTTCTTAATGCAGTCTATTCAGACACTTAGTCGTTCCCCTTGTATTTCCATCTTTAAATGGCAGACTGACCTCTTCCTGAGCTTTCTGGTCTTCTGGGGTTCAGCTCTTGTTTTCAGTTTGTTTTTATTGCAGAATCCCATTCCCTTGCTCAGTGGCATAAATGAATCAGAGATCTTTGATCCCAAGTTCTCAAGCTGTAAACGAATATCTCAGGTTAGCAGCTGAGCTCACACTAATCACACCACATTCACTCCCCCTACATGTGCAATCATAGAATGGTTTGGGTTGGAAGGGACCTTTAAGAATACAGATTTTTTTTCCTCCTATTTATTTTGCTACCACATTATTTTTGAAGTTTCTCATTTCTGAGTCCAGCCAAGAAGCACAGGATTTTGGCATTATGTAAGTGCAAACTCTGGAAAATTTTAAAACTGAAAGGGGAACTGAAGAGAAATGAGAAGAAGAAAGTAAGGAGTAAATATAACCTGATATTTGTGATTTTTCTCCCTTCCTGTACCAGTCCACCCGCCATTCTTTTGCACTTTTTTTTCTTGCTGATTTTCTTCTTCCAAAACCATCCATTTAAATGAACAATCTACATTTTAAGAAGGGAAAAGAAGCAGACCACTGCACTTCAGTACCTACAGAATGAGTGCTATAAAGAAATACAATTACTTCAATGTCTTTTTCCAGCTCTCATCAACCTTGCAGACTTCCCAGTCACAACCATCCACCACTGCAGTACGGAGCAGTGATTTGCACTGTCAGCATTTCCCCGTGGCCATGTTGGAACCATGCTGAGAGAGCACAGAGAGAACAGTGGCCTGCCTTTACTAAGACATTATTATAGGAAGGGTTATAGATATGTATTGATCCAGAGTTGGAGATAAGGATCTGGCGTAACCTGTAGTAACCACAAACTTCAGAATTTGGAGAGTGAATTGAGAGAACTTCCTTGAAATACCTAAATATGCAGTTTTGGATATATTTCTCTTCCATTTTGTTTTCAGGCCTCGTGTCAGTGAGTTATTAAACTATAAAAAAATGCTATCAAAAATAACTTGGTGATTAACCAACAAATAAGTCCTCTGTAAACCTTGTAAGCAGTAAGATTACTTCTGCAAGTCAGCACATCCGCCATGCAACCCCTTCACACAAAGCAATTTTCCTAACCCTGATCTTTCCTAATTTGCATTTTCAAAATCTAACACTCCTCGGTAGAAAAGAACATTTTCCACAGGTGATCAGTTGAATGTCCCAGTGAACATCTACCATTTCTTCCCTTAAAAATACCAGATTTGTTTTGCTGCTTTTTATCTGCTTGGATGGGGCCCTGGCCAACCTGGTTTAGTACCAGATCTGAAGGCTGGTGGCCCTGGCTGTGGCAGGGGGTTGGAACTTGATGATCCTTGGTGTCTCTTCCAACCCAAGCCATTCTACGATTATATGAGCTGATACAACTCTAGTATCATTTAACACAGTCTACAATCTTTACTTTTTTTTGAGAGAGATCTCATATCTACTTTTTTACACAAAGTTTGAAGACATTTCCGACCAGGAACTGGGCTCTGCTGATAACATTAAGGGACTGAGCATCACGATTGGGCACCGGTTCCCTTTTAACACAGGATTACCAGGGGAGACCAGAAGTCTAGGCAATAAAGCCTGAGTAATCAAAAGTAGGCACTTGTCTTGTTATATCTTCTCAGTTTTATAAGATTCTCTTCTCTCTTAATGAATCTGAACAACAGTTAAATAAACTATAGTCCCTACCAGACAATAGCACTGAATAGCTCCAGAGATCCCCCACATGAGGAGAAAGCTGTGCCTTTTCAATTTAGGACATTTTCTATTCCTATTGCTTTCTTTATGTGGTTGTATGTTTGTTATGTCTTTGTTACCTTGCCAACAGTCCCTCTAAATTATTACAAGGTCTTGGATCTACTAAACAGGAAGGCACAACTAAATATTCTTTGTATTTCCTGAATCATCCCATCCCCGTTTGAAGGATGACAAAACAAATGAGCTTCAATTTGCATTCAAAGCTTACAGCCTTGCATATCTTTCCAAAGCTGATTTGGTGACAATTATGTGCTTCACTCCAGAGAAATTTTCAGATGAAATCCCTCTTGAAATGTCCTTACTTTATATACATCTTATTTTATATACTCCATATTTTGAATTCCCAAGCTTTTTTTTTTTTTTTTCCAAAGTGTATCCTTTGAACAACACTTTTAAAGGTGCTATTGTACTAAATTCCAATGGAACAACCAAACAACCTGTTTGTACTGTCAGCCAAACCTTTATCACCGTGTTTTGACCACGACTTTTTTGCTATATTACATTTGCCTTCTACTCAGTTGTTAGCCAAAAGCAATTCTAATTAACAATTATTTTCTGCAGCAAACAGGCTCTGTTGCAGTAAACTGCAAAACTTATGTGGGTATCATGACAAATTCAGTGGACTGTACCCAGAATTCAATTATATCAAGAAACTAGAGGCTTAATGAAAGGGGTTTTTCTAAGTCTGCTTCTTTTCTGCCTGCATTTCTCTTAGTCTTAAAAAGATCTCTTTACAGTTAATGTATCAAACAGCATATATCGAGAGCACCAGCCTGCATGCAGTACAAAGCTAAATGATAGATTTTCTGCTATTGGGAAACTTTCTATGCAACTAATCAGAAGAACAGGTTCAATTTAAAGGTATGTTTGTAATGCTGCTAAGTTCCTTATATCTAATGTAATAGTCTTTCTTCCCAACAGCAGAAGGTAGAAGTCCATGCACATCCCAGCCAGTGAGTGAGTCATGGCTACATGAAGTTCCTGCCTAAGCAGACTCAATTTAACTACTGACAAAAGACAGACAAATTAGCAAGGATCACTCCTGACTTCTCCAGGCAGAGGAGATGGTTTCTCCAGGATCTTCCCATCATCAAGGAGAAAAAAAACAGTCCATAACATATGGTTAGGTCATGGTTTGATTCAATGATCTTTAAGGTCTTTTCCAACCTGAGCAACTCTATGATTCTATTCTGTGTTCCATTCATTAGTGTTGCAGAAACATCAGATACTCATCTACTACTTGTACAGTTTTGACAGTATGCAAAAATATTCATGAAAACCAAGGTTATATAATTGCCCATTATTTTTCTGTCTTCAATGTATTTAACTTCAGCATCCATCCCACAAGTAAATAATTTTTTCCAAACTCACTATTGCTGTAGCGTCCTCTAGTTACCCTTCAGCAATGAGTATTCTCCAGTTTTCATCGAGGTGCTGTCCTCTTACTGCAGCCCTTACAAAACTCTAAGGGACTACATTGTTAGTGACATTTCTAGAATCCCTTATAATCATAGTAGGGCTTAGGTTGGAGGGACCTCAAAGCTCACCCATTTCTAACCCTCTGCTGTAGGCTGGTTGCCCTCCACCAGCTCAGGCTGCCCACGACACCATCCAACCTGGCCCTGAGCACCTCCAAGGATGGGGCACCCACAACAGTGTCACCTCCAGCAGTGACACTTGCAGTAAGCCAGTAGTAGTAATGTTTCTGGGAATTCCTTCAAAAAATGGAATTTGTTCCAATATTGTAGAGATATTTTGGCCAGAAAGGAACTTGAGATCACCTTGATTCATCCTCAGCTCAGAAAAGGGTTTGTTGTCAAGACCATAAATGGAGGTCACTCAACCACTCTCAGCACCTGTTCTAGAGCTGCAAATTCCTCAAGTTGATTGTTTTTCTTTATACAGAATCAGTTTCCTCTGTTGCAACTTGCCCCCTGTCTTTTCACTGCAAACGACTGAGGAAATGCTGGCTGCATCTTCTCCACAACTCTACTTAAGTGAGTGGACAGCTGCAACTCACCCCTTAGCTTCCTTTACTCCAGGCTAAACACAACCAGTTCTCCTAGCCTCTCCTTATACATCATATCTATTTCCATGCTAGCTGTCTCCCACTGGGTCCCCCCTTGTTTGCTAATCTTTGTTCTGCCCTGGAGACCCCAAAACCAGACAGTATACTCCAGAGTGATCCCTCTGCTTCCCAAGCATGACTGCAAAGCCTCAGAGGTACAATGTCTGGAGTTGCTTCATTTTGCATTTTAAGGCACCTGCACCACGAGGCTCTGCACCTGGGTGCGTTTTTCCTAAAGTAAGGAGGGGTATCAGGGTTCAAAGATGACAGGATCCAAGCCTGGAGGGGACTGCACAAAAAGTGCCTCCAAGATTGTTGCCACAGTCGAGCAAAATAGACCAAGAGAATTAGAATAAGTTTGGGTAAGAGACAAAAGATTCACACTGAAAGATTTCTGAGCCATTTAGCAGCCAGGCACAGGAGGCGCTGAGCTCCTTCCACAGGTGTAGAAAAGCAGGTGAGCCCTGCAGCCATACTGGAGAAGTCGGAAGTGAATGTCAGCATGATGAGCAGTCCAGGGGTACCTAAGGATGGCAGCTGCAGCACTCCTGACCCACATGCAGGCTGTTAAAATGAGCATATGTATGGCTGCTGTTTAAAATCTGCATTCAGAGATGGAGCATGCACATAAAAAATACATCTTTTTCTTTTGTTTGATCCCATTATTTCACTATGATAAAACGGCGTACACACAAAAAGGGTAATTTTAGAACTTGTTTCCTTATTACTGTAATTTTCTTTTTTAAAAAAATAATATGTTTAAACATCTCTTAGCCTTAAAATTGACCCTTTTGATCCATAATAAAAGCAGCCCACTATGAAAATTACAATTGCCAATGGAATGGATGTTAGCATAAGCTGTCTGACTATGACTGACAGAGCCAACTGTGGAAGGGTTCATTTTCTTCTATGGAATGAGATGAAAAATTATTGTCATCACTTGCCTGCAAACCAACTACTATAATTTCTATTTCACAAGGATGCACTTATTTGGAGATGTTAAGTCGCCTCTAAAAGATGTTCAAACTCAAAGAAGGACCATTAAATTTGTCAGCATCACATCCCAGAGAGCTTGATGATTTTCTTTCCTTTTGTTTCAGCTAGAATGGCCTCAACGACCTAGACTTTCATTTAAATGTCAGATTCAGATTAGATCCACAGCAGGGCTAAATTCTGACCACTTCAATGTCAAAATACATGGCTTGGCTGATACGACTCACATTCATCAGCGTATTTTATCATTTTAAGTAGCCTGAGAAGTAGTAAATTTTGTTTAGGAAAACAAATAGGAGCTGGTAATGGGAATCAGTTGGTGACAGGAAACTCATGCCAACAGTTCAGCTCAGAAAAGAGAGAGGCTGCAGAGAGCAGAGTATTTCTTCACCTGTGTTAAAGGATAAGAGTGTCATTTGGCCCTTTTTATACTCAATGCACTTAAATCTGCTTAGTATGCATATGGTAAGCCTTCACTGGCTAACCATACTACTACCACAAGACTCTCCCAGCAGACATCCCACAAACCAACAGTTTTTATAAATGAATGAAGTCTTGCATATCTGAGAGAAAAGGATGAGTGCTGTGCAGCAAGTGGTAGCTTAGCTCCATCAGCACGTGAGAAATATCCTTTGTCCTGGAAAACAGACCTAATATGAACAAAATACCTACCAAAATGCATACACTAACACATGTGATTTCCTCTGCTCACTTCAAAATCCAGCACTTTGTTTCTAGTCTAGATTCCAGTTACTAGTGCTCAACTGGCCGATCCCCATGTGAAGAAATCACAGGTCACATCCCCCCAAAACTGCATCTTAACATTCATGAGATTCACAAGGTAGCACTTGGATGCCCTGTTAATTTTTTTTCCAGGAGCCTTCTGTCTTTTAACTTTCAGGATTTATACACTGGAGTTTATCATGGAAACAGAAAATCTATTTTCTGGCAACTGAGATAGGTGTGAATGCATTCACAGAAAACTAGAGGTTTTCTCCTTTAAATTTGTGGGGGATAAACATTCAATAGCCCTTATATATCATATGAACAACGACAACAAACCACTTCATAATAATTCCCACAGATATTCAAAGTACTTTGTATAACAAGATTATTGGGGAAGACCTACGTTTCCCCCTGCCAAATCATAAAACTTCCAGATCACAACCCCAGGAGCTGACAGACTGGAAGTCTGTCACCAGAAATGATATTCAGCATCATCCTATTATTCTTTTTCCTGAGGATATTTGACTCTGGGGACACATAGCTTAGATTCTTCAAAACCAAAACTTCATTCCATGTAGCTGTCTCTTATCATGCTCGACTGTATCCATAAGGGAAGTTATCACCTTGCACATGATGTGTCTTCAAAGCAGACAATAAAAGTGTTCCTGCAGTGCAGCTGAGATGCTTGGATAACCCTGCAATTGAGCTTCACTCAGCCCCAAACACAGCCATCACTGTTACAAAAAGAAAAAACAAGAATCAAACTGCCAGACACTGCTGGCTTTTCACTGTCTGTTCTCATTGCTGGCAGCTCCCTGATACTCACTGCCAATGTAAATGTTTGCTACAGGATTTTCCCTTATTCACTGTAAGATCTTGCTGACCATGCTCACTTCTAGCTGAGGAACTCTGGGATCAAACACAGAATGGGGAGAGCTGCTCAGCCTGGATTATGGACTCTACCTTAATTTACAGGGCAAAAGAAAAGGAGAAATCCAGAAGCATGAAGAACAAGGACAGGTGAGAGCTACCAACGATATAACAAAAGGCAGTGATGGCACCATACCATAATGGCTTTGCACTACAGAAGGTCATCAACAGCATCACTCCTCACACCAGGGCTGCTGACTTTGCCTGTAGTTTGTCCAGTGTTCCACCAGAAGCAGCTTCTTCCTGTTCAATTTAACAGCATCTTGAACTTGTGTTTCAAAATAATATGTCAGCTGCTGTCTGAAAGGGAATAGTACCTTATTTCTATTATAGCATCTTTCAACCAGCATAAGCATCAAAGCTGGGAAGGATAGGATCATTGCAGTGGGTTACTGTAGGTGCTTCAGTCATTGGAAGTGTGTACTGCTTGCATTTGGGATGAGGTGAATCAGGAGTGATAGATTTCACATCCATTGCTCCCTTTATCATAGAACCATTATAGTGGGAAAAGACCTCAAAGATCATCAAATCCACCTACCACCAATATTGCCCATCTACCATGTCCCTAAGTACTACATCTACAAGTTCCTTGAACACCTCCAGGGATGGTGACACCACCACCTCTCCCATCAGCCTGTGCCAGTGCATCGCCACTCACTGAGAAGAAATGTTTCCTAATATCCAACCTGAACCTCTCCTGGTACAACACGAGGCCATCACCTCTTGTTGTACTGCTGTTGGCTGGGAGCAGACTGATCCCCACTTGGACACAACCTCCTTTCAGGGAGTTGAAGAGAGTGAGGAGATTTCACCCAAGCCTCCTCATCTCCAGACTAAACCATTCCAGCTCCCTCAGCTACTCCTGCCAGTGCAGCCCAAAGGGTCCAGCAAGCTCTGCACCTCTTGATGGATGAAACAGCTTAACCTCTCTCTGCCTTAATTAGTCCACATGAATAATGCAAATGCATTTTATTCCCCTATAAAATTAACAGTAGATGAGGCTTATCAATTAATGTCCTTAACATGCTTTGAGGTCATTATTTGAGAGGCATCACATCTAGTTATAATATCAATTATTAAAGTGGATATATCCCCAGGAGGGAAAGATTAGCAGGAGAGAAACATTAATGATCAGTTTAATATGTGGCGTTACTGGCTGTACAACTAGTTGTCACAAATATTAATTAAATACAGTCCATAGAAATTGGAGTGTTATACTTATGGACAATGATAAATGCAAATATTCATTTGAAGAGGGCACAGGCTGCCTCCAAACATAGAATCATAGAATGGCTGAGGTTGCAAAGAACCACAAAGATCACTGAATTCCAGCTCCCAGACCTCAGAATAAGAAATGGAGTCAAAGTATAATTCTGATTATAATCTCAGAAACTTAGTTATTACTGTTAGTTGCCTTCATTAGGGCAGGCTTCCTCATGCAGTCATGTTGACCTTCTTTCCTCTGACCAAAAATCAGCAGTGTTGTTTCAAAATAAGTAGCTGAACATAAATCATTACAGACTTTTCTTAAATGAACTGTCATTTTCTGCCAGCAAGACAATTAATTTCAAAGTCACTCAGCCAGTGACAAATTCAAACTGTGAAAACAGAAAAAGAAAAACAAACTAAAACAAAAACCCCACAACAACAAAGAAAAAATACAAAACAACAGCAAAAAAAAAAAAAAAATATATATATATATATACAGTGTGGAGGTGGAGAGACTATGGAAGGTAATGAAAGAGGAGTTCAGCATGGTTTTGAAGCTCTATCTGAAATACTGCAGAAATTTTCCATCATTAACCCAGTTTCTGTCACTGCCCTAAATCACAGGCACTACATTTCTAGCAGTGCAATCTTCACGTTTTGATTTTGTCATCATTTGGCTGCTGTTTTTTGGCAGTGCTTGGTTAGTTGGACTTGAAGGTGGAGCTGTATGCAACAGAAAGGATAGAAATGCAGGTAAGGAAGAGAATTCCTGCACCCTACTCTGCTGCTCTCTTTCAGAATAACTATCCCAATACTGATCTTGAAAGAAGATAGTTGCTTTTCACTATCAAACTCTAACATCTAAGCTGAATTTTTGAAAATCTGTCACAATCCTTCATAGATTTTATTGCTTGGTTTGCAACTACTTCTAGAATCTCTTGATGATAAACTTGCTGACACTTTACATAGCAGTTAAGGCTGCTATGCTTTCATATATTCCTTCTTTCATTACCCGAAAGGAGGACTGAGCCTTGCAGTCAAAGCAGCATGCACAAGAGTGAAGTAAGGAGGCCATTTCCTCTCATCCTATTGCTGTTACGTGGGAGAAGAGGCCGATGCCCACCTCACTGCAGCCTCCCTTCAGGTAGTTATAGAGAGCAATAATGTCTCCCCTGATCCTCCTCTTCTCCAGACTGAACAATCCCAGTAAAATTCTGGAATCTTTTTCAGGGTCCCTGTTTCTGTGTTTACTGGCTGTGCACAAGTGTACTTTCATTCACTTTCAAGTCATTCTCTTATGAAGAACTGAAGATTTTCAGGTGGCTTTTTTGTCTTAAATCTGTGATGAAGGCTTTGTCCAAGAAGGCTCTTGCAATGGAAACCAATCCCTCTGAGATTAAAGGCCCCCTGATTATACATTTTTTGAGCCATATGATCTCTAACGCAGGCACAAGTGGCTGCTGCAGGCTTAACTGAAGAGCTCAACAAAGAGCAGGTAGTGCTGAACTGGATTCCTGCCCAAAAACACGTTATCTTAAAGATTAATATAATATTGAAATATTGAAGTTTACTCACCAAAAGGGAAGATATTCTGTATGAGGCAGCCTGTATAACTTGTATGGATGTTACAGGAATTGCGTGCTTAAAATTAAACCCTAAAGCTAACACAACTGCTTATCAGTTACTATAAAATTAGGCAACCTTAACTCTTGGTAATGCTTAAAACAAGTATGTTGGGACTTTGTGCAAATCTATTGTAATTCAATTTGAGTTTAGCTTATATTTAATGAGAAATAAGGAAGTCTCCAGGCAACTGTACTTGAGGGGGTATGTAGAACTCTGTATATCTCCTGTTATTCATGATAGCTATAATTTAGCCTAAGTAAGGATTATAAAAGTTTAATAAAAATGAATCAATATTTATGTAATGCATTGTGCAATACAGAAATAGGCTGTTGGAAAACTTTCATAGAGACACTGACCATGAAAGAATTTTACTTTTTAGGATTCAAGAGGAGTAAGACTTGTGAATCTTCTTAGGTCAGAGTACAGGACATGCTTACATGTTACATTAAAATGTTATGCATAAAAATCATTAATTTAAAAAGTCCTAATTGAATATATATATATTTTAAATTTTTCATTATCCATTTTCTATTGCAGAGGTGCTACCTCATATAATTTCAGATAGTTCACTTTCCTGATCCATCTAGGGCAGTCTCTCGACAAGCACTGTTGTGTATCCTCAGTTGGCATAAAAAGGCTGCTGCTGTATCACAGCTGCTCACTAAGATATGTTGTGGACATTTTGACAACCTACCTGAAAATCTATCCAAGGAGATATCATTTAGAGGCACAGTGTATCCAGAATGATATCATGTCCCACTTTGGACTGCCTGAGCAAAAGACATCTACAGCCTCTTCATGTCAACCATAAAATGTGATGTCTTTTCTGCTTTTCTTAATTCTTACTTCAGTTATATCAGTTGGAGGGATTTGATATTTTATTTCCTGACATTACAGACAAATCAGTTAGCAGGTTAACTTTCCTTATTACGAAGGCTATAGCAGGAGATGGGATCTTCCGAGGATTGGAGCACTGGAATTAGTCTTTTTCTTTAAGCCACTGTATCCATAAAAGCAATTATAAGACTTGTTCCTTAACTTCGTACATATTAAAAGTTCCATAAAGCCAGTTTCGTATCTCGTAAGCATTCAAAATCTGATTTATAGTTTTTAACTTTTTTTTTTTTAATTCAACCCCAGGTAGTATGAAAATACAATTATACAAAATTGCTTGAAATAACAGAAAAAGTGTTCTGAAGCACCTTGCGATTTAGCTCTTCAACAGTGTCTGGGAGTCATGACTTCAGATTAATGTTCCAAATTAGTAACCCTGAGCTAATGAAAAACAATTTCTATAAAGACAGAAATTTAATGCAAATTACCCTCTGCTAGCAGTACCATATTTTTAAGCTGGTCTCTTTATTGACATCCCTCAGAATTTATTTACAAGCAGTGGTGGCACAATACACTGCAGCATCAGTTCTCTGGAGTTCTGTTGAAGGCGTCTTGGTGAACCATTTAATTGTGAATTGATAGGTTTTGCTCAGGTAGTCCTTGAAATGTCAAAAATAAATTCAAGTTATTCCCCTTTAAACCACTTTTTCTCACATTTTCAGGTGCTTACTACATTCAGACCTCACTTAAGCTTCTAGCTGCTTTGCTGGGTCCTTGGAGCCGGAGAGCTGATCACATTTCAAGATGTTTGTCTAAAAGAGGTAACGTGATTGGAGAATATTGAAACAAGTCTTTTGAAAAAGGATTGTCTATTCCCAAAGATTTGTGCAAGACTCATAGAATGTTTGGATTTAGTCCCACCATGTAAGTACCGAAAGTCAAATAACTGATACAGTGCAAAGCAAAGTTGTTGGCAAAGGTGACAAAATCTACAAGCAAACCTTTGTGAGGCTGGAGATAAAGAGAGCCAAAGTTTTGCATCTGAAGATTCTATCATCAGCTCTTTGACAGCTTCTGTAGCAGAAGCCTAGGCATGAAATGGCTCCAAACTGAGGGAAGAGCACTGAGCAGTTCATGGATCCCACCAGAAGGGCAGTGTAAGGTTTGGTATATTCATCTTGAGAAACCTCCTGACACATGCTCATGTGATTTGAGCTTGCTTATCAAAATCATTACTTTCCATTTGTCTTAAAATGTCATCCTTTCAACAAACAGCACTCAGAAGAAGTAACTGGTATAGTGTTTTGGTCAGTAATCCACCAAAAAATAGCAGAGCTCAGTGTCCTGCTGATTTCTGAAAGAGGGTGTCCTACCCTTGGTGTTTCATAGGGAATCTGCTCCTGTTCCTTCTAAGTAAAGGGTTAGTAAAGGGTTTCTAAGTAAAGTTAAACTCAGCAAAGGCTGAGTGAAGCTTCTCATGTGTTGTCCCAAAGTGTGTTAATCCCAGCAATCATTGGTAGTTACTTTATTTCTGCCCTCTTCAGTCCAGTGCTCCTTTTCTGTTGAAACGTTAGTTAATTACTACCTTTGTTCGCCAGAATTAGACACATTAAGTTCATTTTAAATAAAGCCAAGAACAGAGGCAAAAGTTGGTTTGGGCAGTCTTTAAAAGAAGCAATTTAGGAAATTATTTTTCAAGTTTTAAGTTCTAGCAATTGGCAAGAGCACAGAAAAACTCCAGATCCATCAAGGCCATAAATGCTCAGATATTAGCAATGCTTACAGCAATGTCGGATTCACAAGGGAGTTCAGAAGCCCAAGTTCCCAGCCTTTCTGAGAATCTGTGTATTTGGTGCTGGAATACCTTCTGAGCACTTATTTCAGTCACCAGCCTTCAAAGACAGATGGCCTCTGAGCTGTCTACCACTAGTATGGAGCTCTCCAGTCATGTATTACCAGAGAAAAAGAAAAAAAAAAAAAAAATCAGGAATTATTTGAAAAAGAAAAAAAGGAGAATTATTTTGAATTTCTTTTTTTTATGTAGTCATTAAAAAATGAAACAAAACAAAACAAAAAAGTTCAAAGTCAGGAAATCTGCCAAAATTGGAGATGAATGCCAATACCCAACATCCATGTTGATATTTATTCAGACATCTGATGGTTGTGTACACTCCAGTGCTATAAATGAAAGTTATAAAATCTTGATTACTTTCATGCCTACCTGCTAAATCCCCTTAGTGGAAAAAATATTTGACTACTTTTTCCTAAATTTAAACTGCTAATCCTTTTCATGTTTAATTTTCAAATTACATTTTAAAATCACGTCAAGATCAAATGGAAGGATCCCTGTGGATTTTGAAAACTTGAGTCAGGCCACTGTTTGCTTATAAGAAATTCCCCAATTAATTGCCATCAGGGAACAATTAGTGTTCAAAAATAATGAGGATCGAAATTCTGCTTTTTAAATACAAACCAAAGCCCTGAATCTAAGAAGTAATCTGTTGGTCAAAACAAGGACTAAACTACAAGTGTCAGCTTCCCTAAAGTCTGGGAGGGGACAAATCACAGGCCCATTTCTTTCCACGTGTTAATCCCCACACCAGTGCAAGTTGCTCCAGCACCTCTGGCAGAATATCTTGTAGGAATTGCATTAGCAAACAGAATGGAGAAGCACACTGCACTGCTATGGCTGTTATCTCTGCATCCCCTGAAGGAACATCCTGCCTGAGCTGAAGTGCAACCCAAATACACGGTCACTGAGTACAAACATCAGTGGCACTGTAATTATCCCAATAGCAGGTAATTCCAGAGTACATCTTAGCAAATCCTTGTTTGCAGCTATCCAACCGCTCTGTCCAGCCAGCATACAGAGTTAAACGTGCTAATTGAAATGAGAGTGTGAAATTCCCACTTACCCTTACTGCCTTCTGATGATTTCTGTAGGGTTCACTGTGCTTCCCCACTCTGATTAATTGGCTGATTGCAAGGAGGTGGATGCCTGAAATGGCACAGCATTTTCCACCCAATTGCAAGCACACAGAATGATTACTGTGGCCTGAAGACAATTAGATGTACCAAAGAATGTTGTTGTGAAACGTCCAGCCCACTCACTGGCCAAGAACAGATGAGCTTTCAGTATTTAGCATGCATGTGGTCACACCATCCCACTACACACAATGTTCACTAACAAGTCAGTCTTTCACTGATGCTCATAAGCAGTCAGTGGGACAATTCAATGAAAGCAATGCAATTTTTCAGTGTGATGAGAGGTCCTAGTCATCAGCTGAGTCTTTTACAGGTTATTCTTAGAGTCTCTCCTGCTTGATTAAGTGTATACCTGGGCATTACTCTATGCTAGTAGTTAGATAAAAAATTTACTATTCATAGGGCCTCAGAAGTAACAAATTCTATTACTTTGGGTCTTTTATCCCATATAATCCTTCTTCCCCTTGTTTTGGAAAAACTGTTTCATATTTGGAAACTTCTTCCATTCAACCCCTAAAATTTGACTGGAACCACACAGTGTACCAGGCTAGTAGAGACAGTGCAATCAAGGCTGATACTCTCTTCACTATAGAAAAAAAAGGATATATATATATATATATATATATATAT
>JAPSGF010000168.1:411807-438800 GCA_035772895.1 Perdix hodgsoniae
CATGCCTGCTCAGCTGGACAATGTGTTGTGCTCACTCATGCTCATGCAATCTGCAGAGGTTTTGGGGTGGCTGAAACATAGGAGTAGGTTTAGAGAGAGGACAATCTTTTGGGGAGATTTGGCAGCAGTGTTGAAGGGGAAGCTGAGGGAAGTGAAATTAGGTACACTTATCAGACTGCTGCTTAAAGAGTTGCTTGTGCCGTCCAAGGCAGGTGAAGTTTGTAAGATGTGGGTAGACCAAGATGGAAGCAAACGTGGTGATGGGAGGGTGGCTGCTGCAGAGCAGAGGAAGAGAGGAGACAAACATGTCACTGAAACGTAGCAGAGCGCACCTTAAAGCCGGCTGGAGAAGTTACTTCAGTGCCTACGGCCATACCACCCTGGAAACGCCCGATCTCGTCTGATCTCGGAAGCTAAGCAGGGTCGGGCTCGGTTAGTACTTGGATGGGAGACTGCCTGGGAATACCGAGTGTCGTAGGCAAAAAAAGCCCACGAGAGGAACTGTCCCACTAGACCTACTGTTTGCAAACAGGGAAGGTCTGGTGGGAGATGTGGAGGTTGAGGGCTGCCTTGGACAGAGTGACCATGAAATGATAAAATTCTCGATTCATGGTGGAGTTTGGAAGGGGAATAGAAAAACTGCTACCTTGGACTTCCAGAGGGCGGACTTCGAATTGTTCAAGAGACTAGTAGGGGGAGTCCCCTGGCATTCAGTCTTAGCAAACAGAGGGGTCCAGGAGAGCTGGCTGCTCTTCAAGAAGGAAGTCTTAAGGGTGCAGGAGCAGGCACCCTGAGACGCAAAATGAGCAGGCAGGGAAGAAGACCAGCATGGATGAATAGGGAGCTGTTCTTGAGGCTCCGGGAGAAAAAGAGAATCTACCGCCTGTGGAAGGAGGGACGGGCAACTGAGAATGAATACAAGGAAGCCGTTAGGATGTGTAGAGGTGAAATCAGAAAGGCAAAAGCCCAGCTTGAATCTAACCTGGCCGCTGGGGTGAAAAGGAATAAGAAACTCTTTTATAAATACATTAACAGTAAGAGGAGGACAAAGGAGAATATCCACTCTTTGCTGGATGATGCTGGGAATGTGACCACTGAGGATAAGGAAAAGGCGGAGGTTCTGAATGCCTTCTTTACGTCTGTCTTTAAAGGTCAGACCAGTTATCCTCGGGGTACTCCTCTCTCTGACCTGGTAGTCTCGCCTGGGGAGCATGCTAAACCCCCTGTGATTCTGGAAGAAACGGTCAGAGGCTTACTACTCCAACTGGACTGCCACAAGTCCATGGGGCCGGATGAGATCCACCCGAGAGTGCTGAGGGAACTGGCGGGGGTGATAGCCAAGCCGCTTTCCATCATCTACCAGAGCTCCTTGTTGACTGGTGAGGTCCCGGAAGACTGGAGGCTTGCCAACGTGACTCCCATTTACAAGAAAGGTTGTAAGGAGGATCCGGGGAACTACAGGCCTGTTAGGGGTCGGCCTTTTCTCTCGTGTAGACAGTGATAGAACCAGAGGCAATGGTTTCAAACTGCGCCAGGGGAGATTCAGGCTGGACATTAGGAAATATTACTTCTCGGAAAGGGTGGTCAGGCACTAGAATGCACTGCCCGAGGAGGTGGTGGAGTCACCGAACATGGATGTGTTCAAGAGACGTTTGGATGTTGTGTTGAGGGATATGATTTAGCTGGGGAGTATTGGCGATGGTTGGACTGGATGATCTTTTAGGTCTTTTCCAACCTTGATAATTCTGTGATTCTGTGATTCTGTGATATTTTTATGCCTTCAATACCAATAAAGTGTCTTCTCTTGTGAGTCAGCGTCATTTCAGGGCTGGAGCATGACTCCTATGAAGAAAGGCTGAGGGAACTGGAAAAGAGAAGGTTCCAGGGAGCCCTCAGAAGGGGGAACTGCTGTTTGCATGGGTTGATAGTGAAAGGACAAGGGGGAATGTTTTTAAACTGAGAAAGGTTAGATATTAGGAGGAAGTTTTTCACCCAGAGAGTGGTGACACACTGGAACAGGTTGCCCAAGGAGGCTGTGGATGCCCCATCCTTGGAGACATTCAAGGCCAGGCTGGATGTGGCTCTGGGCATCCTGGTCTGCTGGTTGGCAACCCTGCGCATAGCAGGGAGGTTGAAACTAGATGATCATATTTGTCCTTTTCAACCCAGGTCATTCTGTGCTTCTCTGATTCTCTGATTCTATGATTCATTTGCTCTCTTTATTTGCATTCTCTCTTATGTTTTTGAATTTTTGTACCATGATGACCTTAAAACATCAACTTGTTACCTTATGCATTCTGGTAGCCATCTCAAATGTGGTGCAAATAAATGAACTAATTAGAACAAAGTCAGCACAAATGCAGCAGTGATAAACTTACCCTTTGCCTGTATCTATTTACTCCATGTCTATTGAAATTTAAATACAAGGACTTTGCAATAAAAAAATTGAGAGTAAAAATTTGATCAGTACTTCAATTCAATTGTATTCTTCATTGTGCTCTATGCTTGTTATATTGAAAGAACAGACCTGAATCAAAGGACTTTGATTCAGTTTCAAAATAAAGCGATCAAAAATAGAGAAGGATAAAACAAATCTCACTGATGCAAGCACACTTCTTATGTATGTTATAATAAGCGTTTAGTCAGTTTAAGAGAGCTCTGGGCCAGGGATAGAAACAAGAGGTACAGTGGGAGGCTATTGCCTTCAGGACTGGAAAGCTGTGCAGGAAACCAAGAACTGTGAGCTAAAACATCTCTTGCCCTGTCCAGGTCAGTGTCTGACTTAAGACACTCACAGTAGCACATCTGTCTTCTTCCCTCCCTCGCTGCATCTCCATGCACTTGTCTTGTACGATTCTCACCCCACTTTCTTCTTTAACTTCATTTTCATCCCAGTTCACATATCACTGCTTTCTTTGCCTTTGCTCTCCTCCTTTCTATTCCTACGTGATCCCAGTTGGGACTACAGGATGAGCACCTTCCTCTCACTCTTAGTCTAGTCTGGTTGGTGGAGTTGCTGCGTTGCAGCCTTGATGGATGTAGGAAAGAGAAGGGTATAGGCAGAGAATCACCTGTTGACCACTTGACACTGAAAGTTAGCTGCTGAGCTTGGACCAACTACAGTTTCTTATAACATCCTGAAATGATTAACAAAACACTATCTGTGTGCACTGGAATCCTCTCATTCTGAGGATCTGTGAAATAAATACACACAGAGATTGCACTTTTAGGACAAAGGCTATTGCATACAGTAGCTCCTTCATGACTCCTTATCTACACATTGTCTCTTCCAGCAACTTCTATCTGCTCAGGAATTTCCCTCATCTATCAGGTACATGAAGCTTACAGAATATTAGCTCATAAGTGTGAGTGGTGAGATTAATGCTGTTATTGCCTTTCAGCCAGGAATAGTCCTGAAAGAAAATATCTGGATATGCAGTTAGACCTCTTTGAAGCTGGAGCACAGTTTTATAGCTCTTTCCTTGCACTTGCACAAGAGAAAGACATTCTACAGGGAATATATCAGTACCATAAGGTGCTTCCCTATTTTCTGTCCAAAAAGCTTATGGACAACTCCATCTCTTTTTCTAATTCTTCTTTAGGAAAATACGCTCGAGTGATTTAGGAAACAAAGTGATTCAGGTTAAACTGATGGTACTGAGCCACACACAGAAATTTCATCCACTCCTGGGAGGGGCTGAACTAACATTGCAACCACTGCTATTCCTTGAGTTGCTGCACCAAGAAATAAAAACTGACAACTATTCCAGACATAGAGATTTGTATCACCCAACTGATAGCATCAGTAGTTAGATATGTCTCCTAATACAGAAAGTATGCTTGAGTTACTACAATAAATATCCATGAAAGCACAGAGATGAGAATTTTGATATTTAAATGCCAGGATACAGAATTCCCACATACTTCAGAAAATTCATCCCAAAGATTATACTCTTTAAAAAAATTTACTGGAAAGAACAAGACTCAGGACAAGTCTAAATCTTTCCTTTCCTTTCCTTTGCCCCTGCAATCCCTCTACCAAAAATCTATAAACCCAAAAAAGGCTAAAAGAAAAGGCAGTTTTTGATTGCTTCTTTTTGCATAGCTAAATCTCTTTGGCTGTGGCACCTCATATACTGCTTAAACTCAGTAAACCTGTCTAAATGGATCTAGGATTGTGCTTTGTGAAATACTGCTGCTATTTGAACCTAAATCCAGTATTTCCTGAGGATGTGTTCATTTTATTTCACAGTATATATTTCACTATGAGATCCCACAGCACCTATGCTGGGTGAGATGAACTGCACTCTGAAAGAAACTCTCACTTCATTAACTAGAAGGAAAGCAATGAATGACTACCTGGTATCACAGTTTGAGGTGTCTCAGTTCAGCACAAAGTTCTGTTCACTGGGGATAATCATATAAAAGGCGCTATATATTCTCAAACCCTTTGTGAGCTATGCTTATCTTCATCTGCTTTTTGCCTTCCTTCTGCTGTCAGCAGGTATGTTTCTTTGGGTGGATGCTTCAAATGGACTGAGTCATTACTGAACACCCTGGAATATCTTCAGTAAATAGAAATAGGGCTGTTGAAAACTAATTTAATTAAAAATGACAGGAACAGTGGGTTTACCTGTCTTACTTATCTGATTTATTAGCAGCCCCCTGCCAAGTAATTTGGATGAGATTCCAACCACATGAGCCCTTTCATGTGCCTCATCTCTTATAAACAATTAAGACCAAACAGTCTGTTCTCATGGAGTTTGCAATATTTTGAAAACTTACTGAATTTACTTTCTTTTAGCAGTTGATCCATAACCCAACAGTTAGCAGATGGATAACACAATTAATGTGAGAGGTCTGACAAACAAAGGGAAAGACAAGTTTGAGTCAAATTATCTCTGCAAAAATGTTATTTTTTCCTTTGGAATTATGTCTAATGTCAAAGATGTTTTCAATAAAAATACATAGGCCCGTAAATGATTAGTAAAAGGATAGGTAGGACGTTTCTTCAAATATCCATAATACAGTGATTGGAGTTGTACAAGGGAAATGGACTGAAGAAAAAGGCCACCTTATTACCATGTGAACCTGTGTTGTAATTGCTATGGACTTTGTTCTGGGTTTTTAAGGCTTCTGAAGGTGGGTCAGGCTTGCTCTGTCTGAGCTTTTCTTGAGCTGGGCAAAAGCAGCTGTAAGAGTAACAAAAAGAACAAATTACAAGTATTTCCAACATACGTAAAATGCACAACTTATAGCAAATTTGGCTGGAAGGTGGTGTTGCAGACCAACAAAGGATGATCAAGGTGTGGAGGTGTGTTAGCAAATCCATTAATATGAGTCCAAGTGAATTGTGGAACAATGGAGAGGAAACCAGCACCGTGTATACTTTATTCTTCCAGAATAAAGGACTCCAGATGCTGGCATCCAGCCATAGGCTCTTTGCCACCACCACCAAAATGGACACACTAGAAAAGAACCAATGTCAAACACAGTGTGATTCCAGTGACTGGTTCTGAGAAGGTAGATAGACTTTGCAAATGGATTGGAGAGAAGGGAAGATTGCTGCATCTTTGATAATGCTGGAACCCTACTCAGATTTAGTATTTGAGCATTATTAGCATTTCAAAACTGTCTCATTCCAATAGAAATTAAATATAGTAATAATTACCTGTGAAATTCCTGTAACTATGTCCTGGAAGCAGCACAGCAGTATTTTTTTCATACAGTATTTATTATTATTATACACATGCATATATTTCAATGTTCTTCTCCTTATTATTTTAAGTATAGAATTAACCATATTAAGGAAACAAAGGTTCCTCAAGTTTTAATGCTGTTTATGTCTGGAGTGATCAAAATAAAAGTTATATTTTCAGTGCAGACTCTCTTAAAATTACCATTCTCTCTACTTTCACACCTCAGTGCTTATAGCAGCACAGAGAGTAAATATCACATATGCTGAAACTTAGAATTAATTCTTCTTCCTTATCTACAACGTACTTTTACTATGGATTATTCTCATCCAATTTATATGTGTTCACGAGTACCTTTCTTGGTGTATGTGAACAGAAAGGATGGCTCTAAAGGAGTAGAAAATGTAACCAGGTAAAATTAAAATAACTTGCAATAGGTTCTTCATTTAAAGAGAAGAATTAAGGGACATGATGTACGAAATACCCACCTACACAGGATATTTTCTGAAAATATCCACCTCAAAATTAATAATTTAAGGTATGCAGGCTAAAACTGTACAGTTCTTTGGGCAGAGATGATTTGTTCGTTCTTTGTTTGATCAATAATTATACAGAGGTTCTAACTCATTAAAGTTGTCTTATATCTACACACATCATAGGACAAGGAAATATGATACACTTTTCTCCTGTAGTACAGACTCATCTCAAGGTGTTGAAGCTTTGTGACTCCATAATGTCATATTTCAGGTTGAGGCTATGGCCACCTGGATCCCATTGAAGACAAATTTCACACACAGGCCAAGATATTTTCATCTAAGTTTCCAACAGCAGAATGGTTCCAATCAATTCCTCCTTCAGTATTATCTCAAGGGTTTGTCTTAGGTCTGATCATAGAAAAAAAAGTTTCAGCTGCCAAATGTAGCAGTTAATTATGTAAAGCAAAGTATGATTTTTAGAAGTAAGGGGAAAAAAAAAAAAAAAACAACATTAATTTTTAAGTTGTAGGCTTTTTGAAAGAGTTCTTTTTGTTATTGCTATCTACATTGGTCATCAGATTTCTTCTCACCAGCAGTTGGCTATTCCTGTTTCTCAGGGAAGCTGGGTGTCAAGGTTAGTGCAGGGTCTTTGTGTTGTTCTGGTTTCAGCTGGGATGAGTTGTTTTCTCCTTCATAGTGGCTGGTATGATGATATGTTTTGGCCTTGACAGAAAAAAAAAAAAGTGTTGATAAGACAGAGATATTTTAGTTGTTGCTGAGTAGTGCTTATGCTAGGTTGAGGACATCCCAGCTTCTCACACTGCCCTGCCAGCAAGGGAGCTGGGAGGGAACTGAATCAAAAGGATATCCCATACTCATTTTTGCACTCTGAGCTCTGCATCCCCATATGCATGCTCTAAAAAGGAGCATCCCTCTACACCCAGTGAACTGCCCTGGCCCACCAAATGATTCATCCAGCCCCACTGCTATGCCTCCTGGCTTTGGTGCCCATGGTCTCCCAAGGGTGAGACATTCTGACAACAGCAGCTGTTTCATGGGCATCCACCTTGACTGTAAGTTGAGATGTAGCAACTGTGCAGGCGAAGATCTAAACGCAACCAGTGATTGGGAGTGGTTGGCTGGGGGAACCCAACAGATGCTAGGACCAGCAGGACTGCAGAGCACATCCAGATCACCTGATGTAGCTAGGGCACAGAGCTTTCACTGCCAACAGAAAACATGGTTGCTTTACAGTGAAGTCCCCAGCTTTAATCTGCTTTTGCCTCATTATTTTAAGAATGAGTTTATTAATGCTTAGAAGCTCCTTCTGACAATGTGGTAAAGGTTATAATAACAGAAAAGTCTGTATGAACTTACTTTCTCCAAACAAGAAGTAAAATGCTTCCTTTAAACTGTTGTACTAGGAACAGAATAGATGTTTGTCACTTAATTTCTACTCTCCCACATGTACTTCCAGTGATGTCAGAGGAAGTTTAGGCATTTAAAAACTATTTTGGGATATACTGGTTTCCTAATCTGTCAAGAAGGACCAAACAAGATTTCTGTACTTCTCCAACAACAATCAATTTCATTGTCATCCACTTATTTCTGCAATCACATATAGCTCACTGGGAGTAGAAGTTATTTCGTTTAACTTTTATCTCTTGCCAACGAAGTCACATTATGAAACAAAAAATGCAAAATCTGGCAAATAAGCAGTCAGAATAAACTCTTAATACAACAGATGATTTGTTTTGTGCTGTTCTAGCAGTTTGACTTTCCAGCCAAGAGGCTTCACCCAAACTTGTATTCCCATCTGCTCAAACTTTTCCTAGCAAAATCTTTTGTAGCATTCATATTATAGAACTGATGAATCTGCTCTTTGTGGATGACTCTTAACCTAAGGTTACTGGAAATGCAGTTACTCCTACACTGCTGTACAGCTGTTGAGCCATGCTGACTTTTGCTGTGTTGCCTGTTGTTCAAGGATTGGGAAAAGAGCAGTACTCTAAAAGTAAAAAGAGAAGGAATATAACAAAGGGACAGTGAAAAAGAAGTGTAGACTACTGCTCTCCTTGGCAGCCAGTGTTAACAGTTAGAGAACTCTGGCTGCACACAACCTTCTCACTTTCTCACATCTTGGTGATGTGTCTGAGTGCACAGTCCATAAAGCTATGGCACACCTCAGCAGAATCTGACCTGCATTTCTCATATTTCTTACAGAGCCTTCTCCCTCTCTTCTATAGGGATTGCCTTGCATCCTTACCTTCTTCTCTCATAGCAGCTTCACACAAGATCCATCCTCTCCTTTCATCCTATAGGATGACAAAGCCTTCCTACTGCCTCAGCTTCAGGATGTTATTTCTCCTGCTTGCTTCTATCAGTTAATCCCTACACCCCTTTTCCTGTCTAGATTTATATTATACTTTTAAGAGTTATGACAGCTAAATTAATGGGTAAATCATGTCGTGGATCATCCTGATAAGAGACTTAATTGGTCTATTAAAAACTATTACTGTAGGCTTTCTCTCAGGATAAGGTTATAAAATTTGAGCATTCAATAATTTACAGTCTGTTCAGAGTATCATTAATTAACATAAATCATTAATTAGCATGTAAATATCTTCATTACCAGTTGACTGTTCAGGTCAGAGTCCTCTAGCTGTGCTTCAGGATACAGCACACTGTTACAGTATTTGCCCTCCTGGGTAATTTCTGGTTACCAAAGGGGAAATTTACCTCCACTACCTTCAAGCACAAAAGGCTGGAGATGAGTCATCTTGTCTAAACAAGTTATCCACAAATCCTCACTGTGCAAAGGACATGCAAAAAAGCCCTATATAAACTGTGTGATCCTGTCTGCATGTCTTGTCTGTTTTAGGATGGTTTAACAGTTCTCTGGAGGTGTCCAAGATTCTTCCAATAATCTGAGCTGTAGCCCATCTTAGATCAGATACATAACATTTGGGCAGCTAACACTAAGTGAAATTAGTGACCACTTCAGTATATTTGTATATCCCAGCACAAACAATGGCAACAGGGCTCCTAGATTTTACATCTCTTAACAACATAGCATATGAGCTTAGTGCCACTGGGCAGCCCAATGGACTTTGCAGGAGTCCACCCATAAAGCTATATTCCTCCCATCATGCACACTACCACTTTTTTTTTTTTTACCACCAGAGAGATGTTTTCAGACTTCACCCAACTTATCCGTACTTCATGCTAAGAATGAGGCTACTGCAAAGCATATTTTATGCTTCTGCCTTGAAGTTTTTTAGTGTACAGTGGACAAGACTTCCTGCTCTGACTTCACATATCCCATCCTCTCTACTACCAGTATTTTTTTACTTCACAGAATCATAGGATATCCCAGGTTGGAAGGGACCCATAAGGATCATCAAGTTCAACTCCTGGTTCCACACAGGACTGATCCCGAAAGGACTGGTCCAGAGCACAAAATTCTAATCAATAACATTAAGATGTATATGAACTTCACAGAATGTAACACAATAACATTTTTCAGTTGCTTGGTATAAATAACAATACAGGAATTTAATTTAGTATAACATCAGTCAAGCAACTTATTGCCAAACATTATTTACCATATGACAGGGGGAACAGTATGCTACTTTTTTTGTATTTGAATTGATTATACTCATTTTTTCTACTTATCAAACACAGATTAAATTTGATAAGAAACATATAGTGGTAAGGTACCTTTACAATGTAGGAAGTGTTGTGGATATAAGCCTCATCTAATAGTTATTCTTAGAAAACTTTTTTTTTTCCTACTGTAATACAATGATGTGTCAACTTGCCCCACCTTAAAAGCTTAATGTGTTGCAGTATGCATTGATGTATAGATGCAGATGTAATTTCAAAAGTACCTAATTTCTGAAATTCCTTCTGTGTTTTTCTGTTGTTGTTTGGTGGGATTTTTTTTTACAAGAATAGGAGGCTAAGCACGTGAAAAAACAGGAACAAAGAAAATATGGTTCTTGATGTGTGCATGTGCGGAAATGGTTGATGTGACAGTGACATAGACTGGGTCAGTATGTTTACAGAATCACAGAATCACAGAATCACCAAGGTTGGAAAAGACTTTCAAGATCATCCAGTCCAGCCATCCACCTATCATCAGTTGTACTCACTAAACCATGTCCCTTTACTACAGTAACAAGAAGCTTGATCAAAGACTGATGTAACCCTGGCCAGGGCATGCTTCCCATGCTGGGCTATACTGCATAACAGCAATATAAGAGAGGAAAAGACTGAAAAAATAGAAGAAGAAATAAAAATTTTCTAGTCCAAATGAAGTTAAGCATATGAGATTTAGACTGGATACAAGGAAAAGGTTTTTTATTATAACAGTGTTGAGGCACTGGCACAGGTTGTAGAGAGAGGTGGTGGATGCTCCATGCCTGGAGACACTCAAGGTCAGGCTGGATGGGGCTCTGAGCACCTGATGGAGCTGTAGGTGTCGCTGTTCATTGCAGGGGAGTTGGACAAGATGGTCTTTAAGGATCCCTTCCAACTTAAACCATTCTATGATTCTATGGCAAAAAAACCCACATTTACTTCAAAATTCAGACTGGAAAAAAGTTCTTCGTTCCCTCTCTAGGCCAGAAACTGAGAAATATCCAGATTATTTCTTGGTGCAGTAATTTTCACTACGTTTGAACACATTTGCCAAATGTACTACACTGTTAAATGACAGCACAAAGGCACTGCAGCAAAGTCAGTGCTGATGGAAATCTGATGTTATTTTTTACCAAAATAGTAACTTAAAGGTGAATATAGGAACAGTGTAATTGACATCCTACACTGAATGCCAAAAAATCTCATCACAGCCTGGCGTGAGGGGACAAAAGCCAAAGAATTGGGAAGAGTTAGTGTTCTGTCCTGATTTCTCCCAAGGATATGGTTGTGGGAATTAATGCTACCTTATCAAACACTGAAACAACATCCAGTACTGATATATATCTTCATTATCAAACTATTAGTGGATCAATTAACAGTAACCCTCTTTCTCAAGCTTTGACATCAGGGAAAATTGCACACAAATGTCAGCCCGAGCTGGATTCTCTCATCTGCATGGGATGTCTTTACTGTTCATGCCATGAAATAGTTCTATCACTTCGAGAAGACTAAGAAGAATAATAACTACTACCAATATATTTGCTACAAATGCACCTAAGGACAAGCCCATCCATTTCTTCCAGGAACTCATCCATGACCTGGTGTACAGTTGCTCAGTTCTCCTTAATCAAGAAAATAAGGTCATTGTTTTATGCTCCAGTAGCTCAAATCCTTCAAAGTTGTTGCCAAAATTTTATCTTAGTTGTTCTGTCAGAGAGCCATGCTTGCTCCTTGCAGCCTCCCAAATCCAGCAGCTGAGGTTCATTCAGCTCTGCACTCAGAAGGTCCAACTCCAGTTGAGATGACCTCACAGTGTCCTTTCAGTATCTAAAGGGGAGCTACAGGAAAGAAAGGAACATTCTTTAGCAGGGTCTGTGGTGATCAAACATGAAATGGCTTCAAGCTTAAACAGGATAGATTTAGGTTAGATACAAGGAAAAAGTCTTTTACATTGAGGGTGGTGAGGCACTGCACAGGCTGGCCAGAGATGTGGTTGATGCCCCCTAGTCCCTGAAACTATCAAGGTGAGGCTGGATCAGGCCCTGGGCAACCTGGTCTTGATGTGGGTGTCCCTGTTCATTGCAGGGGAGTTGGATTAGATGACATTTAAAGGTCCCTTCCAACTCTAAGGATTTTATGAGACATTCCCTCCACCACGTGTCTTTCCATACCTGTGATCTTAGTGCCATTACACCCAACCATCCTTGAAAATCTCTCCAGTACACATCTGTAGATAACTAATTTTCCTTGCAGTATACATGTGGAAAATTCACTATTATCTCGCTTTCATCTCTGGTTATATTCTTTATGCTCCAGTTGAATGAGCCACTAATTCATAAAGCCCTCTGGCTGCTCAGCACTGCTGCAGTCCTGGGGGATGCATAGTATTCAGAATAAGAAGAAACACCACTGAATTACTCATGCTTTCCTTCTTTATTCTTGAGCTTTGAACATCTGGCATTTTGCAGTGATCATATTGCCAGTCATGCTGAACACCATGAGTCAGTCTCCCCTTCTCCCAAATCACAGACTCTAAAAAAAGGAGATGGCAGAAGTTAGTATGACGTTAAATAATTGCTAATATTTTTTCTTAAGTTTTCATTTTAATTTTTCCTCTCTTTCCTGGAAATTAGATTTTTACATTCATTTGGTCCTAAATTGTAAGCAATTGGCTTCAATCTGATTTTACAGTAAAAGTACAGGAGAGTGAAATGTGTCACAAGCTTTAAAATCTGGCAGCCTTACAAAGGTAAGTACTTTCCTAGTTCTCCATTACTACAGAAAACCAGATTTTATCGCCTGTATGTACAACCATGGCACAGTTCTACAATTTCTGAAAGAAGTGGTCACCAGTTTGTTCAAGTGTTCCACAATACGATTTCCAAAGGAAGCAAAATCCCTACGTTTTATTTCAACATCTGCTCTTCTCCGGTTTCCTCAATTGTATTTGATCCCAAGGCAGCTCATCTTAAAATCTGAGCCAGCTGCCTTTTTTGTTTACTAATAACTTAAACTGAGTGTCTCTACTTCATTTGGGCAGACCAGTTCTGGCTGAGATTATCTTGGAGCAGTCACTGCAACCACTCCATAGTTCTTAGTTCACTGCAAACAAGTACATTTTAAATTAGCATAATGCTTATACACTCATTTAAAGTAAATTAATGAGACTTATTAAAGCTTAAATAGGGAAATCCCATTCATCTTTGCTACTATTTGTAGAACCTCTGGTAAAAAGTACCACCATCACCTGAAAAATATCCTCTAATTGTAGCTGAGTTTCGAAAATAACTTTTCCCCCAAGGAGCAATATCTATAGCAATTTTATGCTTTAAAAACAAAGTGACAATTTACTAATTGTATTGCTATCGGCTGATTGCTCTTTCCTCCATTCATACATCATTTAGCTTCCTTTGAGGTGCTGAAAACATGAGCTAATCTGTACAAAGAGACAGCTGGTTTGAACTGATGGTTCCCTCTGTACTCTTTTTTTTATATTCTCTTGTGTGCCATCATGGTACAACAATAATTTATACAGCATTTAATAAAGTGATAAGGCACAAGTGGGCATGTTTTCTATTGCTATTCTGTGCACATCAGGAAGGTCTTGTTCATCTTTAGGCCTTGAAGCATGGTATGGTAATGGAAGTAATGGATCTATAAAAACATTCCCTCGAGCAACTTATTGCTCTCACTTTATGTTTTATGTGTTTTATGCTCTTTCAATTTATTTTGAGGTTTGGTGTTTTTTTTTTCTTTTTGCAAAGATATTATTCAGGCCAAACACAGAGAATTCTTTATCCCTTTGGCTTTATCCTTTTCTTGTACATTAATAAATAAAACGGTGTTGTCCCATCCACTGAACCGAATTGTTTTCTCTGAAAATCTTGCTCAGGCTTCATGGGCGAATACAGCAAGCAAAGTACGTAGTCTTGACACCAGAAAATCATAATCCCTAAGGTTTGCTCCTTGCTGCTTTCAACCAAGCACCAGCAAACAGTCCCTTGACACTCTTTTGGCTTTCAATAGGACTTCTGGAACACAGAAGGCCATCAAGGCCAGGCTGTAAGTCACTCCAAATGTCAGCTTTCTGTCCTGCAGAAGGCCAGGTGTGTGGATTCACACTGTTCACCACTTGCAACCTGTTTGCTTGCCAGGCGAGTTCTTACTTCTTGCAGACTTTCCTTCGCATCTGTGAAAACTCAACAGATCCACAAAAACACACTGAACCAAACTTTCTCTTACCACTTACAAGTCAGTTCTTTCTGTGCTGTAAACATTTCTCGTTGTCATTCAGAGTCATTCTCAGTCATTCAGAGGCTTCAGATCAGTGACAAGTCATTAAACACAAAGCCAGTCAAAAATGTTCTGTCAAAATCTTCTCAACAGAAAATGTCTCCAGAAATGGAATCACTGCACTGACAAAATATTTCTTATCATTAATGAAAAGCTAAAACATTCCAAAGAAAACTGCCAAGAGATGTATCTTTTTTTAATGTCTGAATCTGCAGTTTTCTGTATTCTTATGTTTTTATGTCTGTTCTATGTCTGATTCTAATCTATAGCATTTCCAGTCAATTCCATGTAATGTAATGTTCACTCCATCTCCAGTCCAAGCATCAATCTCTTTTTGCCCATATGGCGTGTGTTATTTTTTGTGAACATCATGGAAACTGTTCCTGGTTCACACCAAACTAAACACAGCACAGCAGTAGGCCAACACCTGTGCAATAGACAAAGCAGTGCTGTGACTGTTCATACTTCAATGTTCATGTTTTAGAGCTATTTCTCTGTTAAAGTAATCACAGATCCCTTTTGCCCAAACAGTTTAGAATATATACTAAATCCCTCTCAGAAGCTTTTCCTTTCCTCGTGCCACTGAAGACAGCAGACCAAATTCTGGTCTTAGATCAGTCCATTCCACAGAAGTGATCATAGCAATCAGTTGCATTTTTAATTCAAACCTCATTGGAATTACTGTTAAAATTCAGACCTGCTTCCAATCTGCAGAATTGATGAATTAGCTTTCAGTGACACAAGCTGAGCCATGTTCTCTTCAACAAAGTATTATGCTTGGCCTAAAGTTCTGTAAGCCTACTGAGAGTCTGAATATTTAAGAAGGTCATATCCACAAAAACATCAGCCTCTGTAGCAAGAGACAAGCCCAAATTTGTTTCGAAAGAAATAGTTGAAGAAGAGTTAGCTAAATTCCAAATGCACAGAAACGTGTCGTACATCTTTTGTGCCAATCTTTCTAAAGATGAGATTTGCAGAAAAAGATGATTTCCGAGGTCCCTTCCATTTAATTAGAAAAAAAATAAATAATAAATAACAGAAGCACATTTTTGGTAGAGAAAAATAAACAATTCTGCAAAATAATATTTGAGCAGGGATTAAATTTTAGGATTTTAGAACTTTCTACAAGAAGTTTTTAGCATTAACATTGTACACAGGGCATGTCCAAGCAGATGGCGTTTACAGTGCTTGTCAACATTTTAAGACTATTACTTGAGGAAAGACAATTAGAAACTACAATTTATTTTGTATTGAAATACATAATAGGAACATTTCCAAATTACTTTTGGAAGATGTAGGTCTCTGTAAAGACAGAGCTCTCTTCGGGACCATTGTGTTCCAGGATGATTGGCTTGTCCATCCTGTTCCTGCACTTGGCCAAACAAATAACTTGGCAGAATGTCATTTTTAAGCCTTTCTCTGAGAAACTTATTGCTGTCTGAGTACGCAATGGGAATATGTCAATATTTGAGTTGCAACAAGAAAGTAAGAGGGCTAATGATTCTGTATTTGCATTTTTAAAAAAGCAAATCCTTGCTCTTGATGTACAGTGACATTTACTAATTGACTACATTAGCGAGCAAGGTTTAAAAATAAAAAAGCCATAGAAATGTGTGGTTTTTTGTTTGTTTGTTTGTTTTTAAGAAATAAAGAAGCAAACATACAAAAAAACAACAAACATACGTTACAATGTTAACATATGTTGACTCCTGTATGGGAGACAATTCAGAAATGAAAAGGCCATATCAGGTTAGTTAACCTCATATCAGGATACATGCATTAGTAACTAATGTTACTATAAAACTGAAGTAAACATAATTATCTGTCTAGGGAGAATACAATTGAAAATGGAATTTGTTTGACCATTGTTTCACCTTTATCACAACAATTGCAGTTGCCCAATAAATGTAATGCAATGAAGGGACTCATGCCCAGTTTTCAATGATGTCTTCTTCATTGCAGATATGAAGTTGATGCTTCGCTCTTGCTAGAACAAGAATTAAAGAATTTAAACCTCCTCTTTCTCTGGGGATTCTCTGTACAGAGCTATGAAGTTTCATTAAAATCCATTTTTCTAATCATTGTCATGTTCCCAATAATCCTCTTTAAAATACACCAGGTGTGTGGCATTTGTCACCATGCTAACCAGACAGGAACACATATCCTGTCTGGTTATATGGCATATATCCTTTGCCACATTTGCAGGTGTGTTATTTGAACCCATATTTCTGGAAAGAAATGATCAGTGGATGAACCACTCATATTACCTCTTCCTTAATGATTTTGTGTATGCATCATGTATAGCCATACATATGCTCAACATGGCTGAAGACAACATCTGAAGACAATCACCACTTTGGATTTCCTGTAGGTGATGAGATAATGAGCTAGATTTAAATTCAGGGAAGTTATTAGGAGTGCTTCATTCACATCTCACTCAATTTTGGTTCAGGCACTCACACATAACAGCAGAAAGTTATTCTTATGATCATTCCCATGTACCCAACCATGAGCTAAGCCACCATGAGAACAGGAGAATAGGAACAGCCTCAAAAGCTTGTGTTTGTGACTGAAAAAGTCTTAAACAAAAGCATCTACAGGTAATAAGAAATTGAGCCAGGCACAAAAACTAAATGCCAAACCCATTTTTCCAGCCATATTTTTTTTTCAGTAGTGTCTACAGCTGGCTTGAGAAGTTTAGACTGAAATGCTCTCTGAAACCACAGTGTATGTTTTTAGGCAAATCACCTTGTGTTACCCTTGTAGCTGATGAAGAAATAGGCATCTGTAGGAAACCCTTCACTTCCTCCTAAACTCAACTTCTAAACTAGAAAAGGTGAACCCTGATCTTGAAATGTCTTTTACTCATCATATTTAAAAAGAGGGCCCAGGATCTCTAGCTTAAGCACAGACATCTGCACTGCCCATGCAAAGAGCTGCCAGATGTACAAATGAGCAGCACATATCTGTGAATTTCTGTGTATTTCTTTCCATTTGCCCTGAAATTCCCTTTAGATTATTGGAAAGCAAATATTTTTTCTGCTTAATTTGCACTGTACTATGGCTCCAATTTATATGACAAATCAATTTAATAAGGTGTAATTAAATCCTTATCTATATAATGATGTGCAATTATGTGCATACAATGTATGACAATAAAAAATTACTACAGACTCGAGGTTTCCAACACTTCAGTGCCTCTTGGTAACTTCTGCAGTTAAATACAAGCCTTGATGAAAAGAAAGGAGACAGGACAAAGAGGAGGCAGCCAACAGGAGAAAACACACAGAGAAATCAGTGGGTTTTGGCATCTCTGGACACCAGTGCATGGTGCACTGGAAACTTCTTTCATGAACAAAGCCCACTGTATACCAAATGTCCCACAAAAAGGGGTCTTTGCTACTGAGATACTCAGCAGGAATTCACCCAACCACTTCTTACAAGTCCTAGTTTCTGGTAACCAACTACGCTTCATTTCCACAGATTCTTCCCTACTCCTGCCCCAGGGGCAGCTGAGGATGCCATTGATGGTGCAACTTATCTGGGTCTTTCTTTCAGCTGATCACAGTGAAAGAACACTGATGAAGCTCATTTGTACAAGGTTCCAAAATGACATCAGTACAAACTGCTCTCTTGCAGGTCACAATTCTTCCTTCCCTCTGTTAATTCCAGGTGTTCATTCACACACCTGTCACACACCTGTCACCACTGGCAGCCTTAAAAAGTATTTTTTAGCAAGAGAGATCCACAGCAAGACTGCCTGCTTTGCCCCTGTGTACAACTGCTGGTGGCAAAGGACCCCCCTTCAACGGACATAGAACATGGTACCAGAAGCCACCAAAAGTCTGATGTGCAGCAGCGTGGTTTGAAAGCCTAGGAAATGCAATCTGTCCATCACAGGGGAATTAAGTGATACTTATGAACACTTGTGAAAGTTTTGGAAAAAGTAGCACCTCCTACAATACAAAAAAAGATCAAAAATATGTAGTTGCCCTTATCAGGCTGATGTCAAAGAAGACATCAATTGTCTGACACTGAATATGGGGCTGGGTCTCCAGGCTGACACCAATAGGATGAAGTTCAACGAGACTAAGTGATGGGTCCTGCACTTCGGCCACAACAACCCCAGGCAAGCCCCAGGTTGGGGCAGAGTGGCTAGAAATCTGCATGAAATATAAGGATTCGGGGATGAGGTAGCAGTGTGCCCAGCTGGCCAAGAAGGCCAATGGCATCCTGACTTGTATCATAAGCAGTGCAGCCAGCAGGAGCAGGAAGGAGATAATCTCTCTGTACTCAGCACTGGTGAGGCCATACCTTGAGTACTGTGTTCAGTTTTGGGCCCCTCACTACGAAAAAGACAGTGAAGCCCTTGAGCGTGTCCAGAGATACAGCTTATGAAGCTGTTGAGGGGTCTGGATCATAAGTCTTATGGGGAGCAGCTGAGGGAGCTGGGATTGTTTAGCCTGGAGAAGAGGAGGCTCAGGGGAGACCTTATTGCTCTCTACGACTCCCTGACAGGAGGTTGTGGTGAGGTTGGGATTGAACCGTTCTCCCAAGTAACAGCAGTAGGACAAGTGGTAATGGCTTAAAGTTGCTCCAGGGCAGGTTCTGGTTGGATATTAGAACAAATTTCTTCTCAAAGGAGTGGTGAAGTATTGGCACAGGATACCCAGTGAGGTGGTGGAGTTACCATTCCTGGAGGTGTCCAAGAACCATGCTTATGTGGCACTGAGGGACATGGTCAGTGCGTATAGTGGGGATGGGATGATGGTTGGACTTGATCTTAGTGGTTTTTTCCAACCTTAATGATTTTATGATTGTTTTAGTCCTTGGATGCTCTGAGATTGTACTGCCATTTGAACCACCAGCATGGATTTAGCAGCAGTTGGAGGAACCAAACAGACTTTAGCTCCTTCAGTCTCATACTGTTGAGCACCCATTCAGACTCACAAGTAGCTAGGGGTGGGTGACCCATTACTTGGCCTTAGGACACACACCATAGACTAATTTTATAAATACGTGAATTCTCACTGATCTTCTCAGAAGCACTGTTGTTCATGATCACAACAGCTATAACTGCTGCAGAAGTAGCATCTTGGGTTGACACACAGGAAACCCCACTGACCCCCAGCACAGGCTGCAGCTGTTTCCTCCCTCTATCTTGGGTTAAGCCTCCAGATAGAAGCAAAACCTCAGAGTTCCTTGGCCCTGTTCTGTCCCTTTCTTTCTTTTTCTTTTTCTTTTTTTTTTTTTCCAAATGCATTACGCTTGTTCAGAAGGAAAGTGCTTTCCTGCTTTTCCTTTTTGTAAGTTCTTTTTCTTCCTAATCTTCAAAACAAAGATGTCCTATATTTGTTTTCCTGAACAATTTTCCAGTTTCTTATGTCTTTCTTCTCTCATCAAAATATGACGTTTTGAAGTTTTCTGGGCAGGGGAAGTAAAATTGCTTTTTGCCAGTGGATAAATTTTATTCTCCATCAAAGAAGTTTTTCAGCTTTTTGACAGACAACAAAGCTGCACTTTCCAGAACAAAACATATTCCACAATGGAGGTAAGCAAAAGCTATAAGATTAAATACAGCATGATACATTGCTTTTGATGTTAATGCTACCTATCTGCTCATCTGTCTCCTGATGGACCCAAAGGAAGAAGAAACTCGGACAGGGAGACAGAGAGTAAAGTTTAAAGTTAACATTCCATTAAGATGGATGCAAGTTGTTTACCATCTGGTAAGAATGATTCTCTTTCTTTTCATTTATATATTATAGACGTGGTATCTGTGAAGTATTGTATGACAGACACAAAAAAAACTGAGAGTGAAATCATTTCTGTTATAGGGTAATTGGGATTTGATAAAGACTTAAACTCTGCCCAGAGAATTTCTAGGTAGGCACTTAACTAGAAGTCAGAAAATCTGAATCTACTTCCTTACTTTAATATCAGTTTCTGGCTTGATGCTCATATGTCACTTAAGGCCTTATTTTAAAGGCCATCAGTTTTCTGTAGTTTTAAAGAGAAGTGTCACTTTGTTCAGGTCCCCGAGAAAGAACTCACAGCCTTCTGAAAGCTCAGCTATTAATCTCTGCCCTCCAGTCCACTGTCTTTCATAACTGTTTTGATCACATTATAAGTGACATGTCTGTTCAAACTACGGGACTTTTTTGTTCCCTGTCTCTTTTAGGATGCAAGAACCATACTGAACATTTGTCCACTGTCTTATTGTATCAGGCTCAAGCTTTGAGTTATCAGACTAAAGATCAATACAGACAGTAAATAATGATATAGGCTGTGCTAAATTTTTACAGAAGCCAGTGAATAAAGCAGCTTTCATTTACAGAAAGTGTAGGAGTGAGCAAACAGAAAACGAAGAAGCAGCACCCAAAACTGGAGCCCTACAGAAAGATCATTGGTGAGAACAAAGAACTGGCCCAAGGATCTTTCCCAGAAACTATTCAAATGGAAGTGCATAACTGCACTTGTGTGTGGAAAAAAATAAAAGCACTATAGATATCAGAAAGAAGAATAAAGGCAGCAGACCAGGAGAGGAATCAGAACAACACAGAGTGTAGATCTATGAGTTAGAAAGATCTTTGGAAAAATCTATTTGAAAAGACTGTTGGGACTTTAAGAAAATGAAATGCTTTCCTTTGAAACTTAAACATTCTGGGAAACAGAGGCATGAAGACTCTTGGCTAATAAATGAGGCTGAAGTGATTAAATATTTGTTTTCAGTATCAGTTCTACCTCCTCATAGGTAGGACTCTAAATAAAAGGGAAAATGATGCCACGATTAACACATGTCACTGGGATTAAGCATTCCTGCTCTTAACTCTAGTCCACAGATTTTCCCATTTCTTTAAAGTTTTGATGACTGTTGCTAAATTTTCTCTTGGAGCTCTAGAAAAAAAATTACCTTTTTTATTTTCATTCCTACAAGGAAGAAAACTTGTTAAAGGTTCAACTTCAAGGAGAAAGATTTATAGGTTTTGGCAATGGTTTCTAATGACCTCATGCGTTAGAACATTGAGAAGGAAAGAAGACAGTGTCTGGATGTGGGATTCAAAACAAACCTCTGTAAAGAGTAATTGTTACACTAGATCTGGACTTTTGCTTCCAGGTTTTGTCTTGTTTGTGCAAAAATTCTTTGATGTAGAGGGCTGTGTCCAACTGACTACAGTGGTCAGTGAGCTGGAGGACATGGCATGAAAGGAGACACCAAGAGAACCGGGTTTACTCATCCTTATAAAAAGAAATTTATGTGGTGGGAATGGTATTGCTGTCCTGACTGTCCAATAGAAGATAGAAAGTGGACAAATCCAGGCTCTCTAAGAGGCTCATAGCAATCAAACAAGAGGCGAGCAACAAGTTGGAGCATAGGAAATTCCAAAAGAAACAAAAAAAATAATGCTTTTGCCATGGTGATTGTCAAACATTGGAATGGGCTGAGGAGGTATCCAAAACTCAACCTAGCATAGCAAACTGCTTGAACCAGCACTGCTTTGAGGACTACAGAAGCTGGAAGTCTGTTCCAATGTGCATAGTTCTGTGAATGGACAGGATTTCAGAGGATGGGATCCAAGCAAAGGACAGTGGTTGTGGAAAACCTTCAAATATCTAGTTTTCTACTAAAATACTGCCACAGGAGAACTGATACTTTGTTCAACACTTTACACCTCCACAGCAGTCATGGAAAGATCAAGGTTAGGTTAGCTGTGACCATGCACCTCCACTAATCAAATCACCTTTCCCCTCCTCCATGTGACTCACATTGCTTTTTTCTGTCTGGCCCCTTGCCACTAGCATGTTCACAGGGACTGCCTAAAGGGGCTTCTCCTCTGACTGCAGCCTTTAAATGATGCTGCAATGTAAATGTCACCACTTAAAATGCTACCCACAATACTACCCGCCCCTGAGCTTCCTGCTACTGGCTGCTTTTTACTCTGTGGCTCTGTTCTTTTCTTCTGCTTTGCTTCTGGCTGTGGACCAACTCCCTTGAACTCATTTTGAGAAGTTAATCTGGAAAATGCTATTCATTTAGCTACTGGCAGCAGGTTCATATCTTCAAAAGCACTGCTATACATTACAAAAACTCACTAACATTTACCTGATGAAATGCCTCACAATTTTTAAAACAACTCAAGGAAAGAGCAACCTTGGCTCCTCTCCTCCTCTTCCTAAAACAATTCAGCCAAACAAATAGATGAATGGAGAGACATATTCTAGACCTAGTATAATTTCCTCACAAACTCTGCAAAAAAAGCACAGATAACATCTCCTCACCTTTTCTGTGAAGGTGCTCAAGGTTGCATGGCCTAATGTTTTATGAATGAAGAGCACCCTTGTTTGCTGTCTGAGATCCTGGCATAGCTCCAAACAAGCAACACACAACATCCATCAGTGGCAGAGAAACTTCCAGAGAAAGATGTACAGGAGTTGGAATGATGTGATCTGCACAACCCATCCAAGGATGAAACAGATCATCTCTAATTAATTGGGTCAGAGAAAGGTGACAACAGACTGGCAAGTGAACAGTGCTCAGATGGATACAAATTTTCATAAAAACGATGGAGTACAGAGCCAAGGAATTTATAGTAGTGAGACAACTTATTTCACTGGATTAGAAAACTGGAAGAGCTGGAAGAGGATCTGAAAGAGGGTCTGAAATGTTAGGATGGTGCATTCTTGATAGATCAGAAAGACTGATCATAACAGAAATCAAGCACCTCTTTTTAGTCAAAAAACAGATTCTTGTACCCTTCTTCAGCCAAACAAAAAACCTATTCAGAGCTGTTAGCACTGTGGCTCTCAGTCAGAGCTGAGTGCAGAAGGCTGAAAGTCTTCTATGACATCTCTTTTCAGGGGATGATTGATCAGTATCTGGGGCTGTACCCAATATGACAACAAAAACCTCTGTGAAAGTTTGCATTAAGTCTTTCCTTCTCTCTTTATGACAACATAAAGTAATATGATACAATAACAGAGCAGAAGTACCACATCCCTAATACAGAGTGAGTAATGGATGATTTTTCTTGGTCTACTGAGGATCTCTTCTGCAAATGATTTCCCATTGCCATATATCATACACAGGGGCTGAAATTTTGATCAGGCCCTTGTGTCCAGTTCACAGATTGCAATGCCATTCCCACCAAGAGGAGTGCCAGCCAACAAGGAGAGTACGGGGCCTGTCTCGATAAAGCAGATTTGGGATACTTCAAGAAAAAGGCAGTAGTTGCTCTCTGATGGCTGCTCATTTCTTCCATGGGTAAGAAAAGTACCAGCATATTTGGTGTGAATCAATGGCCTCAGCCTGGGTGGTTGGAGATGCTGTCCTGCTGCCCGTTCATGAGTGGTGCAGAACAGAAAGGCCCTTCCATCAGTGACTGCAGGTATTTTGCTTGAGGGAGAAACAGTTTATGAGGTTTTAAATTGCCAATTCTTGAAGCATTTCTCATTATAAAATGCTGCAGAGGAAATTACAACTCTGCTAATTTTTTTTTCCAACATGAGAGCATAAAATGAAATGCTTCCCTTAATACACTAATATGATATCTGCAAATAAATGTGAGAAAAGATCTGGAACAAAACTTACGCTGCATAAAAGTTTGGAAAAGTCTGATGAGGAAACTGGGTAAAGTAACACAAAAAAATAAAAAATTAAACGTAATTTGTTTCAGAGACTAGATCTAAGCCAATGTGATTTTCATTCATTTTCTTCTTTCTTTCTTTATCCCTCCAGCGAATCATTTGTTCATCACATGGGGCTTTGCCAGGAGCAGGTGTTATTAAGTAGAAATCCCTTATGTCTGAATAAGTTCTTGACTGACCGAGCTGTTATATAAAAGCGGGGAGTGCACATACTGCCCATAAAAGAAAGGAGAGGGCAAATTATCCCTAATTAAAAGGATGGCAGGTGCCTAAATCTGAAGACCTATGGGACACGTTCAGTCTCCCCTGGATGCAGTGATACATTCAGAAAGCAAGCAGTGGGTTTGGGAGCGCACTGTTCTCCCCACCAGCAGCAGCCCTGCACAGAGCATCCCAGGTTGCACTCTGCAGGTCAGGCTGGGACACGGTACTCAAGGAAACGCTTCTGAAAAAGCTAGAGTCCACATCTGCAGGATGCACTCCAGGAATACCAAACCGGGTTTGTAGAGATGCTAAGCAGGATTTGCTTTCAGCTTCTTACAGGCTCACAGCAACTCTAATGCAGTCCTTGTGCTTCCTTGCCTTCTCTTTACCACAGATGCTCTAAGTACCTTTGCAGTGCTATTCCCACGAGAAGTAGGGTAGTTATTGCTTGGAGCGTAGGTTCCAAATCTACTTTTTCACAAAAGTGGGAAGCAATTCAGCATAAGAGAGCATGGGCTGAAGCACTCTGATTTTAGGGTGGTTGAGGCTGGTTTTTCTTTGAGTCTTGTCACTTTCCACCTAAAAAATATGCTTCCCGTCTGTGCTTGGCCACAGTCTGGCTCTCTAAAGGACCGGGATTCAGCTGCCCTCGTGGAAGTCGGCAATGACCACTCTTGTCTCTGTCACACTGTAAATGAAATTTTAAGAGGTAGCTGCAAACAGTGGAAACATGCCTCCTGCTGGCTCTACAAAAATCAGCGATCGTCAATGCTATTGATTACTTGAGAAGATGACCTAAAAAAGTTGGGTAATTGCCTGCTTTTCCTATGTCTCCAGTCACTGCTGGGTCCATCACTGCTGCTGTGACAGCAGCCAGCAGACACAGAGCTGAAAACACCACTTACTTTCTGACAGCATAGCACTCCTCAACCAAATAAACAGCATTCATTTTTATCACAGAATTACAGAAGAGCTTGGGTTGGAAGGGACCTCAAAGATCACCAGCTCAGCTGCCCAGGGCCCTGTCCTTGAGCACCTCCAGAGATGGGGCACCACAGCTCTGGGCAACAGCGCCAGGGCCTCACTGCCTTCTCCTTGTGAAAATTTTACCCCTGACATCTAATCTAAATGAAACCCAGGCCCTTTTGCTGGAGGACATTCTTTCCCTATTGTACCCATTATAGTAGTAGAAAAAAAAAGAAAAAGTTGTTTTTGACATATCATATTTTTCCTGAACTTTCAATTTTCCTTTGCTGTTTTTTTCTCTCATTTCACTCGTCTTCTATCTTTGTTTTCTCTACTTTTTTTTTAGAATTCCATCTTCTTTGAAATCATGTCTTCTGTACCTCTTTACTTACTGCTCTCATGTAATCTCATTATTTGTTTTTATCAGCAATCCATCTTTTTTATCCATTCCTTAAACCCATACTTTTCTAAATGTCTTGGAATAGAAAAATCACATTCATTCTTCTTCCTCTGCAAAACACCTATTAAATGTGTTTGTATGTGCAACTCCCTTTCTAAAAAGAACGATAGATAACATACACTTGCAACAGTAAATGCAATTATATTGAGACTATCTTACATGCAAACATAAAACCTTTCTGAATATAATACACTCCTAAGGGAAAATAAATGATACCTTAACACTTCACTTAACCTTTATTTCCTTCCTTGTGCTCATGTTTCCTTCTATTAATTTTGTAATACAGCTCAGCTCAGCAACTCATAGTTCTTTGAATCATAGGACCATTAAGGTTGGAAAAGACCGCTAAGATCATCAAGTCAAACCATCCACCTACCACCAATATTGCTCACTAAACCATGTCCCTGAGTATTACATCTGCTCTTTCCTTAAACACCTCCAGGAACAGTGACCCCACCACCTCCCTGGGCAGCCTGTGCCAATGCTTCACCACTCCCTGAGAAGAAACTCTTCCTAACATCCAAGCTGAAAATCAAACCTACGTCCTTTATAGAAGGATATTTACTCTCTTCTGCCTGTTTCAGGAACAGAAATCTAACCGTAGAACTAGCTTCATGTTTTTCACACTGTGTTTTGCCATGAAAAAATACTACCTTGCTTGATGCCACCTCAGCTCTCACCAAGCAGAACTGCATTGTGGTAGAAAATGTGGCCCTAAGTTGCAGCCTGTTCTTCACACTGATGTGATAAGAGCAAAGAACCTCCTATTTTTCCTGCAGCTATATCTCTCTCAAACATGGGCTCCGGTATTTCCTAAAATGCTAGAACTGTGGCATTTTAGGTCAGGCAGTAGTTCAAGAGTATTCCTAGTTCATTGTTAGAGAATCAAAGGCCTCATTATCATCTTGCATTGATGCACTTGAAGCCTGTTATAGCAAAGCACTCAAGTACCTGTGCTCAGCACCGAGCTTCTGACAAAACCCCCCTGCAGCAACTGTTTTCCACTGCTGCCGGCTGCATTCCCTTCCTGCAGCCCATTTTCAGTATGTGGTCATGCAAAAAATAAGACCAATACTGAAAGTCCTCAGCTTGTATAGGCGTAAGCTGCCACCAGGCCCAGATAGGCCCACAAAAGGAAAATACACCATTTTCACGCTGAACAGTGTCCGAGCGGCGGGAGACGATCACACGACCACAGAATTGATCAGTAAGTTTCAACTTTAATCAGAAGGATGCGTACAGTTATAATGGCGTTAATGAAGCTCATACATATTGCAAAGCTCGAGCTCCTAACAGGCTCCTCAACTACAGTAGTAACCCAGCCCCATCCTGACTGTTGCGGTGCTGAATTGTCTTAGCAAGGATTTATGAGTGCATACAGTAGTTCTGAGTAGATGGAGTGTTCTAGAATAGCTAAGTTAGGCCTGTAGGTTAAGAGTTAGCGGGCGGGGGGTTTAGGTAGGTGTGTGCATAGGTTCTCTCTCATGCATCGGGTCTTGCGTAGCGGGTCTACGCGTCTGCGCGGGATTTAGGATGATATATAAGGTATGTGACACAGCATTAAATTGAGAGAAGACATTATGGCATCCATGTTTGTCTTTCTCTCCCCCG
>JAPSGF010000169.1:0-12296 GCA_035772895.1 Perdix hodgsoniae
CCCCTCCCCTCCCCTCCCCTCTTTTTTTTAAGCAAAAGGAATGTGGTTCACCACAAATTCTGGTGCTACCATGCTATCTGGAAAGCCTTTTAACATCCATGCCAGTACAGCAGTACTGTGAGTACACACTCTTTCTTCCAAGGGTGTTGGACAAAAGAAACAATCACAAACACTTTATACCTGCACACAAACTACCAGCACCATTAGAACAAAACTTGGTCCCATGGCAAAACCAAGAAGAGTAAGTTTCAGTGAGAGGATCTGTTTGCTCAGTAGTGGAGCAGACACTTGACTTTTACTGTATCACAATGTCTAGTTGATGATAAAAAGTAGACAGATAGACATGTCTATCACAGGAGAGTCATCAGCATGAAAGAAGTTCAGTGCCCCAGATATTCCCCAGCCAAGTCCAGGCTGGTACAAAGTGATCACTGTACAAAACTCTTATAAAATCTCCTTTCAAAAAATGAAGTATGAGCTTCACTATCCATTTCTTGTTCACAAAATGTTTGTGCATTTTACATTTAGAAAATCCTTTGTATGCTCCACTTTTTTTCCTTCAGCACATAAGGAAATGTTCTGCATTTTGTTCACTAAAAACATCCAGAAAGCTGTGGCTGCTGTACTCCAGACTTGCCAGTATGGTTTGGAGAAACACAACAAGAAACAGCCTAGTTAACATTTTTAAGCAATACCCTAATGTAGCATTTGGGAATAGGGCTCCCCAGTGTCTGGACTATCCCTCTAGAAATAGTGCTTTCTCAGATAAGTCTGAGCAAGACAACGCAGTATGGATTCATGGGGCTGAAGAAGAGAAGTGGCAGTAGATGAACAACTGCAGAGAGAGAAGAGCAGTTTTTAAAGTGTTACTGAATTGGTTGTCCCTGTGGCTTCGGTGCCATGTAGAACCCAGGCACTGCTGGTTCTAGGAACCAATGGTTTCACTGATAATGAGCAGCCATCGCATCAGGGTCTGACTGCTGACAAGTCCACTGATGGAAACTTGCTGTGGATATTTTGGATCTAAGATGCATCCATGGGGTGTACGGACACTGCCTCTACCACATCTATCCTGACCTGCTCCACCTGGGCCCTCCCCCCACACCCTCTGCATATGGCAGAGGCTCCTTGGTACAGCACTTCTTCCTAGACTTTTAGAAATCTTTTGTCTCGCACTTGAATATTAAACTGCATTTTGGCTGTAAAGACTCGTGCACAACTGTGGTGCTTTTGAGGCTGCTCAGTAGCAGTTGGATTCGATGGCCTTTAAAGGTCCCTTCCAACTCAAACGATTTTATGATTACATGCTGCTGAAGTCTGCTCTCCATGCCAATGCCAGCAGTTGAGCTCAAGAGCGCTTCTCCCCCTGCTGCAATACTGAATGATAAACACGAGAGGGCATCCCTGGCACGTCTATTTCAGTATGAGGAAAGAACGGAGAGCTGTTATCTCTCCAATCAGTAAACAAGAGTATCAGAAGCTGACTGCAGGTTAATAGTGCTGTTGCTATGTACACGCATAACAACAGCAACTTTTTTACAAGACTGTTGGACGTTTCATCCTTTAAACATAAGCTCTTAAGACCTGTGCTCCAGCTATTCCTACTCAAAGAAATACTCAAACTCTCTTCCCCTCCTGCCTTTTTCAAGTTCCTGATGACTGTTCATTTGCTCTGGAAATAGGTACCTTCTGCAAGCTCCAAGGAGTTCACACATCTGCAGTATGCTTACAGCTCTCCCTGCAATGCTTGTTTCCCCGATACCTATTTAAAAGCTACTTTTGAATATCTTTACCAGCACTGCACGACTCATTCCTGTCCTGCAGTTTTCTGACCCAGCACAAGGCTTTTGTAAAGTCTGTGTTGCAAAATGCTCCTGCCTATCAATTCCTGCCTCAAGCACTGCGCTGGGTTTTCACATTCCCTTCTACCTCCCAACATTCAATGTCCCACCACTCTGACACCCAGAGCCCCTCCCTCTGCTGCCTCTTCCTCTCATCTGCTCAATGCTGGTTTTGGTAGCAGCACTGGGAGGGAATGCAGGAATTCTCTGACGCCGGTGGAGGACCGCACATCCATACTGCATCCCGCTGCTCAAGCAGGCGGGTTGGCCAAACTGACCTGCAGAGACCCCTCTGAACCTCAGCCTATGAAGAGGAAGGAGCAGCAGAGAGACGCTGCTGTGAGCTGACACGATCACCTATTTGCCATTCCCACTGTGCCACCTGGTGGGGAGGAGGCCGAAGAGCCACAAGACTGAAGTTGAGCCCAGGAATAAGGAAGAACAGGGAGAGAATATTCTGGTTTTTGCTTCTTACCACCCTGCTCTATTTTTTTAATTGGCAACAAATGAAATTAATCAGAGAATTGTTGGAAGGGACTTTAAAGGCCACCTGGTCCCACTCCCTGCAGTGCACAGGGACACCCACAGCTCCATCAGCGCTCAGAGCCCATTCCTGACCGTGGGTGTCTGCAGGGATGGGGCACCACCACCTCTCTGGGCAACCTGTGCAGTGCCTCACCACCCTTATTATAAACTTCTCCCTGATATCCGATCCAAATCTCCCCTCCTTTAGATTGAAACCATTTCTCCTTGTCCTATCACAACAGACCCTGTTACAGAGTCAGCCCCCTGTTTTCTTACCACTCCCCTTTACTTTAATGTTCCTCTAGCCAAGCCTGACTTATCAGTGATGGCACTTCGTAAAGTCATCTCCCTGTCTTTATCTTTTTCAGCATATTTTCTCCCCCTGTCCTGCTGAGGACTTTCCAAGTTCCTGGTCCCAGTGCCACCTATTTTCTCACCTGTCAGTACTGGAGATACCAAAGAAACATCACATCCTCCACTAATAAGCAACGCAGGGAATTATTACCAGTGATTTCTGATCAGGGAGAATCCAGCTGTATCAGATCCAAGTTCTACAGCTCCCAGGTCACACTTCTGTGCTTGCAGCATCCCAAAGAGGAACACAGCATTGCCTGCAGAAGCAGTATATAAACCAGCATTAACAAACACGTGTACACGCAGCTTTTACTTCATTGCATTAAGCAAAAAGCTTCCAAAAAGCAATGCTATCTTCTTATTACAGCTGTCAGCAGGGATACAGAATATCTTAATATTTTTCATTTCTTTTTCCCCCTGGACAATTTTTGGATTGGCAAATTCCTTTGTAATTTTGACCAGGTCAGAAGCCTATGCTGTAGGAGCAAAGACATTTACCAATATGCTGCTGTATAAATCTACTTTGCTGACACCAGTCATGAAGTAGCACCTGAATGCCTTCTGGACATAACAAACTGGTTTTGTGAAATCAGTGGAAGTCAGTGGAGGCTTGGCAGCATGACAGCCCCTCTCATGTGCCTCACCATGCACAGTCATGCAGCAGTTATCTCTGGAATACGTGCATCGAAATGACACCTTCCAAGTTGGCTATGTTATTAAAACTGTGCCCCACTTTCATTTTGGAATGTAATTCCTGGAATGTAGGGGGAGACAGGGATACTGTATAATACCAAGCATTTTTTTGCATGCTGCATCATGTTTTAGGAAAAATGAAATTGCAAGCTAGTGAATGCATATCAGACTGCTTGCACTGACATTAGTGAAGTAGTCAGACCCTTTGCATGTCTTATTTACTACACGGACAGCAAATTACCCCCTCCATTGTCCTGAAGGCACATGCAAATTATGTTTCACTGAAAGTCAATCTTCATTTATCCAAATGTTCCGAAGATGGAAGCCAAACTGAGCACGGAAGAAATACAGGGGGGAAAGAGGGAATTGTCAGGCAAATTGTCAGCAGAAAAAACTTTAACTGGGTAACAAGGTTGGTTATTAGGAGAAAGCTCTCTGAACCAGCAGTCAGGCACTGGAATGGGCTGCCCAGTGGGAATGGTGGGGTCACCATCCCTGGAGGTGTTGATCCCCAGGTAGATGTGGTACTTAGGGATATAGTTCAGTGAGTAGGAATGGTGGTAGGTGGTTGGTTGGACTGGATGATCTCAGAGGTCTTTTCCAATTTCAGCTATTCTGTGATTCTATGAAATAGTTCACCCAGCTAACAGTGGTCAGATACTTAAGAGTTTGTTCAGAATGCAAAATCTCCATCCCTGGACACTGCTACCCTGAGCAATCTAATCTAATTTAATCCTCAGACTGCATGTCCTCCGGAGGTCCTCTCCAGTCTAAATCAGGTCCCCAGGCTCAGAGCATGACTCAACACAATCCCTCCTATTAGTATATTGTAGTACTGTCTGTAACGTAGGTTCAACCTGAAAGACTGCACTCATAGAATCTCAGAATGGTTGGGTTGGAAGGGACCTCAAAGGCCATGTGGTTCAACCCCTGTGCTGTGGGTAGGGTTGCCAGCCCTTAAAGCAGGCACCAGGTCAGCTGCCCAGGGAATGGATGAGTGTTCCCACTTCAGTTGTTGCCAGTAGGAGAGATGAAGTATAAGACAACAAAAATGCAGCTGTATTTAACAAAAGTGCAATCTTACCAAAAGAAGCAGACATGACTGAAAGCAGCATTCACACCGCAGTGATAGCTTGCACATAACTATGCTTCTCTCAGCAACTTAGGAGTTGGACTTGGTGACCCCTGTTGTGTCCCCTCCAACTCAAGCCATTCTATGATTTGAAAACAAACCAACCAACCAACCCCAAATCAGAAAATCCTTCAGCTTCTCAACTTTAAACGTTCATTTCCCGAACGTTATTCCCGAGCAGCTCTCGGGTTTTGCAAGCAGTCACCACGGCCGCCTGCTGCTGAGCTGGGAGCTCGGCTCTCGTCCCACGGGGAGGAGTTCTGCTGCTGCTGCTGCTGCTGCTGCTGCTGGGATCCGGCGGCACGCAGGACGAGCCGCTGCAGGGCCGCATCCCCTGGCCGGGCTGCCATGGGGGATCGGTCAGAACGAGCCAAACAACCCCCCCCCGAACAGACTGCGGGCTAAAAATGGACAACTCCTTCGTGGAAGAAGTGGCTGCATCTCTGGTGAGAGAATTTCTCAGTAGAAAGGTAATTTAGTCTTGATTTTCTGGCTGGGATAAGTGGGAACGGCACGGGAGAAACGCCCATTGTTAAAGGGCGAAGGGAGGGACGCTGGATGGGGGCAGCCGGCAGCCGTAAGGCAGGCGGGCGGCCATGGAGAGCAGCGAGCTGCGGGGCACGGACCCGCACTACATCTCCCACAATGCCCGCTCGTTGCCGGACGTGGGAGGCTTTCGCCTGCCTGCGAAAATCCGATTCATTCCTACACGTGCCTGCGAAAAAAAAAAAAAAACCAAACAAAAAATAAAAGCTTAAGCCAAGAAATGCGGTTTTAAGCTTTTTTTTTTTCACCCCTCCTTCATCACCTATCGTCCTTGTTTTTTTTTTTACAAGTGATGCACACAAATACTAAAACAAAACAAAGGGAAGTAGTCATAGAGAAAAAAAAATGTCTTTTACTGGGGCTCTGCAGGCAGCGGATTTGCCCGGGGGGGAAGGAATAGAAAGTGACCGCAGTGTTTGTAAAGGAAAGAACTGGGATGGGGGCTGTGAGCCGAGGAAAAAACACCTTCGTGTTTCCAGGTGAAATCACCTCCTACTTTGTATTTATGCAGAATCCAAAGGAAATATTGCACGTGACCCCCCAGCTCAGGAATGAGTTGCCCCGTACAGAACATAAGACACAGTTGTGCTAAGAAGCATCCTGCCAACCTTGTTTTCTTCCACCTGTCCTCTATCCAGCTTTCAAATGCCTATTTTCAGTGTTGAAATACTTGCCAACGTCATTTCCAACACAGAATTAATCACTTGCCTTTAAGTTCCAGCATTAGCAGAGTAATGCTCTCAAAGTATCTGAATGCAGAGATTTCACAAAGGAAACACCTTCACATTTCTGACTTAAATAAACATCATGCTGACTAAAAGCATAAAAGGACAGGGAGTGCTCTGCTGGTAAAACTGACCACGCAGCTTATAATTCCTTGCATCTTAATGGCAGGACTGCTTCATTCTCTGTACCGAGTTGCAGGAAGAGCCCAAACTAATGGATGCTATGGGGATCCAGCTGATTTCCAACCTGGTCAGGTTCTCCTGATAACAGGGTGAAGAGCAGGATAAAGGTTCTGAAAAACCAGCCAAAAAATAGAGCACATCTGAAATTCAGATTTTGTAATTACATAGCTCAGATGTAATTAACTGCACAGGCCAACCTTATTGAGCTGTTAAGTAGCTGCAGTCAGCTGCATGGAGTAGCCCTGTTTTGTTTGTTTTCCCAGGTTTGGTTAATTCTGCACAGACAGCATATCCACCAGAACTCCTTTTACGTCTTTGGGTTGTAGAAATGCAAAACTGTATAATTAAAGAGCATGTTTTAAGGGGAAGCTTGTAATTACTTCCGTTTTAATGTATCCAGAAGCTTTAGCTTGCATACAACAAAGTCAGCAATAAAAGCTTTTGTCAGCTGTTCTGTGTCTTTCTCCTCCCAAATCCATGCAGGAATCGTAGATCATAGAATGGCCTAGGTTGAAAAGGACCTTAAACATCACCCAGTTCCAACCCCCTGCTGTGTGCAGGTCACCAACCAGCAGCCCAGGCTGCCCAGAGCCACATCCAGCCTGGCCTTGGATGCCTGCAGGGATGGGGCACCCACAGCCTCCTTGGGCAACCTGTGCCAGTGGAAGCCCTAGGAATCTGGTATATCCAGACTGCACTATCGAGTAACTGGGGAGATGTGGCACTGAGAGTCATGGTAGGGTTGGTGTCTTAGAAGTGATTTACGCCCTTTAATGATTCTGTGACTCTAAAATCTCCTGCTTGTCCTCAGGGTCTGAAGAAAACCATCAGCACCATGGACCGGGAGCTCCCACGTTCTGCACTTAGCATCAATAATAGGAATGAGCTTCGAAACGTCCTGCATTTGCACTCCCTGTACAAACAGAACAAGGTAAAGGAAGAGGTGTTTCTCCTCACAGTCTGGTCTCAGGTCCCATAGAACTGGGTCAAACAGATCAAGGCAGCAGTTTATGTGAGCGGTGCAGAGAACTGGAGCCTGGGCCTGGTGCTGCACTGCTGTGGATATGCTTACAGATCTCCATCTCACCTCCATGGTGAGATTGCATTACAGATCACAGGACGAAGCTAAGAACCTGGCAGTGAGGCCTCGTTACTAAATGCAGCTTCCAATAAGCCAAGAGCAGTTATTCACTTTAACATCTTTTACATCATTACACCTAGAATATTCCATTTTGGAAATAGCTCTGCATTTCCATTTCTATTTACAACTTTATGTATGACCTGACAGACAGAACTGCACTCAGCATTTATCATTCCCTTGAAACGTAATACAGGCCACAATCTTTTATGTCAAAGCCATCAGTAGATGATTTCCAATTAGTGCTTAGATCCAATCCTAACCATTCACAGTTTAAGGCAGGAATGTCTAGCCAACAGCCTGCAGGATGATGCAACTGACTCCAGCAACTCATGTTTGATGAATGCATCACTGCATGTGCAAACTCGCAGCAAAGCTATGAATTTCATGAGGTCCAAGACACTGAATCATTGCCAACTCCAGGAGTTCCTGGACTTCCTTCACGATCACTTATTACTTCATTTAACACACACACACACACCGTTAAGCTCTTGATATTTCCGAGCTGACATCTCCTTCCTTGGAGGTGGAATCACTGTCCCCGGAGGTGTTTAAGAAACATCCAGATGTTGTACTGAAGGACATGGTTTAGTGGATATATTGGTGGTAGGTGGATGGTTGGATTGGATGATCACGGAGGTCTCTTCCAACGTTAGTGATTCTGTGGTCTGATTTCTTCCTGTGTTGTTTGTACAGCCATGTCATTCATAACCACCAGACTCTAGGAAGCTGTTAACATGCTCAGCTACTGTACAGTATAACAACTCCTTAGATTGCAGCAAGATTAACAAGTTTTCAGCAGCAACCAAAAACTTTATTTTTCTTTTCAAACAGGCCAAGGAGAACCCTCTAAAAACACTCCTCGAAATCATTACTAATTATTTCCTTGAGCACCGTGGGACCTCCAGGAGCACTAGTTCAAGTTCTGCGTTGGCAGCTTCTCAAAGTAAGAGCTCAACATCCCATCTACCTGGCCTCTCAGATGAAGAACATGTATGTAGAAATGCCAGCCTGCCTCATGACAGCAAAACTCAAACCTCCAGGTACTGCCTTATTCCTTCTTGCTTTGGCCAGTCTTCTTCCCATTAAGTGAAATACTGTTGAATGGTTTATATGGTATATATGGGTCTGATTTTGGGGTGGTCCTGTGCAGAGGCGGGAGTTGGACTCAATGATCCTTAATCCTCTGGTTAGACATTAGGAGGAAGTTTTTCAGCCAGAGGGTGGTGAGGCACTGGCACAGGTTGCCCAGGGAGGCTGTGGGTGCCCCATCCCTGCAGGCATCCAAGGCCAGGCTGGATGTGGCTCTGGGCAGCCTGGGCTGCTGGTTGGTGACCTGCACACAGCAGGGGGTTGGAGCTGGGTGAGCACTGTGGGCCTTTGCAACCCAGGCCATTCTAGGATTCTATGACCCTTATGGGTCCCTTCCAGCTTAGGATATTCTGTGATTCTACAAGATCCTCAGCAACACCATCTTTGGTTATTTATCACAGAGTTTGCATGACTTCCATCTTCTTTCAAAAATGCTCTTTTATGCTCCCTGGCAATTACAAAGACTTGCATGTTATTCAGTGACTGAAAGATGGAATTAAGATGAACAAATTTGAGCTTTTATGCCTGGTAAACTGGAAAGTATTCAGTATAGTCTGACGAGAAATGAACCACCTGCACTCAAACTACAGATACATCAGTGCTTAGAGTCTAAACCAAGCCCTACCATCTCACATTCAGCATTGCTGCCAATAGTCTAAGTTATTTCCATCAACAAAAGTGTATGGAAACAGCATGCAGCCATCTTCCAATGCCATTTATTAGCATCTCAGAGCAGTATCACCAGCTGTGCTTCAACAGAAAGCTTTTACAATTGACACAGAACAGAAATTCCACTTCCCAGCTTTGACTCTCAGGGAATACACCTAATTTTATTCCTCGCTGTAAAAGCGGATCAAACCCACAGCTTCTAAGGGTGAGCACTTGCAGAACTCCAGCAAGTCCTTGCTCAGCGGGGAAGGAAACAAGAACTGACAGAACCAGCTAAGAACTGATCAGACACTGCAAGGGTTGGAAGGAACCTGTGGAGATCATCGAGTCCAACCACCCCAAATGCAGGAAGGAACCCAGACAGATCCTGAGTATAAGGAGACCCAGCTCCCTGGGCAGCCAGTTGCAGCACTCCATCACTCTGATCGTTTTTCCCTGTGTTTGGAACACCCTCTTTTGCCCCTTTTTCTATTGCTTCTTAGGAAGTCCTTAACGCGTATCTTTTATATCGAATAGCACCAACGCAGCCCCCAACAAAATGGCGGAACTCCCCCTCCCCCCCAGCTCCTCGCTGCTACTGAGAGCCCGGAAGGCGCATGCGCATTGCCAGCCCTGCCCGTAGGGGCAAAGCGAGAGGGAGTGACCACAGAGAGCGCGCTGCTGCCGGGCCAGAGAGGCCTTCATTGCTCCGGAAGTGATGCGTTCGGGGGCCGCTCTGCCTTGTGCTGGAGAGCACTCTATGGTTTTAGTCCTCCAGTGGTTTCCCTGTCGTGGTCATTGACTTAGTCGCACAAACCCCCACACTGATACCTTTTCCCCCAAAAGATACATCCTTATCTATATAGATAAACACACGAAAAGGCGATGGAAAGCTGCATGTGCAAATGTAACACAAATGAGTGAGAGGTGGGGGGACAACACATGTATGTGAGGAAGGGCTGCTGCCATCATGGCGTGCGGGGCTGGTGCTCATGAGGGGAGTTCCTGTTATTTACTACTTTATGCCTTTCTGGGCATGTCTTATTTTCTACCTACAAAATGAATCAGGAAGAGAAATAGTGTGTCAGAAGCAGAGTTCTGTGATCTCCCAAGCTGTTTCCATCCCTCTGGTCATGGAGAAATCAGACCATGAAATCAGACCATGAGCAGCCAGAGCCTGAAAATAATTTTAATAGTTATGATAATTTTAATCATAATTACCTGGTTAATTTTTAACAAGGCAAGCAGGAGTGGTGATTATGATCAGACAAATTCCTTATGGAAGAGTTCAGCTTCAAACTCTTTCCTTTTACCCGATCTCAGGATTTTTTTTTTTTTAATGTCTTCAACTGTTAAAATGATACCTAATTTGTGCCCTTTGGCAATGATGAATGGTCCTAGGTAAGGAGTAGCATTCCTCAGGTTGTCTAATGCTTTCAGAGGCCGATCCTGCACCTTTCTGTTTAAATACGAAGGATGTTTTCACAGTGCAAGGCATAACTAACTATAAAAAAGACCCAACAGTTTTAACTGGTTAAGTGAAATGAATGTTTATGTGATACAAGATGCTTCAGCTCATGGAATTGCTTAGCTATGAAATATGTTGGAGAAAAATCCTAGAGTTAAAAACAAAAGTTGAAGGGCAGTTACTGTAAAAGAAGGCTAGCATTTTCAGGTTACCCAGATTATCATAGAAACACAGAGTCACAGAATCACCAAAGTTGGAAGAGACCTCCAAGATGATCCACTCCCACCATCCACCTACCACCAATATTTCCCCACACAACCATGTCCCTTAGTAACACATCTAAACATTTCTTAAAGACCTTTAGGGATGGTGACTCCCCCACCTGCCTGGGCAGCCCATTCCAGTGCCTGACCACTCATTCAGAGAAGGAATTGTTCCTAATATCCAAACTGAACCTCCTCTAGTGCTACTTGAAGCCATTCCCCCAAAGTGTGAAGGAAGTCAGTTCAAAGGATGCTGACAAAAATATTATCAAATTTTCTAACGGCTCTTCAAGCAGATGAGAAAGGAGTGGGAACTGTTTATGGTAGCTCCAGACCCATCTGACTTGACAAAAGTGGTATGCGTATTGTCACCAATTGTCATGCATGATAATGATATTGAAATGATGTCTTGAAGACCTACCTATAGATGTTAAAGTGAAAAGTAATTGTATTTGAGTGCCACTTCTATGTAACAAGTGACTTAACTTCAAAGCAGAGCTTTAATTAGCCAAGGTGCTGTTTTCATTGATTTCATTATTCGTCGTTTTGTTGTTTATAATGTTGTTTCTTTTACTTTACTGTAGACACGATGTTGAGAATCCACCTGATAAAATCCTTCAATTCAGAAAACATCAACACAGAAGTGAAAAATGCCACGCAGAGACAATATGCAACAGCCACTTAACCTCTGATGGGGATAAGAAGTTAAAGGGGAGTCAAGAGGATTTAAAATCAGCAGTGATTTCTGAAGAGCTGCAAGCCACAGTGAAGGACAAGCAGAGGCCCAGGTCTGGTCTCATTGTCAGAGGCATGATGGCTGGACCAGGAGCAAGTTCTCCAGAGGTGATTTTTAACCCTTCCAAATCACAAACCATAGAATCACCAAGGTTGGAAAAAATCTCCAAGATCATCCAGTCCAACCACCCCCCTACCACCAGCATATCACCACTAAACCACGTCCCTTAGTACAACATTAGCTGCTTCTTGAACACGATAAAGTACTGGGCATCACCAGAGATTTTGAATATGACCTTCTGATATGAAGTAATTTGTGAAGAATGTTAACATTACTTCTTCATTAAATCTGCATTATGAAAAGATGGGCTGATTTACAGCAGTGGTTCTGGTTAATTCAGAAATTCAAGCTGTTTCAGGAACAGCCGCTGCACACAGATCTGTGATCTTTCATTACAGCATTTCTTTAAATCTTCTCCAATTTTGATATCTCATCTCTCTCGAGAGCTGAGATTTTCCATTTTCCTCAGGAAATTGCTTCTTTACGTCAGAAGTGTCCACAGCTCCTCAAGTGGGCACCTGATTTCCTCAGGTTTTTCTGAAACCCCACATTTAATCATTAGCTTTGGATTTTGAAAATTGGTTTCAGTAAAACAGTGTTTCTAAACTTGTCCAAATGAGATGTATTTCATCAGTAGGTGTTTTTAAAACACAATTCCAAGAATATTTTCTCCCTCTTTTTTTTTCTTTCACGCTTCTTTCATATAGACAGGAGCTTCCCCTGTGTCCAGTCAAGCTTATAAAATGAGAAATTGAAGTATTTTAAATTCTTTAAATTTAAAATTTAATTTTAAAAAATAAAATTAAATTGTATTATTATATATGTTATAATATAACATATAACATATAACATATAACATATAACATATAACATACATATAACATATAATATA
>JAPSGF010000169.1:12696-85863 GCA_035772895.1 Perdix hodgsoniae
ATAATGTAATATAATATAATATAATATAATATTATATATATATTATAAAATAAAATTAAATTAAAAATTTAAATACTTTAAATTAAAGTATTCTATTTGTCTAATACTAAAGCAAATATTGAAAGCTAAATTAATTGCATTTTTCTAAAGAGTTTTGGTTCAGGAAAAAAGGACTAGATACCTTTAACAGCCAGTCTTGTCAGTAACATATCGTACATGTCTTGACGTTCTCTGAATACAACCCCAAAATAATGTTTTATGAGTTGTTTTTGTTGATGTCCTTATGTTAAAGTAAGTTTTTACAGTATATAGCATCCGTAGTACCATTCCAATTTTATGTAAAAATGTGTATCTGCTCGTATTTATTATCCTAGTTAATTACTTACCTAACTTATTCTTTAACCTGATTCCTAATAATGAAGAAATTATTTAGCTCTGTAGCTACTTGATAGAGTTGTTTTGTTTTTTAGCTTTCCACATTTATCCAAAGGTAATCAAATCTTAATGTATGGCTTTAATGGCGTTTCTTTGCAGGATCAGCAGAGAAGGAGGTCAAAACGCTCCACCAGCATCAGTAGCACAGCACTGCTCAAGGGTGAAAAACATGAAGAAAATGACCTGAGTGCCCCCAAAGTCGAATCCCAAGAAAATAAAGGATGCTCAGCACAAGTAAACCCAGAGATTGCCTCAAGGACTTTGTCAAGTTCACATGTGAGCTCAGCTTCCGAAAAACTAAGGACCATCTCCAAGGATACGTGTGAATCCTTTATCAAACTGCTGTCTGAAAGAGGGAGGACCAAGATGGAGGAAAGAAAATCAGTGCCAAGCTTTTGTACGGACAGCGGTGAGAAAAGCCTTAAAGTCAGTGCCCTGCACAGACATTCAGGGGCTGGAAGGGAGAAGAGAGAAAGGGCCCTCAAGAAAAGTGAGAGCTGGTTATCAGGCCACAGGTAAGAATATGTGTAAGGAAGTGGTACTAAAAGGTCAGAAGAAAATATGATGGAGGACTAAAAGAGACTGAGATTCTGTTTTTGTAGAGGGGAATCAAAGGCAAGAGGTGAAAATACTGAAAGGAAAAGATTTTTCAGAGTTAACTTGCTAATTTTGACATCCCAAACCAGTCAGGACTCCTTTCCTTCTCACTGGAAAGACCCCATAGCCGCTGGTTTCTCTTTGCTGCACATGGGGAGAGCTGAGCGGCTCCTAGCTCAAACTCAGACGTGTAACAGAAGAGGTTTGCTTCCACCTGCAGAGATCATCTACATCTTATGAAACAGTGTTAATTACCACTGCAGTACTGTGCTCTATTGCTGTTCTAAGTAGCTTGCAATAGATTCCTTCAGAGGGCTTGGTCTCAACAAGAGCAGAAGAGGGAGCTATTTCCTAAGCAGAGTCCATTGAAATCGCTTCCAAAGCAAAAGTGGGGCAGCCCTGCCTGATTTCCAGCCTGCAACGTGTTTGAATTCATGCTGAGCTTTGGGCTCCTGAAAACTCTCACTAGAATCAGCGGGACTGCTGACATTCCTGAAGTTAAGTGGAAGTAACAGAGAGTGGAAGTGAGACTCCAAATAAACACCAATACAAAGTAAGGCTCTTGCAAAGCTTCTGTCCCTTTGACAAAGTCCTGTGCTGTTTCAGAGCTCTTTGAGCATTTTGAGGCATCAATATGTGCAATATAAAAGCACGTCTCAGTCCTCTTCCATTCTCAGTTACTGCTTCCTGACTCCAGTGACAGAAGTGCTAATCTAAATGCTGAAAATCTATTTAGGTTTAAACGCAGCTTGTTCATTTGTAGGCATCTGAAAGTCCATTCTTGTTCCCCATAGATAAAGCCAGACAAATCTCGTTTTTCCTTCCATTTTGCTCTCCTTTTTCATTTCTTTTGGTTCTGTGCAAAATGTGCTGCTGTTGCATGCAGGCTGCAGGCATCCCTTGCCTCCTTAGGACACAAACAAACTAACCAACCAGCAAAAAACCCAAAGCAAAATGCTGCCGTCCTTCAAAAGTCAAGCTGAATGGGACTGAATGCATGCTTACAAACAGAGTGAGCAGAAATACCTAGCTGCAGAAATACAGATCCCACCATATTTTGACTCACACGTTTTAAGGGAAGAAATGATGTGCATCAAACTGTGCTTCTTGTTCCATCAACACTCTGACTCTTGGCTGCTGCCTGTAGTGTGTGTGGGAGGGGGTGGCAGTGTTGAGAGGCCAGATTTGGGACTTTGTGTTTTGATCTTAGACTATTGACATGAAATGAAACCTCTGAGTACCAGACTCTGCAGCTTTGTCCTAAATAAGATCTGGAGGATCTTTGGTTTTGGTTCTAATAGATGAAATTTTGCTGTTTTGTCAGTGAGGTGGCATTAAGCATGGAGCTTTCAAAATGGCAGACCAGCACACCAAGATAGATATGGAAATGAATGAACAAAAGGAAAACAAACAAACAAACAAACAAACAAACAAAACCCCCTTGCCTTTCTCATGTTTCTCTTTAGAATAAAATGTAAAAAATGTAGTAAAGTCAGTTAGAGAACTGATGATAGAGATACAGTCTCTGCTTCTGTTTTGAAGTGCTTCAGCTGGGAGCATCTGCTTTCAAATTCAGATATCTCTAAGGGTGATTTAGAAGATCAGTGTTTAACTGCAGATATTACCTAATTGCTCTTAGCTGGGATAAAATACTGACTTTTTATATGAAAGCACGTGTTAGTTTTTCAGATATACTCTGATCTTAATGCTGATCTCTGTGCAGACGTGTTCCCGTTCCACAGTGAGCATCCCACATGCCTTTAACTGTGCAAAGGCAGATGTGAAGAGCAATTTGTTCATCCTCCTCTTCAGTTGTGTACCTCACAAGATACCTGAATCCCTCCTCGTAAAAGGGAGAATAACGATTGCAAATATTTAAAAGCAAAGGGTCTGTTTTCTTCCTTGTTTTATAGGGGAGCAGAAATTTGGTGCTGTTGGATTGATGATATTCCTCTGTGTCATTATTGGATTCTTTTTCACGTCAGTAGGAATTATTCCCTAAAGGCAGTGTGTTGCACAGTTATAGTACCTAGCAATACCTACTAATAGTTAACAGTACTTTAATTAGCAATATGCTGTACAGCTTGCATACATACCAGGTGCAATTGTAGTAAATGCCTTTATTTTAGAGCTCCTTATTTTCAACTAACCCAGAAGGGAGCAGTATATAGGTGGCAGCAAATCGTCAGGCATCCTTCGCTGTAAGCAAACAGCAGCAAACGTGGTCTCTCAATTCATCCTGCTTTGGTTATTGCACTGTTTGCAGAGCTGTTGGTCGGCACTGGGGATTATTACGAGAGCAGTATTTCAATATTAGTTTCAAACTGATTTTCCTCAGGAGTCAGACGTCTCACTTTTCATATTCTGAGGCCTTTGCTTTTAATAGCTTAGGTGTAATGCTTCGGTGGCCACGGTGTGTTTCTGCTGTTCTGTCTGTACTACAAAAATACATGAATTAAATATGCAGAGGTAATGCTTTGCTTTAACGGAGAAGTAATTAATAGTGAATCAGATTGTGACGCTTGGTCATGCAAGGGCAGAGTTTTATCTACAGTGTGCAGAGCTACAATTTGAAGATAGAACCTTCTATTGTAAGGCCTTAACAGATTGAAAATGATGTTTTGTTTCAGATCCACTTCAGTGAGGAATCTGAAATCCCATCCATCCTTTCAGGTGGTTTTGATGCATTTTCAAAGCCGTATTTCTTACTGCTCTCCAGTTCTTTGAGCCCTTCTTCCTCTCTAAAGTGTGAGCTGTGCACAAGTAGAATTTGGATGACCCATCACTTCTTATTTTTTGACTCATGGGACTAAAAAAAAAATTTTTTTTAATGTTAATGAACAATCCAAGAATCCAGCTGAAAAATTGCTGTATCCATAGTTATTATTCTGATCTTCCTGGTTCCATGGGAATGAATGGAACATGAAGGAACACATTCAGATAAAAGGCAGCAAATGGAGTTTTTTCGGCTGGGCAGAACATTGAATGGCTGCGAGGAATGATTGTCTTCCTCCTCAAATATCCTCTGCTTAATGCTGAATCACCTCCAGCAGGGAAATTTGTATCACCAAACAGAGCGCACGGAATAAAGAATGAGGATCTATGGTGGAATGGAATTTGTGATCTTTGGGAACCGTGAAAAAAAAGAATAGCTTTTGAATTTAACGCTTGGCCTTGGACTGAAATCATTCTCTTGCTTTTCCAGGAAAAGCCTGATGAATAATGAATTCTTTGCAAAGGTTAAATGGTGTTAGAAGATTTTCCCGTGTTTCACAGTTTGAGCAAGCAAAATTGGTCAAAAAGAACTTCATAGCAGTTGAGGAACAATTCTTTTATCTCAGCTACAGACATGCTACTCCTGTTACTCATCTGACCTCTCAATCTGAAGTACACTTCTAGTTTTCCATTCTCTTTAGCTATACAAATGTAAGGTGGTGATGTGGACACCCTCCCATTCTTAGCTGAATAGTTTCTAAACAGGTAGATGTGGGCTGGCCAGCTCTGTTCCTACTGGGTACTAGTGGCACCACCTTATACCGAGTGGATGGGCAGATACTATCAAAGACCTCTGTTTCACTTCTGGAAGTTAAGAACTGCATATTGAGGTGTCTGAACTTGTGGTTGTCGTGTATAGGGCAAACCATTCTCCTTTTCTCAGTGTTAAGGCAAGCGGCATAGAAATTAAAATCAGAGAAATGAAAGAAGAAAAAAGAAGTATGAACTTTGAATCAAAGACTCAGGATGAAAAAGCAATCAGCAGTCTGGATCTGAAGTTAACATGTGGTTAATTTCATAAAATCATGGTAGAATGATAGAATGGCTGAGGTTAGAGGAGACCTTAAAGACCATTGAGCTCCAAGTCACTTGCTGTGGGCTGGGTTGCAAACCACTAGATCTGGCTGCCCTCACTTCACAGAAGAGGGAATGGCTGTTAGAAAGGCAAATAAATGAGAATACCTTATCCATAGATACCATTGTCCAAAACAAGAGATTTATAAAGCACTTTCAGGAGTGAGGAAGACAATTGATTCCCCACTCAACCTTTGTTTGTGAATGGTCCCCTTCCTTATCCAATTCTTCTAATTGCTTCTGCGCTACTCTCCATCGCCTTGCCCCGAGGCTTGGCTGGAAACTGATGTGAGCTAGTGGTTTCCTTTCCAAAGTCTGCTAGTGCAGATGGATATTTCTGACAGTAGGGACTTTTTATTACTGTGTGGCTTGGCCTCAAGATGCCTTTTCCAACCAAAACCTAAGGAACTCAGATGCACTTCATTTCCACCACCAGGAGATCAAGTACCTGTGAGTCCAGAGCCAGAATCTCTCTTCCTGCAGTGGTCTCTCAATCAATGTTTTGCTTTAGGTGGCAGTCTTCAGTGGTTCCCAAAATATCACTCATTGTTTAGTTAAAAAAAACCCTTTCTAGCAGTGCTCTGCATGCAAACACAAACAGAGTAGGGTTAGTGAATTGCCATAGATACCAAGTTCTTTAGTGGAACATTACTCATATTTCACAGAACCTTAGAAACTACAGATGGAAAAGACCTTTCAAGGTCATTTGCTTCTATGACAGATTATTCATTACTATATATAAAATTTGATGTAATACTTTCTTCCAAGACTTCGTCTGGTCCACTCTTAAATAGTTCAAGTGACACCTCTCCCCTGAGAATACATTTCAGTGTCTAGTAGCCTTAATCTAGGGAATTTTTCCTTTACATTCCTCCAGGATTTGTTTTCTGCCCTGTTATCCAAATTGAAGTTGCTTTTCTGACTGATGTTTCTGCTACAGATATTCACCACTGTTAAAGTACTTATAAATACTGTTTGTTCTCTTTCAGACTTCATTTTTTTTGGTCTAAACCTGCCATTGTCTGCTTGCATTTTTATCTCTTCTGCTCTGAATTTTTTGCTGTTGTTTTTCTGTGAGGATTTAGAATTTAGCACTGGTGTAACCTTAGCAGAGGAGTTGGACTAAGTGAGATCTGCAGGTGCCTTCTCAACTATGACTCATGACAGAAACAAGAGAGCCAGAGCAGCCACCTTCTTTTAAATAGATAAAGAATACTAATCAATATTTCAGTTTTATTTGTATTTTTAAAATGAAATTGAATTTCCAACTCATGAAATCTAGTTCCAGCAAAGTTGTTAACTGCACATTCTTTACCCAATAGTTGCGACTGGCTCCAGTCTTTTCTGCTGGCTTTTTTCTGCTCCCCACTGTAGACTTCCAGGTCAGGAGACAGAGTACCCTTAGGATAACTGGTCTGACTATTAAAGACAGATGTAAAGAAGGCATTGAGAACCTCAGCCTCTTCCTTGTCCTCAGTGGTTGTGGTTCTCTGCCTCGTCCCGTAAAAGATGGAGATTCTCCTTGGATGACCTCTTAATGTATGGACTGCCTCCCAAGGGACCCTTTCTATCAGCGTCCTGAACAGGTCAAAGTTTTTGGTGTAAATTAGCTTTTCTGGGCATAATTAATAGTTTTAATTCTGTTCTGTTTGCCCAGTGGGCTGTAACGCTTCACTGCTACTCATAGAATTGGAGTACTGGATGAGATTACGTTGTCTAAAACGGCATCTGGCATTTTTTGTTAAGTATTTGAGTTTTGGTCCTATGAGATCCTAACAGTGCTCATCACCTTGAGAGCCAGTTCTATGGAATGAGGACTGAGTTCAAGTCACCATGTTTTTATAAGCTAGAGGAGTCATAAAATACCAATTGCTTTGGTGTGGTATTTCATGTACTACCAGCATGCTTGGGGACATGTGACGTGTATGAGCAATGTCTGAGGAATTAATTTCTCCCACTGTAAGAGGAAGAGGATGTGATGGCCAATGGTGACACTTCTAGGAAATGCAGGCTTAGTCAGAATAAAGTATTTCAGATAAAAGAATGGGAAGTAATGCAAAGCTGGGGCAATCTAATAGCAAATCACCTTTGCACGTTTCCTTCCATTTTGTCTGTGCATAGCACTGGGCATTGCCTTAAGCCACATGAAGAAGGACATGGCGTCATCCCAAGCCTTTGTCAATACTTTGGTGTTGCTGTGTAGCCGGGAAGCACAGTGAGAACAGTGTGGTTGGCACCTTCAATGAGATAATGAAGCACAGCCCTCACTGGGATGTGCTCTACCACCAGTGGGGAATGTCTGATCCTTGCAACTGGCAATCAGGAGAACCACTGTAAAAAAAAAAGGGGGTTTGTATTTAGGGGTGGTGGGTTTATTTAGCCCATAGACAAAGATGGAGACAGAGAAACTGCGCTTGTCAAACCACTCAGTAGTGAAAACCTTCAAGAATCTGGAGTTGCATAACACATAACATAATGCTTGGACAGGAAAAAAGAGCCTAAAATAAAAGTAATGAACTATTGTGATTCTTGTTTTGTGCCAATGGATTTATGGCATCAGAGCCTCCGACATAACATCTGTGTGTACTGCCATTTGCCCTTTTAGTATTTTTCCAGCACTCCATGGGAAGAGGCTCTGTGCAATTACTGGAAATGGCAAATGGCTTCTGTATCTTTTTTTTTTTTGTTGTTGTTGTTTGTTTGTTTGATTTAGTTTTTTGGAAAGGACGTCAAATTGGAAGTGTCCGGCCTGTGCCTAAAATGCATTCAGTCATTGAGAAGTTGCCTGGCTCATAAGTACATACCAGGGCTTTAGATCTTCTCGGATTTAAACCAAGAGCAAACAGCATGCATCCCCGTTTCATGGGCAGAACATCACACTCCTGGAGGAAGCACAAGAAATTTCCTCCTCCTTAAAAAAAAAAACAACCACACATTGCAAAAAAGCAGAAGGAATTTGTTTTCACCTCTGCATTACTTCCCTAAGATTGCTGTAACAGGACAGTGCACGCGTTTGCCAGTAGGCTGCTCTCTCTCTTTGATTTTTCATAGTAAAATGAGTTCTAAGATGAAGCCCACCCTTCAGTGTAAGCTGTTGTCTTCTTCCAGTTGACATCTAACATCAGCCTTCAGGAAGAGAATTAATTTTGCTCAAGTCTGTCATTTTGCTCTTAAAAATGGAAGGCTCCTAACAGGAAATGGAAGGCCAAGAACTTTCCACATCTTTAGAAATTAATGGCCTGAAAGTTGAAGGCCAAAACCCAAAGGAATGTATACTTCATATGGCAAACAAAACGGGAGGTGGTGCTCACCTCCAGTGGTGTGAATTAATTGAGTGTTGAGCACTGGGAACCCATCTCTCTGTGCTTTATGTTGTATCTCTTTGCTGATGTCTTGGATCATCTGTATTTAAAGGAATTTTAGCTCTCTTGTTTTATTGATAAGTGTTTATCTTGCTGGTGTTTGAACTGGGGGTTGTAATGACCAGTCAAAATCTGTTGTTGTGTGTCTTTATAATGCTGTGTGGTGGTGCCATGCCAAGAAATCTTTGATGGGTTTGTGAATGGTCAAGCTACACTTTCATTATCCTACTTTCTCTATACTTGTGTTGAAGCATAGAGCACAAAACAGTGTAACTATGACCTCCAGGCATCCTTCTGGCACTGTGAATTGCCATACAGAAAAGGCACATGCCTAGTAAAAAGAGCTGCTTTCATTGAGCAGTGAAAATGAATTCTCCCAAGACAGTAGCCTTAAAACTGCTGGTGATCAATGTTTTTATTTTAAGCCAGTTTGTTTCTTTACCTATACATGCAGTAATGTAAATAGGAAACAGTGGAATGCACATGGGTTATTGTGAAGATAACTGCTTTTTCTGCATGTTCAGCTCTTCTATGTAAATTGTTTTCTACAATACCCAAAAATCAGATAGGAATGTTCAAATATTTAGAGAAAGTACTGTATAGGATGTTTATAATGAAACATATTTTCTTCCTGTCCCGTTTTTCTGCCATGACAGATGACTTCCCCCTTCCTAAGCATTCTAACTGTATGGTTTTACATGTACAATAAATTTTCCTGGAGCTGTAACCATCTGCTGAAATGGAAATTGCAATAAATGTCCCGTCAGTGTTTTGAGAAACCTTAGGGAGAGAACTTTTGAATAACCTCCATCTGCAAAAATACCCCACTTAACCAGAAAACACCCGACATCAATCTTTGATGTCAGCGCTTTCCTCAGCCTGATAGGAATTTCCTTCTGCCTTGAGAAATCAAAGCACTTTGCATTCAGGGCATGGTTGTTCCAGGAACGGGTGTATAACCAACGTCTTTTATACTCACCAGAAAGCAGCAGTGTTACCAAAAATGGTCCTTGTGCCATAGTCAGCTTTATTTTCATTTACACTTTTGTTTTTTTTTTGGATGAAACGCTACTGAGAAGCACTTGGGACAAAAATTAATCAAGAATGCTGACTTAGTGTCAGAAATTCCATATGTGCTTAAACATAGGCATATATTGCCATATGAGACTCTAAGGTACCGAAGACATCTAACGATGCTAGCAGAAAACCCAAGTCCTGCTGAAGCAGCTGTTGAGGCCAGGTAGGATGAGGTACCTAAGGGATCTTATGTAAATCCAGATGCCTGAGTTCCTACTTGTTGGCACATCTACTTAGTTGTCTGAAAGGCTTTTGAAGCTCTTGGCTTGAGCCTCCTGAGTGCTGACTCAGCCATGAATCAATCATCATGGGAATATTGACACCCAACTATGTAAGCAACTAAATTTAGGTTTCTTCATCTGCAAATTGAATCCCGTACCCTTTGTCGTGCTGTGACAGTCACTCAGATCTAAACAGTCTGTTTCAAGCACCTGATGGATATTGACCTGATGTCTCCCTATTAACTGCTTAATGTGCCAGGGTTTAAGTTTGGAGAAAGATGTGTAAGTTGCTTATGACTCTCTTGAATTGTGGCAGGATAATTATAGCAACAGCTAGGCTGATTTGCTTCAGCTAGTGCTGTGAAAATCATCCTCTCAAGTTAATCAGCCTCAATTTTTTCCATGTATGAAGTGGGAAATCTGTGCTTTAGGGAGCTTGGTACACTGATGGAGACCATCAGAGTGACAGAGAGCTGAGGGACGTATATGTAAGGATATGTAGGAGAAGGAAGAGCACTAAAAGGTAGATCCTGTCCTTGTGCTTGTGATAGCCAGACAACAATCAGCACTTGTTTTCAGCACCCATGTCCATACTGACTAAACTCATATTTAAATCCCAAGCTTTCTATATAGCAAAGTGCAGTAAAATATAAATGGAGACTAATAACTGTTCTGGTAACTCATTGACTTCCTCGATCATAATGTTTATATAGCGGGAATGGTGTTCATAATGGAAAAGGGTAATTAACCACACCTTGCTTGGCCTCCTTCTATACTGAAATTCTGTACTTAAATCTGTGCTACTAGGTGAAACAGATCCAGGTACAGTTCTCTGGCTTTGACTCTTCTTGCTGTATCCTGGTTGCGTTCGTATTATGTAGCATTTGACGGTTGATCTCTTCCAGGTCTCCTGTTGTGGCTATAAAACAGAATGTTGTTTCCTGTTTGTGAGCTGGTTTGTTAAGCTGGAGAGAATTGGCTCTGAAATAATGTCAATTTGTTGATGCACCCTCAGGAGGAGCGCTTTTGTAAAATGAAAATAAAGGGCAGTATGGCACGGTGGGATGTTTGAGGACATGAAGCCTCCTGGGGTGATTTTGGTAGAGCAAAGAGCCAGTCCTGCTGTAAAACGACAGCACGCCATTCTGTGAGCTCTCTTTGGGCATTGCTTGGGAGAATCTTGGATGGTGTGGGTCAGACCCATGTTAGGAAACATGGAAACTAGAAACATTGTGGATTAGTGGAGGTGTGTGCTAAATCCTGTTTCCTTCCAGACCTGCTCAATAGCTGTAAATGATAGTGCTGTAGTCTTTAGCATTAATAGCTCTGTTTTGAAAACCAGATCCAAATGGCTTGACCTAGGAGGGAAACACATTATTCTCTCGGAAACAAGAGACAATAGTTTGCAAACTCAGACAAAACAAGCATGTGGATTCTGTTTGAGTCTAAGTGCAGCTCAGTGGCATGAGTACTTGGCTGAAAAACAGTTTATTTGCAAATTTAGTGTCATTGAGACTCCTCAACCAGGAGAGATGAAAATAACAGCAAGTGACAGAAAGAAGTCTGGGTTGGAATCCAGTATTAGCAAAAAGTACTGTGTGTTCAGTGGGTATTCAGTACAAATAGCACCGTACATATTTGCTCTGGGTTCTCTTATCTGTGCTTACCTGTTGGACATCTGATTTATTTTTACCTTTAATCCTTAGTAATGTGATGGTTTTCATTTGTGTTCTGTATTTCATCCTTTTTAACGTGTGTGTACACAGAAAGAGAGGTGTTTCTATTATTTTAATATCAAAGACCGTCAATGAGAAGGTACCAAAAAGATTTTAAACTGGAAGAATCTTGAGTGTAATATGTGTGTGTGTTCTGTTTTCATTCATCATTCACATACTGAAAAAGGAAATCAAGTTAATGGAAAGTATGTGATATGACAGCAGTTGTTGCTATAATAATATCATACACACAAAGGATGTTGCTGAGGAAATTATCCCATACTATTTCTGAAAGGTCTGTCAGTGCAATACCATTTTTTCCAAAGCAAAGGCCAGTGGTACAGCGCTGCTCTTGTAAAAAAAAGAAAAAAAGATAATCTTTTTGCTACAGTTATTTGAAACTTTTCCTGAGTTCTGAATTCATTTTGGTATGAATTCTACAGGAAGAGGAAACCCATCTCGCCTCTCAAAATATAACTTTCTATTTAACTTCTGTTTTAACTGCCAAGCTTAACTGCTTAGTCCCTTCAGTATTTCTGTTCGTGCAGTTTTAACTTGTTGTTTATGTAATAGAGAAATTACAAGGGCATGTAGTAGAATCAGAATTATAGAATCACCAAGTTTAGAAAAGACCTCCAAGATCACCCGCCCAACCGTCCACCTACCACCAAGATACCCATTAAACCATGTCCCTTTTGAGCAACTGTTACCTATGAGTGGATGAAAAATTACCCTGGTAGAGGCATATTATCTAACACTGATTCTCACTTACATGTTTTGGATATTTAAAGTAGTTTAATAGCCAGTTTCAACCTCAGTCCCCATCAGGGATATTGACTTGTGTCATAACCTTTTGAATTCAAGTAGTCCCATGTTCTTGGATACCCTCACAAAAAATGCCTCTGTTGATAAGCAGACAAGGTCTGATCTCTACTGAAATCACACAGATGAAATTAAGTCAGCGTTGAAGTAGGACTGCAATCCTGAATCATTTGCATTGTGCTGCTCTTTGCCGACTGCCTTTCTGGATGAACTCAAGTTCAGCTCTTTTCCAGTAATAATAGTTTTTGTTCTAGCACTGCTTATTTGGACACAAATGTTGATAAACTGGAGCTCTTCTATACAGAATGCATTAAAACCTAAGATAAAAGACATTGAATAATTTTACATATTTTTATTTTTGCCTGATTTTACCACTTTTTTTTTTTTCTTATTTATTCAAGAAACATTTCTCATTAAAGCAAGCATTTCACTTATTTCTTTTTTTGTTGATTTTAATTAGGATGTCTCCAACATCCACTTGGAACAAAGAAGACCAGATGAAAGATACCCTAGAATTAGGTAAGTTTGTTCAGAGTCAGTTTGGCTCTCACCAACATATTCTTTAGAGAAACTAAAGATGTTTGATTCTTTTCTTTGGCAACGCTTAGTTGATTTAGAGTAATTGCATTTGCTATTCTCTGGTGAGACTGTGTGAAGAAATTATTAAGAAATAATCAAAGAAAGGATGGCTTATCATAGAATTATAAAGTGATTTGGGCTGGAAGGGACCTTAGAGAACATCTTGTTTCAAACTTACTGCTATGGGCAAGGACACCTCCCACCAGACAAGGTTGGTCAAAGCCTTGTTCAGCTTGGCCTTATTTATTTTCTGACTAAGTCTATAATTTCCCCTACTGGTGGGAGCAGACGTAACTTTTTTTCCCCTCCAACTCATTATATGTTCTTTACTTTCAGTTGACGTTGAGGATGAAGCAACAACTGGAGAAGTCAGTAGGAACCTGAATCTTTCAGCACTGCATATGCTTCAAGAAGCGTCAAAGGCGATTGATATTTCTCTTGCAAAAGTAAGGCTATGATGGTAAATAGAAATGGAAGTGTGAAATTATCGTTTCTGTTCAGTTAGAGCAGCAGTGGATTGTTCTGTGTTGTGTGTTTGCTTGTGGTTTAACTCTTGCTGTACATACTCTTGAATATCGTCCTTATTTGGTATTCATATGTAAAGGTAATATATGGACACCCAAACAGAATTCAGAAGAAATACCAGAAGAGCATGTGGGGATCTATCAGCCACTTGAACCACAGGTTAGGGCTTTACGTGAAGAAGCACATATTATTTTATTAATAGCTCTTGTCAGTTTTGCATGTGCTTGTCTACCTGTCCTCATATTGACTGATAAACCACTGCATCTCCTTTGCTCCCCTTCCTTGCTTTGAGCAGAGATGTAAATGGTAAGTGCTTTTAATTAATTTTAATTAGTAAAAATTTAATTAAAAAAATTAATTTTACTTCCAATTCAGACCAAAAAAAAAAAACAACAAAAAACATTAAAAAAGCCACCGGGAAAAGATAATGAGGATTTCTTCTGACTTAATTCTTTATCAAGGACATATCAAAGTGATGGTGCAAACCCTAAGCAGTCAGTCCTTATTCGCTCAGCCTTGCTTTAGACTGGAAGCAATTCTTCAGCTTAGCTATTCCTTAGTAGCAGAGTCTGCAGTCACTCAGGGCCAAGATCTGAACTTGGATTTTGCCAACAGACAGAGGTAAATCTCTGAACAACATTTGTCTTATACCAGCAACTTTGACAAGCAAAACAGGCTTCTGCCTTTTCTGTGTGCTGTGTCCAGCTGGGTCCTCTTGTCACTTTTGTCAGCCATGAGCAGCCATCGCCCTTTTGCTGTAGCTTTGAGGCACTATTTTGTAATGCTTCCATGGGAAACTGCCCCAGCCAATCTGCCTAGACAGTTTCCTAGTGCTGAGCAATACACAACATTATGAGTTGAAGTAATATTGCAGGAAAAGGAAAAAATTGTTCCGTTTCATTTGGGTGTTGCTATTTACAGTAAGTATAAAAGAGAAAAGGGTGGCTACAGTGAGTTAGTCATTACCCTGCCACACTCTGCCTTTCTTTCTACAAATGACTGCTAGAAAACATTAGTGTATGTATATATTTTTTATTTATTTTTAAAATCATACATCTTCTTCTTTTTTATTTTTTTAAATAGGAATTAAAAAATCTTCTGTTTGGCTCCAGTCTTTGTTGCTTCAGTGAAGAATGGAAAATACAGAATTTTACATTTAATAACATACCTCAGTTAAAATATGGCATTGTACAAAAGAAGGTACTGTAAGTGAGCTCCTTAAAGAAAAATAAGTGATCTTTGCTTTTTACATGAAGTTTACAGAGGCTGTGTGTTTTAGTAGTGAAAAAATAAATCTTCTAAAGAATCTTTGCTTTCTTTAGTGTTACTGCTTTCCACTGGATGGTGTTACCTTGTCAGGCCTGCTAGGAGATTTGAGATGGAAGGAATCTACTGAAGATTATAGAATCACAGAATGGCTTAGGTTGGAGGGAACCTTCATCATCATATAGTTCCAACCCTTCTGATGTGGTCTGGTTGCCAACCACCTGCTCAGGTGCCCAGGGTCCCATCCATCCTGGCCTTGAGCACCTCCAGGAATGGGACATCCACTGCCACACCACACTGAGTAAAGAATTACCCCCTCACATCTCAGCTAAATCTCCCCTCTTTTATTTTAAGTCAATTTCCCTTTGTCCTATCACTATCAGACCACATAAAAAGTTGATCCCATTCTGGTCCCTTCCAACCACAACCATTCTCTCACTCAAGGAAATCAGAGGTGGTACAAAATTGTCCATCTAAACTGACATCTAATTAATGCATGGAAATGAGTCTTGGTCATTCAGTGGAATCAGATGGGCTGGGTGGTTGGGAATAAGCGAGGAGAAGGAAATTCAGTGCTATGATATCCCACAGTCTTTCACAGCAGCCATTACTCTGTTTTCCACTACATTTAATGTTAATATGATATGTGTTGGTATTGTGATATTTCCAACATAAGGGATTTGAAGATTCAAGTTTTCTGTATTTTTTCCCTTCTGCAGTGGACAAACTTTCCAGTGCAGATAGGTATACATAAAATTGAAATATTTCATTAATGATAGAAGTGGGAATTTGAGGGAAGGCATAGTGCTCAGAGGAGTTTAAAGGGCAAGGCTACATTTTGCCCCTCAGAAAAGTCAAGTTTGTTTTTTCTCTAAAAATGAAGGTAATTCTTGTCTCATAGGGATTGGAGCATCTTTTGTTTTTTTGCATGAGCACAAAGCAGGCTTAAAAAAGCAACTTTCCTTTCACAGAATCATAGAATCACCAAGGTTGGAAAAGACCTACAAGATTATCCAGTCCAACTGTCCACCTATCACCAGTAGTTCTCACTAAAAGATTCTCTTTGACATTATACTCACTTTGATATTATTGAATCATATAGAATCACAGATTTTTTAAGGTTGGAAAAGACCTTTAAGCCCATCTAGTCCAGCCATCCACCTACCACCCCATCCTACCCACTGACCCATGCCAGTGTGGCAAGTTCTAGGTTTTTTCAGGAAAAATGGATGTGAAGCACACTACCAGTCAGTAATTCTGATTTTCAGTGGCTTGCAAAAAACAGAGAGCAACAGAGAGCATTGCAAAGTCACGGATGGAAAGAGAGAGATTAAAGGATGGGTGAAGCCTGAATGGAATCACGTGGCTTGCAGACTAATTTTCTCCAGCCTCAAACAGTGCAAGGTGTTTTGTTAATGGAGTGTCCAATTGTTCCCCTCAGGGTGGCCCATGTGGAGTACTGGCAGCAGTTCAAGCTTGTGTTCTTCAGCAGCTTATCTTTGGAGATAGTAACAGGAATAAGGATGCTCGGTAAGTCAGCAACTGGCACAAGTAATTTCCATACAGAAGTGTGAGAGGATTTTCTGTGTTGCAGCCCCTCAAGAACCTTTTGAAGTTTGGACTTAACAGAGCTTTTCTTTATCTCTGATAGAGAAAGAAAGTAGAGTGTGAATTTTGTATTTAGTTTTCTTCTAAGTGTAGTGGTGTCATTGAACCTCGAGATTCCATGGAAATATGATTTCAAAGCAAATGCAATCAGGATTTGGAAGACCATGAAATTCATACAATTTTTGACACTAAGAGTCTCAAGAAGGGTGGAATTTAAAAGTTAGAGCTTTCTCTTTTTTTCTTGTTTGATCTTTCACGTCAGTATGAATTAGTTCTTTGGGCTGTGTTCATCAGTAATGGAAAGAAATGGGTGCATTTGTCATCATCTCTCTACAGCACATGGGATGGGAGATGACAATGAATCAAAGCTTTACTAGGGCCTGAGGGGTCTGCACAGGTGTCCAGACCCAGGAGTGGTTGTGGGCAGGCAGACCTGCAGTGAGATGCTTAGTAAGGCATTGGAGACATTAAAAACCAGACTTACAGACTTAGAATAAAACATTTAATATCACAGAATCATAGAATGACTGAGTTGGAAGGGACTATGATTATTAGTATTGTTGTTGCTGGGTAATAATGGCTCTGATTGCTTTCAGACCCCCAAACAAAGGTCCAAATGAATGAGATACTGTGAATTAATCACCTGAAGATCAGCTGCTCCTTGATCTCACCTCAAGTTAGTTACACTGCTAAATCCATTGAGTCAATGGTACAATACATGAGCAGAGTGTTATGCCAGCTCATGGGTTAGGGTTATGGTTATGGTTAGGGTTAGGGTTAGGGTTAGGGTTAGGGTTAGGGTTAGGTTAGCTGACCCTACGTTGGCTTAATTCTATGGTGTTATATAGTTTAATTCTTTCTTCTTCCATTCATTTCTTTCAGAACATGACACTTTTCTGTAATCCATCTAAACAGAGCACACTTTTTAAATTAACCAGCAGTGCTTCCCAAATGCATTAAAAGCCATGCCAGTACTTGGGGCATTTTCTCCAGACATCAGTCAATGAAATTTTGACAGAATTTATACAAAAAAGAGGATACAGAGATCATCCCTGAGAGGTATTGAGGAAAACTTTGCTGCTAGTACAGGGAGAAGCTTTTCAAACTTTTCAGCTGGTAGTGTATCAACTCAGAGCACACCTGCTGGTTGGTGCCCAAATTAGTAGAACGGCACATTTTATTCCAATTCAGTAGAGTTTTCAATGCGGAATCATGGTCATGTCCATGAGAAAACTCCTGAAAGAAAATCAATCTATATTTCTGACAGTTAAAATTAAGAGTTCATTTCAGCATGGAGGGCAGCTGTTCGTCATCTGCTCCTTGATCTGCCTGAGCCTCAGATTACCCTCAGTAACACCCTGAGAGCTGTTCACTGTTTGCTCTTTCGTCACAATGAGGTGATGTTAAATGCTGGAGAATCGTGTAGCACCCAGATAAGTGGGCTGAAGCTAGATTGCTTTATTTGACCACGAGTGTCCCAATGCATGCCAGCTACAACCTGCCCTGTGTACTTGGCAATATTTGCCTTTCTTTTTTCTTTCCTCTTACTAAGCACGTGGTTTTAAAGTACTTTGTTTTTACGTATTTTGTATATGAAAAATGCTGCTGAGGTATGATGAAAGTCCCCAGCGGACTTTGAGTTGGCAGCTGAGATCTTGGTTTATCTTTGTGTGCAGAAATGCTAAAAGTCTCCAGGTCTTAAAAACGAGTAGCAAGATGGGCTGTTTTATTCATGAGATAAACAGATCTTTCTTATGATGAGTTTGCCATGGGCAGAAACTCTTAGGCAGACAGAAAGACGGGGCAGTCTCAGAGCTTGAAATCACAGCATCTGTATTCCTTTCTAATTCTAACCTACATTTTCCACCCTTGATGACTCTATGATTCTATGATTTTCAAAGTGTTGGCTGCTTCAAAGTAAGTGTTTGACTTGAGAGTTCTTCATGGTTCAAGGGGTAATTACCACATATCCTTATTATTCTGCTACCTCTTCTGCTACAAATCAATTATAAATGGATTGAGTTGCAATAACTTCCTATGCTTCCCATATATTTGGGTGTCTGAGTCAGAACACAGGCAGAAATAAGAGAAAATTGTGATTTATATTTTACTTGAAAACCATCACCGTCATTATTTCCCAAATCTCACCTCCTTCAGATATGGAAATATTTTCTAAATGAACATCATATTCAAGCTTGAAAAGATGCTTTTTTTGTTTGTTTGTTTTGTTTGTTTGGTGTTTCTTGTACGTTCTTTTAATTATTTTATTATATATTTATTATTATATTATTATATATTTATTTATAATATATTTTACTCGTGCTGGGAAAGAGTTCTGACATCATCTCTCCTGATCATAAAACCGTGGGACTGATAATATCTGAATTTCAAGAAGGGCTGTTCTGGAAGTCAGCAGAGAAAAATCCATTTATGCAAAGTGTTCATCGTGAGTGGCATTTTAGTTAAATTTTAATAGTAGGTAGGAACATCACAGTGTAGACTTGAAGACAGTATTTAAGAAGTCAAAGCTCAAGGATGAAACTGAATATGAAGGCCTTTATAAACTAGAATTCAGATATTAATGTATAAAACACTCCTAGTAGAGCTGCATCTCCCTGCTTAGAGCCCTTGAGGTGCTGAATGGCAGCACCAAGCCCTCCCATTGCTGGCTCAGTCCACTGCTAGGTAGTCCTGCTGCTGCATGCACAGGGAGTGCTCTCGTGGCATCTCATACAGATGATTGAGCCCTAAGGGTGGGATGCAACTGCTCCTGGTGTGTCTTCTCAGTAACCACAGTGGCTTGCTGTTCAACTCAAAGGATGTTTGGAGTTTAGAACTTGGAGCTGTTTAACTCTCTTGGTGATAGAAGCAATTGAAACACTTAGATGACAGTTTTCCAAGGCAGCTTGCTGGATCCTGCTTATTAGCGTTAACATTGCAACACCTGGATAGTCTCTAATAAAGTGCTTTTGTTCATGTATCAACTGCTAAAAACCTGTTCTGAACCTGTGCATGCTGTGACTGGGGCACTTTGCCCTCACATTAGTAAGCTCTGTGATACACACTTTGGTGCTTTTCTGTTTCTTGCTTTTTCTGGACTACAGCTGTCTCCAGCCCTCAGAAGCTCACAGGACCAAATGCCTCACCATGGCTATTGCAGACATCTTGTGGCGTGCAGGAAGCAATGAAAAAGCAGTTGTGGCACTGTAAGTAGGAGAAGCAGCTTCAATTACATCATGCTCTTGTAATCGTGTTTGTTAAGTATGTATGAAGTTCACAAAACGGAGGTTCATAACGATCATAGAATCATAGAATGGTTTGGGTTGGATGGGATCTCTAAAGGCCATCTGGTCCAAATCCCTGCAGTGCACAGGGACACCCACAGCTCCACCAGTGCTCACAGCCCATCCCCTGACTGTGGGTGTCTGCAGGGATGGGGCACCACCACCTCTCACTGCAACCTGTGCAGTGCCTCACTGCCCTTAGTGTATGAAATTCCTCCTTATATCCATCTGTATCTCCCCTCTTTTAGATTGAAGCCATTTTCCCTTGTCCTATCACACAGACCCTCCTACAGATTCAGCCCCCTTCCCTCTTACAGCCCCTTTAGATAAGCTGCTCTCAGCTCTCCCTGCAGCCTTCCCTCCTCCAGCTGCACAGCCCCAGCTCTCAGCCTGTCCTCATTCCATTTTTCCATCTTTGGGATCATTTTTGTGGTCCTCACGATGTATTTATGCAGCATGAAAAGGATGAGGAAGAAATACAAAAGACCTTTCTTGCTGTTCCAGTAGCTGGGAGTTACTGAATCCTGCAATTTTTTTTCCTGTATACCAGATTTTGTGAGAAGAGATCATTTATTTTATTAGAACAACTAAGATTGATGAGAAAGTGAGAACAGACAACCTTCTGGAGGCTTCTGGGTACTGAAGCTCTTCAAACCTGAAACAGAAGCCATCAAATTCAGAGACATTTCCAGTGATATTTTGAGTGTTTTCTGCTTATAAAATATTTCCTCTGATGCTACTGTACATCTGTTCTGCCTCTTCTCTTTTAATGTCACTGCTCTCATATTCCTTCCTAATAAAAATTGGTATTAATATCTTAAACCTATATTTATCCTCCTTCTTGACAGAGAAACTTGTAATTTATATTAAATAGAGGGAGCACAGCTAAAGATGTTGCATCAATAAAAGTTCATGGAATACCCAACATGCACTCATTGTGCATGAGGTTGTCTTTAAAAAACCAAAAATTAGTCATTGAAGTAATAATACAAAATCTTTGGTTTGTAATTCAGTTCATGTAAGGTTTTGGTTTCTCTTTAATGTGATTTTTGTTCCTTTTAACACGAACTTTGGTTTTGTTTGCATATTCTCTTTAGGCCATCAGGAAGACAGCAGTTCACTCCCATAGGAAAATATAAGGCAGATGGAATCCTAGAAACTGTAAGGCTCTGTGTAACTCAGGCTCACATTTTCCCTATCCTTTTTGTATATCCTTTTTGTAGCTTTTCTTGCTTTAGTACAATGAATCCAGTCCTTTTTGTTTTATCTACCTTCCAAGCTTATAAACTCTGCCTAATTTTGCTGGTATGCAGTAAAAATTGAAAGTGGATCCTTTCAGGTCAGCTAGCACAGCCATGAACATAAAGAGACAGTATTTTCTTCCTGTGTTTTATACAGAATCCTTTGCCTTTTTTTTTCCCCCATTTGCTCCAAATGGCAAAATACTTTCCCAGTTGTGTCTTTGTTTCCATCTGAAGCCCTCAAATGGCTGTGTAAACATTGATGACACGAGCCAGGCTTCAGTGGTTTAAGGAAATATTACTGGCCACCTAAATGGAGGAGCAAAGGTACCAACTACGTTTCAGAACCAGTTTTGAAACAACTGGAAGTGAAAACCTGAGTAAATGCAACTGATACAGCACAAAACCTTAGCTGCAATGTGCTCTTACAAAAGAAAAGCAGTATTCTTTAATACATTAAAATGATTTTGAGCTCCTGTTCATTTCAGAATGTAAAAAACAGCATGGTGCTCTGTCAAAATACTGCTTACCAAAGCTCATGTGTGCACAGCCACGGTGAAATAGTGGTGGAAAGGAAACTCCAGATAGAGCCAGGGATATGGTCAGCCATGTATCATGGAATCATAGAGTGGCTTATGTTGGAAGTGACCTTGTGAATCCTCAGCTGTGGGCAGGGCTGCCAACAGTATTTCATCTTCACTGTATAAATCCATAATTGCCGACAAAATGGGAAGATGCAAAAACAGACAAAGAGCTTGGAAGGAAGGGCTGGGAGCTGTAAGCTCTCCTGAAGTTCATGTGATGTTTGAGTATTCTTGGGTTTTTCTCTGAGCAATATGAAGTGCTCTGGTAGAGGTCTGCTATAGACAGCTCATCCCGTGGGTACAGCCTCCTGGGCTGCTTGCTGCTTCTGAAGCTTCATAGTTGTTCTAAGAATTGTTTTGCATTGCATGAAATTGAAGCAAGCTGATGGTTTGATGAACTTAAAAACAGCAAGAGGCAGCATTTAACCACCATACAGCATTTAACCAAGTAACAGCAGTAAGAGGTAGACTTCCTTTGATTTTTATACCACTTCATGTTAGTTGAAAACCTTCTGGTCAGATTTAAAGTTTTGCCTGCTTTCCCTCAGCTGCTGTATTTCAGAATGAATTACTCTTGTTTCAGGTGTTGTTTTTCTTCTATTTCCTCCCAGCTAATCCTGCATAGTGCCACAAGATATGAAGATCTGATTGTACTTCTTCAGCAGAATATTCACCAGGTATCACTTGTTCAGCTGCCAATCTTCACGTATTTAACAATCTCAGGATGGCTTCTGAATGTAATGTCTAACACTGTTTCTGTCAGCCAGTAGAATCATAGAATCGTAGAACCACCAATGTTGGGGAAGATCTCCAAGATCATCCAATCCAACCATCCACCAATCACCAACAATTCCTACTAAACCATGTCCCTCACTACAACATCTGAACATTTCTTGAACACCTCCAGGGTCAATGACTTCACCACCTCCCTGGGCAGCCCATTCCAGTGCCTGACCACTCCTGAGAAGAAATTGTTCCTAATATCCAACTTGAACATCCCCTGGTGCAATTTGAGGCCTTTCATTTTCATCGTGTCACTAGTTACACAGGAGAAGAGACCCATCCCCACCTCTCCACAACCTCCTTTCAGGCAGTTGTAGAGAACAATGATGTCTCCTCAGCACAGACCTTGCATTTTAACAAGTAAAGCAAAAAAGGAAAGCGGTTTTAGCATAATTGAGAGCCGTTCTTTCCACTTTCAGTTAGATTTACGTTTCTTTAGGATTGGAATTAATAACATTTCCACAAAGTAAATACAATTCTTTCTTTTTCAGTTTGAAATTGGTCCCTGTGGCTGCATCCTTCTGACTGTGTCTGTCATCTTATCAAGATCCATCAATCTGTGAGTGCCTTTGTATCTAATTTCATTAACTACAAAGAAACCGAGATGTGCAAAGTGAAAATGCAGCCACGGTGTCCTTAAATCCCTGTCTTTTTTCAGTGTGTTGATGTTTATTCTGATAAATACACAGATGTTACAACTGTGCTTTGCACAGTTAATGTTGGCTTTTGCTGTTGTGAGTTTGAGATCAGACTTCAAATAGATCTTTATGGTGACTCCAGTATGGAGGGAATTAGGGACACAGGGCATAAACACGAGATAAGGACAAAAATCAGCTCATCTACTCTTGTCTTCTGCTATTAGAGGAGTGATATTTTACAGGAACAAAGCTTATGCCACTTTAACAATGGAAGATTTTATTTTTTTGCCACTGCTCCTCTAAAATCTCTTTAAGAATCTCATTATTAATGAGTAGAAATTGTTTCAATTCCACGTTCTGTTTCTTCATGACTAAATTTATGTCCTATTTGCTGTTCAGACAGTATCTCTACAAATTATTTCTTCACATCCTGCTGTTCCTGTCAACACAAGAACAGCCACACTTGGTCAGACTGAAGGCCTGTCTGCCCAACAGCTCATGGTAGCTGCATATAAAAAGATTATGAGTAACGGGTGGAGCACAGAGGGATCTCTACCTGTGACATTTCTGCCTATTTGCTTACCTTTGGTAATTTGCTTTCTTTTTCAAGTTTGAATGAACACAGCTCTGGAATTGCTTGACAGACTACAAAAGGGTTGCATGGGATGATTAATACTCTCCCATCTTTAGCAGAGCATCTTTCTGTCTGATGTATTGCAGCACTGTTTAACTTCTTGCTGCCCTGAAATCTACAAAGAACTGTTGCTCTTCTTTCTTCTCTGCAATGTCCACATAATACTTTTTGTTTCTACCAAACCAAATGTTAATCAGTGAAGCTGAAAATATGTTTTTTTCCTGTCCCTTATACTTCTTACAAACTGCCTTGATTGAATTCTGTCAAGAAAATATTGTGCACAGAATGAATCCATTCAGATTACAGAATGGAATGGTGCTTCCAGACATTATCTGTTCTAACATTTCTCCACACCACGGTCAAAAACAGCAGACTTCAGAGATCTTTAATATTTTCCTCTTCATCCATTAAGGAAACAATGTGATTGATGGGGCCCTGGACAGTCTGGAGACAATCTGGTGGTTGACAGCCCTGCCCACAGCACGGGGGGGTTGGAAATCCGTGATCTTGGAGGACCCTTCCAACACAATCATTCTATGATTCTATGATTCCGTGGCCCTATGATTCTGTTCCTGGATCTTTAGCAGAGACTGTCCCATATCCTGTGGGATTTCTGATACACTAGGTAGCCTTGGTTAATTTTTATTTTGAATGGAATCTCTCTCCATCTCTCTGTTCCCTCTATATTTGTACACACACAGCCATATATATAAACGTGGTATTGACTCTGTTAAATTGGCAGTGATCACTGCACGCCTGATGTGACTCCACCTTAGGCATCAGCTCTAAGGTAGCTGCCAATGCTCTGTCTTAGCAGCTGAGAGCAGACTGCTTCAGGTATCTCTCTTTTTGGCAGGGCTGAACCACTCCCTTGTGATTGCCCCAGTCTCTCCCTTGATGATGATGGTAAAGGCCACAGTGTGAAATTCCTCAGGAAGATATTTCTAGATGATTATAAGTCAATCTGGTCTGAATTTACTGATGTGGATATGCTGAGCTCTAAGGGGTAGTCGTTAAAGCAGCCTCTTTTAAATATTCCCTGAGGTTTGTTCTAGGACAGTTGTGCTTCCTTGCTAGTTTGTTTGTTTGTTTGGTTTTTTACATATCAAATGGATTTCTTTGGTGCAGTGAATCTCAGGGTGGAGCAGAATCTGAAAGTTTCCTTCATTTTGTCAAATTCTACTTCTGTAACAATCCTGTAGAATTATCTGCAAGTGAAAAGAGCTGTTCCTTGACAACTTGTGATGATAACTGACATGAAAAGAGCAGCTGCACTTGAAAGCAGCACAGGTTTGATGTGTGTAAATTGAATGATGCTTTTATTTCTTGCATCACTGCACTGTCTTGAAAATAAATAACCACTTAGTCCAAGTTTGATTTGATTTTGCTTATACAGTTGCTCACCCACAGAGCCTCCTAAGAGCATTCACAGATATATTATTATTTTTTTTTGTTTGTTTTGCTGGCATTTCTTCCTTTCTTTTGCTTACAATAACACTGCATGTCACTGGCTTAGCTCCTTTTTGGCACTCTGGTGTGAATGATGTGGAAATTTTATAAAACATGTAATTACTCTCATTTTTCTAAGCTAGTTAGAGCAAAGAGGTATACATCAGTAAAGGGATTTGAGCAAGGAACAGTGTTTGTCACCTAGGAGAGTTCTCAAAAGCAGCAGTGTTCCTAATTGCTCCTGATTGCACTGCTTTACTCGTTACAAAATGGTAAATGATTTTTTATAATATAAGCAAAGAGTTTATTTTTCCCATCACCTCTCAATTGTTAAGGGGTTCATTATGACAGGGCCAGTCAGTCATCTGTGATTACATTCCACGTCTAAACTAAACGTGGAAATTTGCATTTCTAGGTATCTAAATATTTTTGAAAGTCTGGTTGACAGTGGCAGAGTTGTTTAGAAAGGGTTCTGTTTTGAGTACGAATCATGACTTTCTTACAGAAATTTGTCTTAAAGGCCCACTCCTCTTCTTGCTTGGAACACCACATCAGTGCCTATCTTTTGTTTATGCGAAACAAGGATTTCTCTGTTCCTAGATACAGTGGAATGTGTCTGCAGCCTTTGTGTAAGACTTATTTAGAAGTGCAAACCAAGCTTCATGTGCGTAATCCGCAGTAATAGATTTGAATAGCTGTGTCATAGTACTTCTCTTTGGGTATTGCAAGTATCGAGACAGATAACTCTGCTCATATCATACAAAAATATGTACCATTTAGTGGGTGTTACAGGCATGGTGAGCAACTATTTACATACCTGGCATAGCTCTGGATGAATGTTTGAAGACAAGTGGAGTTGGTTTAAGTAATGGAATTTTCACCCAGCAGTTGATCTTTCTGGGACATTTTTAATTTCAGCCTTTCAAGAGAAAAATACATGTCTTAAAAAATCAGAAATGCCAAGTTTTGATTTTTCTGATTTTTGCAAGCACATTCAAATGAAAATGCTACAGCCTTCATTTAATCTTTGTTAAGAAATTGGCATATTTCAGATTCTCGAATCAAGATAAAATGCATCACTTTGTCCCTTCAATGTTGGTAATCACGGTCCTTGGTAAATTGTTCTTCTATAATTAATTGGCATTCGTATAAGAAAATGGAAGGTTAATAACAAAACTGTGTTAAACCATGGTTATCATAAAACAGTATCGTTTAAGAGGCAGAGATGTTTCCAACCAAAACTAAACAAAGATGTGCACTTGGTTCAACAAAAAGAAGATGGGCGTTTTAATTACTGGGCATTGAAATGTTTCTTTCTGACAGTAATACTCTTCCTGGTATTTTCCACTCCATGAATATTTACTTGAACTTTCAGTCTAATACATAATTAGAAGGGAAAAATAATACATTATTTTTCATGGTGAGGAAGCCTTTATGGCGGCTTAAAAGACAGAACGCTGAATGATGAGTTGTGTTAAATGAAAGAGGAATACCAAGTGCTGTTCAACCTAGCAAGAACTGATCTGGAAAGGGGTTGCGGGATCATGAAACCTCAAAGCTTTTGCGTGATGGAGACTTCCTTAGAGCAGTCAGATCTGAGGGCAGGTGCTTCCCACATCTGTGCAGATGGCAGACATTGTGCACTTGTGATCCTGCCAAATAGAAAGATGGGGTGAATTGCTGATAGGCAGTTCCCATCTTTTTGCTTTGACTTGGAAGAGAGGCTGACTGGCTTAGACTCCTATTTCTTAGATTCTCGATCTTCTCCGTGTAACAATCTGTCTTGCTTATCTTCATTTACATTCTATGGGCACGTTTGCTTCTAGGCTCCCTTCATGCTCAAAAAAAAAAAAAAGGGAAAAAGATTGTGATTCATTTGACTTGCATCATATGTCTGCCTTAGAATGAGGCAAATAATCTCTTAAAACACTTTTCTCTCCTTTACTGACAGGACAGTTTAAATGACCTACTCAAGTAGAGGCTCTACACTATGGAAGTCGTGTAGTCAAACAAATTCAATAAATGGGAGGTGAAATGCAGTGTTAATAAAGGAAAGCGTTATTCACGGTAATAAAAGTGTCTCAACGATATTAACCAAGTGATGGGCTTGAGATATGTTGTTATGTAAAATGGGAGAAATGTGGCACCTTTACTAGTAATTCTCTGAAAATATCACTCGTGTTTTCTATGATAGCCAAAAAAAAAAAGAACGAATGTACTGGGAGTTGAGGTGATAAGAGAACATCATAAAATCTCTGTAGTGTGTTTGCAGAAATGTAGTCTTGTCTCCCCAGGTTAGCGAAGACACAGTAGAACTCAAACACAATGGAAGACATGAACTAGAACATTTCCCTTTCTTCTGGTGTCACCATCCTGGAAGTGTTCAGGAAATGTTTGGATGTGATGCTGAGGGGCATGGTTTAGTGTGGAAATATTGGTGGCGGGTGGATGGTTGATCTTGGAGATCTCTTCCAACCTTGGTGATTCTGTGAGTAGCTTTTGTGTGAGCACAGATTAATTCTTTTCTCTATAGTATTGGAAAGGGACAGCTTGGATGTGATAAAAGCCTAGAGATCCTTGATAAGGTTGGACAAGGAATAACATGATTTTTTTTGCAGAGTCCGGATGTTTGGCTGTCATGGAAATGATCACATCTCATGTTTAAAACAAACTGTGCTGCTAACTTCATCCACAGCATAAGTAACTTCCAGTCCTGGGAGATGAGGAAGCTGGCAGTATGAAGAGGTTAACATAAATTTAGACAAGTGATGGGAAGGTGCACGCCTCCCTTAAGCCCTCCCTGTGCCCCACTTTTCTGTTCTGCCTTGATGCTTGCTGCTGCTGGCTGGGTGCTGGGTTAGCCTGGCTTTGGCCTGGCTCTATGCTTTTTACATTGCTGCTGATTTATTTCTTGTAAATGGAAATTCCAGATTTCAGCCAGCTCTGTCGGGCAGTTGCTCTAAATCACTGAAACTCAAAGGATTTTTATGGAAGGGGCACAGACAGCCAGGAAAGGCAGAGTTTTGCACTGCTTTGTAGATTTTGTTAATGAGTTTGTCATACTGTGCACGCTAATGATCAGCATTGGTAGAACTGATAACGAATGGCCAGAGAGGAGTGAGAATTCCTGAGGAAGTTGCTCAGAACGTGCTGTTGTTTCTGGTACAGGAAGGAATGCTGGTCACTAACAATTGTAATTGTAATTTATTTATTTTTTTTAAACGACCGATGATGAAATAAAAAACATTGGAGTTGTTACACTGGCTCTGGGAGCTGATCTTTCCGAACATGAAAAGTACATCTTCATCTTAAGAGCCACGGGATATTTTCCATGTACCTGGGAAAGACTGAGCCAGAGCAGGCAGTAAGCCTACATGGATAGCATCCTATCACATCTTGCACTTTGCACCTTCTGAATGTGCTTATCAGTAAAAAAAGCTTTGCTATATTGGGATGTGGCTGTTTTTAATCTATTCATCAGAAAGCCCTTAGATGTCTGTCTCTTACCAACCAGAAACGTTGCCCATTGTCATTGCCATATTTTGCTTAATCAATGTAATAACTTCATTGAATACAGTTCTCTTTATTAGCACCTAATAGAGCCAAGGAAATGCCTTAAATCCCTATGTGGAAAAACAGTGTATTGGCATTTTCCAGCTACCTTCATGTAGAGCCTCTGCTGAAGCACAGACCCATGCTAAGCACAGATATGCTGACCGCTACAATCAGAGCAGTGTTTGCAGTCTGTTTTGTGCATGGATACTTTATCATTTGCTGATAGCAGATGGCAGATGTAGTGCTGCAGTCAGCACTGGTCATTTGGTTATCTTTTCACTTTTTTCTCGCAAATGTTTGCTTGAGAATAAAGAAAACAAGGGTGCTACAAAGAAAAGAAAATGCAATTTTGCAAGTTGAGAGGCATCTGAGTGCTTTATTAATATTGGCCACTAGTAAACCAATGAAAACATGCATCCATGCGTTTTTCTTTTTTTTTTATGATTCCATAACTCTATTAACTATCCTGCTGTAGCCTTTTGTCTTCCAGAAGTATGTACAGACCCATTTCAAAATGGTATGTGCTGTTCTCCATTTGTGAACCTAGCAAGTTTTGATGTTCTCTCTTTTTTTTTCCTTTTTTTTCCCTTTTTTTTCTCTTTTCTTCTTTTTTTTTCACGTTCATTTTTTGGGTTGTTTTCTCTTTGTTTGCTTTGGGTTTTCTTTTCGAAGGCTGATGTCTTTTTATTTAGCGGGATAATGATTTGATTGCCAGGCCTTGTGACATCTAGTAACTCTGCTCTTAATTATTAGTAATTAATCTTATCTATGCAGTAACAAATCTTTTACTTACATACAATTTACATACATACATACTAATCTTTTACATGCATACAACTTTACTTTACACACCATTCAAGCTATGTTCTCTGTTCTTGAGTGCTGAGTTGCCATTCCTGTGGTGCCATGGACTGCAGTCCCTCTCTGGCTATGCAGAGCCTCTCTCTCCAGCATTTGCAGAGCTACTGTGTCTTCCTAAATGTACGTTGCTCGTCTTAAGAGTCTGATTTTTAAGTGCTCAGAGGATCTTGGAAGAGTTTTGCACAGTTGTCATTATTGTGCCACCCAATGTGCTCAAACACATGGCATGCCAGCTTGGCTTTGCTTCTGTAACTATTTGGTTGTGAGTTGCATGCCAATAATCTTCCTGCTTTGGTACATTGGCAAATTGTATATGTATATAAGTATTTAAATACAGCAATTTTGTCTTCACTTTTCCTGTCTCTGCAGTACAGCGATTCCTTGTGAGTTGTGCTGCTATGTATGCATATTTACACAATTTATTTATAGTATGGCAATACCTATGAATTTTATAAAGATCAAAAGCCTGCTGTCGAACAGGGAGAAAGGCTGAGGCCCAAAAAGTAAGACTGTCTTTGCTCAGTTAGACAATTTCTTACGGAGAGAGCAATAAGATAAGCATCGTTGTAATGATATGTATCGAGACGTTTTCTTCTGTATCCTTGCCCAGCTCTATCATTGTGAAATAACCCAGATCCTGATATGTTACTTTACACGTAGCCTCTTCCAATCACATAGGACATAAAAAATAAAGCGATTTTGTGTTGGCACTGTGGGTGGAACAATAATCCTCCACCCTCCATCCGTTTTCTTTAACAAACACCTCTTCCTGTCACAGAGCCAATCTCTAATTCAGAGTTCCCTTAAATTACACCTATTCCCGTTTTAAAATCTTCTCATGTCGTTTTGCTGGTGATGAAAGGCTGTCTGTGAAATCACCATGTGGCTTGCCCAATGGCAAAAGCAATTACAAGTTCACATAAAAGATCTAAGTCACATAGGTGTACTCTGTTCTTGCTAGAAATAGGTATTTTTATGAACCAGTTTTCTATGGAAAAAGAAACAGTTTCCCCCCACTTGAGAATGCCTGGAAGACCATCAGCAAGGGGAAATTACGTGTGTGACCAGTTTTCATTCATTGCTACCTGTTGTGTAATATAAGTACATGTCATCGTGTATTTTACCACTTAGACTTTTGGTGTTGGAAAAAGATAAGCAGTTATGTTTATGGGAAAACAGCTATTAATTATGTTACAGTGCAAAATACTTAGCAGCTTGACCTCACTGAAAGATGCACATTGGAGATGTGACTGTTTGTGACTTTACAATATGGAAGAAGCATGAGAATAGATTTACCAAAGGACAGCAAGCAGGAGAGCTTGTTTGGGATCCAGTCCTTGCTAGGGAAGACACCAGTCCTTGTTTCTATGGGTAAGTGAACCTCTGTACCTGCTGCTAGATACATTGCATGCAGTTGATAATCACTAAGATCTTTAAAGCCTTATGTGAATTGGACAGAGGTCTTTCAAGCTGAGCATTCGCTGGACAAATATTGGCTTTATTTATGTGGAATCTTAAAGAAGCACAGATTTCAGCTCCATCTGCTAGGAAGCAATAAGCTAGGGAATGTGCTTGATAGAAGTTCGTATTTCTTCTTCAAAGAAAGATAAGAAGGGCTGTGTAGTAAGACAGCCTTAGCAAAATTAGAAGGAGGGTGAGGGACTGAGGTCTGAAGCTGTGATTCAGAGGTGAATAAACAGTGGAAAATACTGATAAATGAACTGTCACTTTGCAACACTTGGGAGAGGGAGGATCCAGGGACTAAGAGGTAAAGCCAGACATGATGGTAGAATGGGATTTTGAAGACAAGATAAAAGAGAGTAGGGTATGACTAAACACAAACTTGCACATGTGTCAAATAAGACCTGGAGATAAGGAAGATTTATATCTGCTAGATATGGAATGTATCCCAAGTGGCAACATGACCACTAAGGCAAGAAGGATTTGAATTAGGCTGAAAGAAGTTTGCTGCACTGAAGAACAGAGAATAAAAGTTACTGATAGGAAAACAACAACAACAACAACAAAAACTGAATTCACCAAAAATGGAAGAATTGAGAAAACAATATTTCTGAGTCTGCGCATTCATTCTCTCTGTAATCTCACTGGGAAGAGACTGATATATTGGGAAAAAAAATTAAAAATAGAAAAGGAAAAGAACTGGAATACGCACAAATAATGAAGAGACATAAGACTCTTCACTCCATGTTAAGAAAATTTGGGAAGCCTGTAAACAGCATGGGTCCACAAAACAGAAAAGTGGACACGCTGCAGGCATGTAGGATGTTTGGTGTGGATGTGCAACAGAAAGATTTCTTATGGTAACAGGGGAAAAGTCAAAGAAAATTATTAGCTACATTGAAAAAAAAACACGCCCTAGCACCATCAGAATAAAACCAGCTAATGGTGAGATGATGAGCTTTTTGCATTTGATATCATGCCATATGAGAAATCATTTACTAATGTGATGACAAGAGATATTTTAGGAATGGTATGGGTGATAACAAAAGGCACTCAGAAGAGACTTATCAACGTGGAGAAAGTTACTGATAAAATTCATCAGTGATCAGTCTGGAATTAAATTTCCTTAATATTCCTTCAGTGATGTTGGGAAAAGGGAGTGGTTTGCTATTGAAATGTACTGATCACTCAAAGCTGAGAGATGCTGGCAGTACAGAGAAGGAATCGGGTTCTGAAGAAAAGTTGGCTCAGCTTTATGAATAACAGAAGGGTTTATTTTAGCTGCAGAAATTACACGGTCATGCAAACAGAGGACTCACTGCTGTTCTGTGGGGATTCATCAGTTGTAAGTGGGAGGATAAGGAGCTGAGAAGAGTCGTGGCGCAACTGGAGATGACATCCAGTAATAAGAAATAGCCTTGGATTTGCTCTTAGGCAGTTTCAGTGTAAATAGTTTGAGGAAGAGGAGGAGTAAAGGATTGTTGAAGGTATTTATATGTCCTTGCTGAAATACCATCCATCCATTAGTGCTGGAAGAAGTGTAGGTGAAGAGAAGAGCAGGGGAATGAGAAATCTGTCATATAAAAGGAGAAAGAAAGTGTTAATCTGTTGTGACCTGAAAAACAAGTTTTGAGACAGCATGTGGTTAAATTCTACAATATGTCAGACAACTTGGCTAAGGAAACAAGAAGGACTGAGAAGCATAATTTAATTTAACAAGCAGCATTAAGACAATGTGAAAAAGCATCAGAGACTCAATAAATTGAGTCAGATTACAAGTAGACTTGGTAGACTTGGTAGACTCAGGTTCCTAAGCTACCCCTGTGAAAAGTATGGGAAGCCAAGAAAGCTACCAAGGAATGTTATCTGCGAAAGAGACTGAGATGGCCAGAGTTTATCAGAGAGATACAGAGAACATCATTTTCCTTTCTTTCCTGTGTCTGCAACTCTGCTTTATCCCAGCTGTAGTCCATACCACAGCTAATTTAAATTGCTCTGGCAAGTTTCTGAGATGTGCATTTAATAAGACTGTCTATTTAGGATTAAAGGTCCATCTAGCTTGTTACTCCATCTTTGAGAGTGGAAAGCTGTGGCTGCTGAGGGAGACTATGTAAGAGATGGGTGAATAGAGGGCAGTAATTGTGCTGGTGTTTTGTCCATGTTTCTGATGGTAGGTAATTCAGAGACTTCCGAAGCTGGCAGTTGTATCCAGACTGTTTATTAGCTCTTGATGAACCTATGCCCTATGAATGCAGCTAAACATTTGGAACCCTTCTATTCTATTGGCCTCCGTGGCATTCTGTGCCAATGAGTTCCCCAGTGTAGTTATGTGCCCTGTGAAAGTGTTCTTCCTTTTTTTGTTCTTGAACTGCTTGCCTGGTAGTTGAACAGATCGTTGCCTAGTTCACATTATGAACAGCACTGAGTAAATGGTCCTTCTTCATTTCCTTATCACTGAGAAATTGTTGGTCCTCTGCTGTACATCAGATGTCCCCTTTCTTAGTTGACTGGTCTGTGCAGTCGCTTCTTGTAAGAAAGCTGCACTATTTCTTGGTAGGGATTTCTTCTGAACCTCTGAACCTTTCTGGTTCTTCTCTGTCTTTGTGCATCCTGACCCTCCATGAGATCAACTCACCTATGCTGTCCTTGAAGTCCTCTTTTGCATTCTTCCAAAGTAACATTTTCTCCTATAAAAATAAAGTACTGCCGAGAAAAGCAAGAGAGGGACAATGTAAACTAGGGGAACCAAATGCTTAATTTCTGTTGAGTTAAAACTTAAAGCAAGCAAATTTTATGACTTAATGTGTAAGCATTTGTGCATTGCTTTTAGTTGCCTTGTCTGAGCAAGGACAGTCTCTAGTTAAAGCTGGCTACGGAATATAGTTATTTCTATAGCAACTGCATTTCTCAGCTTGTAAACTAAAAATATATACCCAGTCTGCCCACACTACTGGTGTATTTGTGAGCATGACTTATCTTTCCAAACCTTGGTATGCAACGACAGGATGGCCATAGGCAGGCCATCCTTTACAATCACCAGACAAGGAAAACACACTTCCCAGTATTTTCCTGTGCTCTACAAATGATCTGAGCTCCTGTAAGTTAACTTCAGGACATACTAGTTTCTCTCCCTGTACTGAAATGTGAAGAAGAGTGGTTGGATGAAGACTGTGCATCCATCTTTAGATATAAAAAATTGTCCAGTCCCTATCTAAGAGGCACATTAGCTTTGTCATCTTTCCAGTCTTGTCTGTTCAGGAGATCAGAGCAGTTCAGAAATGAGTGGTTTTGATTTTAGGGGCTTAATGTGTGCCCCTAAACGCAAACTTGAGAGAATGGCCTCAAGTTGTGCCAGAGGAGGTTCAGGTTGGATATTAGGAATGGTTTCTTCTCTGAAAAAGTGGCCAGGCACTGGAATGGGCTGCACAGGGAGGTGGTGGGGTCACCCACATGGGAAATGTTTCAGAAATGTTTAGATGTTGTACTGAAGGATATGGTTTAGTGGGCAAATGCTGGTGGTAGGTGGATGGTTGGACTGGATGATCTTGGAAGTCTTTTCCAACCTTGGCGATTCTGTGATTCTTTCTTTAAAAAAGTCTCCAAAGAGATGAAAGAAAGAGTAAGTGTGATTCTACTGCAAAATAGGGCAGTAATAAAAACACAGTCATATTTTTGCCAAATTGAAGCCAGTGCCCTCTCGTACTGTGTACTGTTCAGCTCCATTTGCTAAACATAAGGTCATTGTGGTTAAAGAGATCCTGGTTTAATATCTGTGCTTGAGCTGTTCATCTCAGAGGGACATATTACATTCAAGATAAAGATAATTTCTTTCGGAAAATGGAGCAGTGTTGAATGCTCTGATAGCTTAATTGGTTTTCACATCAGATCTGCCCCCTGAAATGCAGGTACTTCCTATACTGTGTTAATGCCCTGCATCACCAGCTCTGATGACTTTTATGTGCATTTCTACCTGAGTACATTTGCATTTTAAGAACTTTGTGAAATTACCAGGTAAGTGACGAAAGTGACAAATACAGAACGGATGCCACTTCCTTGATTTTATTTTTTTCTTAACAGAGGGGCTCTTCCCTTCTTTTTTAAACACTCGTTTATAGCCTTTGCAGTGTGCCAGTATTAAAAAAAAAGAAAGAGGAACACTTACACAATAAACCCGTCGCCCATCCTGTCATTTTCCACATCCCCATTGTAATTATTTGAAATCCTTGTGCTTGAAGAGGAGTTTTTCTCCCTCCCAACCCAAATTCTATTTTGGGAGTAGACTTGTAATTGTGTGTTTGTTAATATAGCTGTCTGTTGCCATGAACAAAGTGAGGTCACCAGTTTTCAATTACAGCTTTGCCACGGAGTTAAGGGTTTTCAAACACTTCCTTAAATGTACCATTTTTTACTTTACATCATTTCATTTTGTTCTGCTCTTAAGGTGCTATCAATCAAAATGATATCAAGGAAAAATATCTATCAGTAAAATAGTGTATATTGATGGGCTGGGAGTTGTACTACTGTCACATCTGTCTGTTACTTTTATGTTTAATACACAGCGTTCAGATGTTCTCCTTTAGAGACTTGGCAAAGGTTTTCCTGGAAATACGTTGAGAATTAATGCATATGTACCATTTAAAAATGTTTTATTTACCTAACTCAGTGTTATTTTTTTTCAAAGCTCATCGGTTGCATGTTATGTTGTATTGTAGCATCCAGAGCTCAAAATGTTTATATTTTGAATCTGCATTTATGCACTTTTAAAACTTGAGTAGAGTCCAGCAGACTGCTATAATTTAGTTTATCAGTGCTAAGGCTCGTACTGCCGTTACAATATCCTCTGACTGTAACTGTGCTGGCTTTCTCCCATCTACCCTAAACTCCTTGAAGGCTTTTTTAATAATTTGTATGTTCTGAATTAGATGAATGGGTTGAAAATGTGAGGCAAATTTCTGATGAATACAATTTGCACAGTTACCTCAAGATCAGTGGTTGTGCCATAATTCAAGCCAGACACAAGGCTGACTCAGAACATCCAACCTGATCTGTGATGGAGCGACCCACGGGGAGGAGGGAAAGGCTGTTGAGGTATCTGCCTAGACTTCAGCAAAGCCCTTGGCACTGTCTCCCATTGTATTCTCCTGTAGAAGCTGCAGCCCATGGCCTGGACAGGTACTCTTGTTTGCTGGGTGATAGGAGGACATTTGGATGATCTTGGAGGTCTTTTTCCACCTTGGTGATTCTATGATTCTATGGTCTTAAACTGAGACAGGGGAGGTTTTGGTTGGATATGAGGTGGAAGTTTTTCAGCCAGAGGGTGGTGAGGCACTGGCACAGGTTGCCCAAGGAGGCTGTGGGTGCCCCATCCCTGCAGGCATCCAAGGCCAGGCTGGATGTGGCTCTGGGCAGCCTGGGCTGCTGGTTGGTGACCTGCACACAGCAGGGGGTTGGAACTGGATGAGCATTGTGGGCCTTTGCAACCCAGGCCATTCTATGTTTCTATGATCTGTACATTCCCACTACTTGAAACTCTCAGAAGTTGCATTACCTTCTAATAACTGCAAGCCATGAGTTTCTACAAGGCTGAAGACAAGCACAGAAACGTCAACAGGGCCATGGAAGAAATAAAATTTATAATACAGAATCACTTTTTTTTTTTTTTTGAAAAGCTATTTCAGATATTCCTACCCTAAAACGAACAGCATTAAAAACAATGAAAATAAGCATACGTTTAGCACCACGTGTTTTTAGTTGATTTCTGTCATAACAATATTTCCTCTCTTACTGTAAAGCAGGCATTGGTTCCAAAGACAGATTTGATTGCAGTGTGAATGAAAGAAAGGTTTTAGCCCCATTATGGAAGCGCCTCGTTCCAATTAAAAAAAAAAGGAAAGAATAATTTAAAAGAAATATTTTTTTAAAAAGTCGTGCAAAATTAATGGATTACATGGAGATGAGTTTTGCCATACCATTAGGTTCTTTGAGCATATAAAACTATGCCCACTTATTAGTCAAGACATTAGAAAAGTTGGAAAATGGAGTTCTGGCGTTGCTGAATGGAGAATTCAGCCAAGGAAGGCATCTCTGCAAGAACTGAAACACAGCAAAGATTGAAACCAAATCTTCATGGCCACTGAGAAGTTTGTTAATCTCTGTATGTTAAACTGATGTGAGCTGTAATGGAGTGATCTGAAATTTAGCGGATATCATTGTCCACGTTTTGGTTATGAAAGATCTGGCTCAAGAACTGATGATTCCTATTGAAGATATTGCTTTAGTGTATTTGAACACATTTAATTTTAAGTATTTCTCCAGGAGATGCTCAAAATCAGTGTTTTTATCTGTCTAATTGAGTGGTTTCAGACTACAGTCCTATGAGTTGAGGCAAAGGCCACCATTGGGAGCCAGCAGTCAGCATTTTCCCACCTCAGTCCAGTTAGATCTACGTATTAATGCTGACTTAAAAGTCTCATGGCTTAAATTTTTTTCTTTTAATATAACTTAAAAATCAGAGATGGAAAATTCCACACAGGGACAACATAGAATGGGTAGCACCTGGTAGCCAAGATACCAGGACGAACAAACGCTCCCTATTTACTTGTCATCAGTGGATCTCTTCACAGTCTAGCAGAAAACAAAACATGTTGGTATAGTTATCTGATGTCTTTACAATGCACAAAGACCACTTGCGCTTTTGGTAAGCTGATGCCTTTTGTCATAACAACGAATACACCTGCATTGATGTTGGTAAGTCTTTGGGGGTATGAATCATAATCTGAAAACGATTCAGATCATCCAGCTATATGCCTGATGTTTGTTTCCTCATCAGCAGAGATGATTTGAAAGGCAGATGTGCTTCTCCTTAAAAATCTGAGATACACCTCTAATCTCCCATATTGTTTGTACCTACAGATGAAATTAGAACTTCCTCCTATTGTCTTTCTCTTATGTCCCATCGTCCCTAACTGACGCATATTGTATAGTCTACTCATTTCAAACGAGGCAATGGCATTTTCAAGATGAAACTGTTTCTCAAACTGAGAAATGGCTGAAATCCAAAGATTATTATCGCTCCATCCATTCCTCACAGTGTTGCATGGGAGAATTTTCCATATCATGGACACACTTTCTGAGGTCTTTTCTTTGATTTCTCACTAGCAGGAGAGATGATCATGACAATTTTTCTTGTAATGAGACTAACCTGTAAATTATCATTAAAATTCAAAATAAAATGAGAATTGATGGCTAAGACAAATTTGTCTTTAATCTTCTTTTCAAATTTCTTCACAGAGCATGTACAGCAATATTGAAGGGAAAATTAAAGCTAGCTGTAGTGTAACCAGATGAAATTGACTGTTGCTTTATAGCAAGCAATGCATTTTCTCTTTTTTTAAATAATCATGCTAATTAGAAAGGACCATAGATATTGATGTGCACTGGAGACTTTGCAAGAGAAATAAGAGGCGGAAGGCTGTATGAATGGAGAAGAACCCAGTTTTAATTGATGTCCATTCAGGCATTCTCTCTACTTTTATGATGATACCCAAATAAGCAATATGTGAAAGCAGTTGCGATCAACGAAAGAAATAGCTTTTTTATGAATTAATGTGGGTTTTGTGGTTGTTTTTTTTTGCCATAACTGAGAATTTAGTAGACTGTTCTCCAGACCAGAGTAGAAATTTATTTATGTATAGCGTAATTTTTGCAATTATATTATATCTGTATGATAAAAATGGTCACAGTTACTATCTTCATGTTTTAGGGCATTGGCCAATAATGAGTCTAATCATTCCAGCAGTTATGGGAGAGAGAAACTGGTTTGAGTAGATACTGCTCCTTAAGGATCAGTAGTGCAATTTATAAATATATATTTTTTTATATATATTTTTATATATATATATTTTATATATAATTTATAAATAGAGTTCTCTCTTTGGTTTCAGAAAACAGAAGGTGGGACGAGGTGACAGGATTATCAATTTGTACACCCGCAGACTTTTTCTTCTTTTCATGGAGAATATAGTGCATAGATAATATCATCTTCAGTGTGTGGGTTTATCCCAAGGGTTAACAACAGGAATGACAAATACACTCATTTTTCAGAGCATTGTGTCTTGCTTGTAGTATAAGTATAAATTGCCCAGTGGTTTTAACTGCTTAAGTTGTAGTTCGTGGTGATAATGGCTTTTCTTTTCCTATACAGCTGTTTTCTTTGTGCTAGATCTCACTAACTATTGATTGCTACGGCTTTAATTGAGATCTATCCTTTTACTCTATGGAAAAATGTCATCTTGAAAAATGTTCAAAAATGTAAAGCTATATTCATATTGGAAAAAAAGTATTTTTCTTCCCCAGGATTTAGAGATATTAAAACTTATGAAGAGAGGCAACTGTGTTTGACTCTCCCCTGTTCCTTTCCAGGGTGCGCAATGATTTCGACGTCCTCACGAACCGGCTGATCGGCAGCCACGGCTACTGCACTCAGGTAAGGGAAACACGGAGCCCTGGAGGTTTTGTGTGCCTCTGCACAGAGAGCTGTGTGCTCACCTCTGGGAGGAGATGGCATTTCTTGCACGCACACTCACACACCTTTGCGCGTGCATTGGAAAAACTCAGCTTCTTTTAAATACGTCGCCAACAGGAATTAGTGAACTTGCTGTTGACTGGCAAAGCTGTGTCCAACGTTTTCAACGATGTGATAGAGCTGAATTCTGGAAATGGAAACATCACCATTCTGAAAGGCATCACAAGCCGCAGTGACATTGGTTTGCTGTCTCTCTTTGAGCACTACGACGTCTGCCAGGTATGTTTTCCATTCTTCTGATTTTAATCAAAAAGGAAACAATTAACAACTTTAAAATTGGCTTGGAATGAATATAGAAAGTAAGAAATTATGAGCTTGATTCTGCTGCCCTCTCAGATGGTTCCAGTGCAATTTTCAGATGCCCCAAGGCAAAGTGTGGTCAACTTGTGGATGCAGGTCCTGTGTTACACAGCCCTCTGTAAATGGCTTGGGCAATATCTGAGCATCTCAAATGTTCTGTGCCTACACGTTTTTCTAACTGATCTCCTGCATAGGCAGTCAGCTTGCCAGCTAACACATTTCTGTTTCAGTGGCTACTGTTTCCCTGATTGTATTCACCAAATCTCTGCTGACTATAGAGGAATTGAGGTGCTCAGCTCACACGTGGGCTCTTATATCCTGGTCATGTAAACATAACAGGCTGTATGTGGAGCTGATGCTTCCCTTAAGTGTTGGTTTTCCGTTAGTTTGTGTGACTGGGAGCCAGACTGATTGCATCACCTAATTCGTCCTGGAATGCTGGAGGTTGTGATATTGTGTTAGAAATAATAACAGACAATGGATGTAGCTGGCAACGGAGTGGGAACATTCCCTTTAATATGTTTTTGAAATTAATATTTTAATTGTGTTTATCGTGAATTGAGAAGGATAGGTTAAAATTTAAAAGAAGCGACAGTCATTAATTTACCTCTGGAAAAACTTGCATGAGGATTTCTCTGATTTCTCCATCAGCAGATCTTATCATCACGATGGACATCTTTCCTGATGACATATTCTATCTAAAACAGACAGTCTTGTGTCTGATGCTGGAATTTTCTTTGAAACCTGTGTTAGATGCTAGGTGAGATAACTGTAATGGTCCCATCTGGATTTGCCATCAGTGCCTCTATACAAATTGGAAGGTGATTAGCAGAGAGTCTGTTTGTACTTGTCTAATATAAATATGTGTCTGAAAACAGTTAGATTTTCACTGTTTCCCATATGGCTGAAAGCAGTTCCGTTTTCCTACTACTGAAAATTCTAATTCCTCTTTCTTTTTAATTAAAACAATGCTTTACATCATTTACAAGGTTATAATCGGGCTTAAATTCAGTAAATAAAGCATATCTCAACATTCCCAATTCAGACTAATTTGGAGCAAACTGGAGTAAAAATAAATTAGCTTCAGTGTCTATTTCAAGCGTGCTGACCTTTCCTGTAAAGAATGTAACACTTAAAACCTCAAATAAAAAGGTTTGCAGTAGCATTTTTTCCACTCTCCAGTGAGAAAAACGACTTCTAAATAGCAAGATGGTCATTGAGGTCAATGCAGCTAAGAGCTATTTCTTTCTCATCCAAGAGCAAAATAAAACGTTGCTCAGAGAATCAGACGCTGTCTTCCACTCGCTCTGCAAATTATACAGTGGAGAGGGTCCATCCTTCCGTCTGCACTTGGGAGCAGGGATCTGTTTTCCATGCCAGAGACTCTTCATCAGCTACAGAAGCCCCAGTACGTGTTGTCTCCTCTTTTTGTTTTTGTTTGTTGAGTCTACACCAGTGAGGCATCCGACGCCAATTGTCACGCTTTTTATTAAGAACATCTGTGAGCACTGCAGTTCGTACATCTCAGTGCACATTGCATGACTAAGGGCTGGGCGCACGTCGGTTCCTGCTGGAGTTTAGCTTCAAGTCTGGGCAGCCCCTACCACAGCTTTGGTGCAGGGGGCCAGATTCTGCTTTCTGTTTCAAACCTGTTTGTTTTGGAAATCAAATGGCGCTGATAATTTGCCATGTTAGAGCTGGGAGGAGAATTTGCTTGCAGGTCTTTCTAGTGGACTGTTTTCTTCCTCTTTGTATTTCAGTAAGTAGATCCAGCCTCCAATTACATTGTGGCTGTGAGGATGGCTGAAACCAGAAATGGAAAAGAACTGTAATTTATCTTTTTTTTTTCTTTTTTTTTCCCCCAGGAGTAAGAAAATCCTGAGCATGATATATGGTGAATCATAGACATTAGAGTTACAAAACTCCCTCTAGGTCAAACCCAGCCGATTTCTCAGGGGATGATGCAGGATATTTTTGTGTCCCGTTGCAAAGCAGGCTCTCTTGAAAAAAACCCTATTCATTCTAGTGGTTGGCAACCCTGCACATAGCAGGGGGTTGAAACTAGATGATCATTGTCCTTTTCAACCCAGGCCATTCTATGATTCTGTGATTCTATGAACTCTTGCCATCAGATAGCCGTTTATTTGTTGATTGTAGTGCATCTAATTATGACTTTGCCTTTTTTCTCATGTGCTTACTTTAGAATATGATGATGTACAAAAAGAGATTGGCAGGTACCTGTACCTCTGAATGTGGAGATTTTGATGTTATCTACCATACAGCTTGTGCTTGGGACATACTTCCTCATGTTAAACCCAATGGTCCATTTACTTTGTTTCCTCTGATTATCTTTCCTCCTTCTAATCCAGCCTTCCCCCAGAACAACTAATGGCTATCTGCTAGACATTTGTGAGCTGATGCAGCAGTCGCAACAGCTTTTTCAGCAGCTCATCTTGTCCAGAGCTTATTTTTATTGCTCTCCTGTAGACTTCTTCCTACTTACCAATGCATTCATTAAGAGATATACGAGATTCCAGACAATAAATCCATACAGGAAAATATTCTCATATATTTCATCTCCCTTGTCTAAAATATGGGGTATTCATATATAAGGCACAGTTTTCTTGGCATATCTTTGGAGCTGAGAGCGCTGTGAGGGCATGAGAACAGAGCAAATCCTTCTGTCAAATGTCAACAGTAGCAAAGAAGAACAAAATGATCTGTCCCTTTTTCACCCATGATTCCTGAAGAATCCCTCTGTTGCTGATCCAGCAGTCTCTTTCAGTGAATCATGCTGAATGTGTTATCTTTGCTGATTGGAAAAACGTGTTCTTCATGTAATTTGTCTGGAACTGTTAATGTACAATCATCACTCTTAGTCCTAGCATTACCATGTTCAGTTTAGTCTTTGTAGTGTAATTACTTGTTGTGCATTTTTTTTTTTTGACAATGACAGATGGATTTATTCAATGTAATTCATATGCAAACATTTAGTTTCATACTGAAATTCCACATTTTTATGCAAAAAAAGCTAAAAATCCGTACTGTTCCTTCTCTGTAGGCAAGTCACAGATGTTTGGATTCTTTCCTTTGTGACAAGCCCGTATTCAAGCTACATATATTAGTCCCACCTGATCCTACACACTGAACTGAGAAGACTTCATTAAAATGTTGGGCTTTCTGGTGTTTTGTTAATGCTGTATGAATTGCTGAGACATCTTAAAAGCTGGTCAACCCACCTAAACCTTGGCAGGCTTCCCTTTGTCTGCTGGCTGGCGGCATGCAGTGGGTCCATAGCAGTCTGAGGAACTGCATGGTTTCTGCAGTGGGACAAGACTTCGGGTAAAGAAGCCAGGTGCAGAAGTGTGCAGGACCAATGTAGAGGTCATATGGGAGAAAGTCCCAGTTTTTGGTCAGTCCTTGGCTTTGCAGTAACATTTTACAAGGGAGGTGATAGATGAACAAAAGGCAACATGCTTAACTCTGGCTCATTCGATGAGCTAGAGGTTCAACTTGAGGAAGGTACAGCTTTTCTGAATGTCTGGTTTCATAGTTTGTACAATACTGGTCGATTTGGCCTTCTGAAATGCTTTCTGAAAGCACTACCAGTATGTACTGTTACACCTCCTAATGTAAATATTTGAGGCTGCTCAGCAATTTTGGATGAGGACTCTGATTCTTGTAGGAGTTGGACTAAATGGTCCTTATGGGTCCCTTGTAATTCAGGATATTCTGGGATTCTGTGATTTTTGGTCTTCCCTGCTTCTGCTCTTAGGCAGTCCTGCTATCACAGAGAAGCCAGCTATCTAGCAGGTGACCTCCCCAGCTCACCATATTCTGATTCCTGACAGCATCCAAATGCATCAGCTGTCAGCATTTCAAAAGAGACTGCTTTTTAGTGTTCGTGTTTCTGAAAATGAACAGAAAACACTGTTGACAAAGAAATTACAGTCGTTTTTCCTGTGTCTTTTCAGAAAGAGAAGGAAGCATAAAAGAACAGAACTTATCCATTAAAATTCCACATATGGGAAATATTATCTTTGGTCCTTTTGATGAAACCAGCACAATCTGTGCTATAACAAGACCTACTTGAATTATTAAATTCAGCACACATGCTCTGTCTTCTGGCACCTCACCTGTTTATTTGCCCTGTGGAACGTCCTTCCTATAACCTCCTGTGCTGGGAAGTATGTCTGCTAAGCAGGAGCTTTTCACAGTCAGATGGACTGGATTCAAGTCAGGTCATTGGTGAGGTTGTGGAGGGGGAGGGATAGAAAGAGCTTTTTAACCGTCTTGTTTAAGAAAACATCAAAAAAATAGGCATTTGCAAAATGGAAACCAATGGTTGGTTTTATTTTCTGCTTACTTTTCAGTAATGGGTGGGCAGTAGACATTGTACATCGTGGATGCATTCTGCAGGTGACTGCTATTTATGCAAGACATTCATGAGTGTCACTGTGGGCAAAAATATGTGATACATATCAGTTTGACTGAAGCAAAGCTGACAAAGCGTTGACCGTATCAAAAATTCTTCATTCCTTTCTTTTAAATCCCTCTTTCTCTCTTGGAACTGAAATTTTCTTTAATGAAGTCCTGTTGTCCTCCTCATGGGCATTTTTTTTCCCAGTAGCCAGTCACTGTTGCTGAAAGATTGGCATTGATTTCTTGTCTACATTCTGCCAAATAACAAACCATCACAGCATTTTCATGTAAGACTATAAGACAAACTTCACATTTAAAAGAACTTTGCATCGTTTGTTAAAATGCAAAACAGAAAATGTTAAGTCAAATGTTGTCCTCATATCTGTTCATATTGTAGATACCTGTATTTTGGTCTGGACTGATCCCATCAAACTTTATCTTTTCTTTCTTGATGTTTACAGAGAGCCAAAGCCTAGAGGCCAATCCAAATTGGGGGGCCAACAAAGAGATGTTAGACTTAAGTGGACTGAATCTTGACCTATCTTTGTCAATTGCAGTAAAGCAACAGATTGAAATTAGTATAAATTCCTCCACTTGGCCTGAATGAATGGCAAAGTCCTGAAGTCTGAATGAGGGGGTGATTTTCCCTCGATATTACTTCGCTTGGTGGGACATACAAGAAAAGCAGCAGAACGGGACAAGGATAAAGGAATGATCTCGGGGCTACCTGGCACCTGGAGATCTTTTTGCCTTACTGCAATTGCTGTGTTCTCTTATAGACCTGAGTAAAAAATCAGTGCTGCCCAAGTCTTTTCTTTCCTTTGGTCATCCTGGGACTGAGCACACACCTCTTTCAGTTCTTCTCCATTAATTATGTACTTTTTTCCCCCAGATTCACCATCAGAAAGGACTCAAAGCTATGGAAAATATCTCTGACTCCCATGTATCTATATTTTTTTTCTTACTATTGCTAATAAATATCTGGCTAAAAAAATGCTTCGATCTCTGCCTGACCTGGCATAGCCATTAAATTGTGCATAGTCCGAATATCAGAAGTTGTGAACATTAATTTTATGTCTTAATCTAAAATTAAAATTAAGTACATATTTAATGAAAATAAACTTGACAACGTTCCTTAATAAAATGCAAACATAATAGCATGTAGCAACAATGCAAGTGTACATGGAGATATAGTAGTAATATGGTTGACCTGCTGATCTATTAATGGTGGTGGAATGGGTCATTTGAGTCTATTGTGTCCTTGATCACCCAAGCACTATTATAAGGGTGTCTGTATTTATATCATTATCTTCTCTGTCCAAACACTGTTGGAACATTGTTTAATGTTAATTCAAACCAGCAAAGGCCATGGCAACTGGGGGAAAAGAGTTGTCAGAACAAACGATAGGCTGTTTGTTTCATTTGGTATACATATGGCAAAAGCCTTGCTCAGTGAGGAAATAATGTCTGAATGGTGCAGTACCATACACTCACGTTGGCAGTTACATATGAATAATTCTCCTGTAGTAAATATTTGTCTGATTTAATTTCACCATTGTGCAAATACACACTGAAGTCATATGTGGAAAAAGACCACCTGTAGTGTTGAAAATGGGGCTTTTGAAAGTGCTTGCTTTAGAAAGGTTGACATTTTCCAAAGATGAGGATTGTGTCTCTGAAATTTATGAGCATTCTTGCAGGATTTGTAAGGGATACGATTACTGTTCAGTGAAGTCTCCTTAGGAATTGGAAACATGCAGCATAAAAAGACATGTAACACATTCCCCCTCTTAGTTTTTTTTGCCTTGGCAAAGATTAATGAGCAAGCTTGAAAATAGATATTGAATAGTAATACATTGTAATTTTTTAATGCATTATGATACTACAAGAAGCTTCTTCCATTCTTCAAACTATAAGACAGCCAATGAGCCCTTAACAAAAACAATGATATTTGATTAAACAGATGTACTCCTGATTTGCTTTTGGAAATCAGCGCTGTCAGTACATTTGTAGGGCAGCTCACAGCAGGTGGAAAGAAGGGCCCCATTTCCTGGAAGCACTTGCTGGAAGGTGCATACTCAAAGTCAGCTTAAGTGGTTTTGATTCAGATCACGAGATGCTCATTCTTCTCCTTCAGTGTCCTGTTTCAAGGTCCTGTTACACTCCAGGTTTGTTATCACCCAACAGCCTGGCCAGGCAACTGAAGAGGCACTCACCACTGAGCAGGTGGACCAGTTAAATGGTGACATTCTTTTTGCCAACTCAGCAAGTGATGCTTGAAAAAGCGGGCAAGAGAATCCTCACAGTGAAGGTGAGGGGCTATTTTGTCCACCGTGATGCTCATAAGCATAAGTGGAATGTTGCTGCACAGCATGATCACTGCGTGCATATATCAAAGACTACAGGACATGTATAATTTATTTATCACCTCCTTAAATGGAGATATGTTTAAGGGAGACTGCTCCCACCTGTCTGGGGTTCATGGTCTGTTTCTCAGACTATTGTGTGTTTTTCTGAGTTTTGTTTGAACTATTTTGCTGATGTAACAGAGAGCTTGTGTGATGGGGAACTGATAGAAGATGTCTGTAGTTGTCAAAAGGCCAGGGAGAGCCTGCAGAAGGCATGGCACATACTTGTATGGAGAAGGATGAAGAGGCATGGGAGTGCAAAGGGAACATGTGACACTGTTAGTGGTTGGGCTTGTGTGTTTGTTTCTGCATGGCAGATGCACGTCAGGAGATAAAAGGCAATAAGAGAATGGAGTAAATGTGTTTGAAGGATGTAATTCCTTGGATTTGGGCTGCTGTTCGAGTTCATTATGGACCGTTTGCTCAGTAAGTCTTACAGTTCTACTCAGCACACTGTTGTATGGGAAGAAATGCGGCTGGAAAAGTCATTGCAGAACTGAATTTTCTGGACAGTTACATTGGAAGTTAGATTAGAACTAGATTGAAGTAGCCAGCTGCTGGGTGGACCACAGCAGTGATGTCTGGGATTGCTGCAGACCACATCTGGATGCAAAACTACCTAAGACCAAGGCGTGGGTCTGAGAACAAATGGTTGTGAACCCATGGTTGTGTGTATTTTCTGTAAGCTTGGAAGCACGGTTCTCAATTACATTTAATTACTTTTTGTAGAAAGAAATGCACATGTAGCTTGAGGAATGCTGTAGGGTAGGGATGCTGCTTCTAGCCATATGGACACAGACCATTCTGTGCCACTTGGACTTAAGGGTGTGAACAAAACCTGAAGTTGTTTTCTCTGCTAGAGTAGGAATAGCCTGACTTACCTGGAGAGCCAGAGGCCCCTAGAAGCTGCTGACCATAAAACAAAGTGGCTAGAGGTGTGGGGGAGAAGCACAGCTGGAGGCACTGACCACTCCTGGGACACAGTGTGATGTTAGAAGTGGCATCTAATTCTGAACTGGTAAAAGTGGTGTAACTGAAACGGAGATTTTTCATTTCTTATGGGAAAAGAGATTTGACATGCAACATTTTGATGTCAGCATTGCTGCCCTCAAGTTGAGGGCCTTGCCTTCTTCTGCTAGCATTGTGATTGAAAACTGTGCATCTTTGGAAAGGGTTCCTGCAGGACCTTACTCATCTGGACAACTTGTCCTGACTTCAATAGGATTGTTCATGTGAGTAAGAGTTGGGGTGGATGTCTGCTTGGAAACAGTTCTGTATCTCTCTAATCCTTTTTGTCAAATGTTGTTTGATGAAGCTTACGAGTTACTTTAGCAAACATATATGGGAAGAAAACATTTATTTCTTTTTAAGAGAAGAGTGACACTTCCCTTTTGGCTTTGATTTATCAGGATACTAAAATGTGGATGTTTGTGCAACTGAATCTTTTCATCCATTGCCCTCTAATTTGCCATCTTTTGTTGCATCTGTGTATTTCCCTTCTTGATAACTCGTGTTATGAGTGTTTTTGTAAGCTTGTAAAAAAATGCAGTACATGTAAGCCAAGAATTAAAAAACAAAACTGTTGTATAAAAGCCTTTTTTAAATAGATACTGGCAAAGCAATGAATCAGTCAGGAGTACTTAAGTAGTGAGTAAGCTGTGATCTGGCATCAGAAGAAATTATCATTTGGGAAGATGATTTTGTAACACTTCAGATTTGAGTTCTAAATCTTAATAATAAGAAGGATATGTTCCTTATGCCTTAGAATACTATTTAGGCTTTTCATTACAACTGTATATTTATTGACTTCTGCTTTTTAGCGATGTATGACCTGTATTACAGAGGCAGAAACTGATGCTGTATTTTCCTGCATATACATTTGGATGCTTGGCTGCCATGCCTTGAATTGCAGATCTACATCATCCCAACAGTGCCACATCTGTTTAGGAGATAAAACACAAAACTTCAGGTAGAATAAAGATGGTTGTACACAATAACCAGCATGGCAATGATGCTGTCATGGATTAAGACAGTGGCATGCAACAGGAGAGTGGCAGCTATCTCAGAACACAGTAGTGTCAGGTGAAGAAAATACTACATTTCACTGACTGACTTCAGGGGATGCAGAAATCTCCATGACTCTTTATATCAGCACCCACCATATTTCAGAGCAATAGATGCATCTCTGTGGGTATTTAAGCATATATACGTACATCTGCCTTCAAACATAAATCCCGTGAGAAGTGATAGAAATGAATTTTATAGTTATTTCAAAGGACAAAGTGTCTTCTTGTTCTGATCATTTGGGTTGTGATCGTTTGCTGTAAGGGTACCACGGCTGGATTTTGTCACCTGTAATCAAGGCCAGACACTTGGTTTGAACATCTAAATGACTCACCAGATCTTTCCTGGTCTGTAATCTTCTGAATCTTTCTTTTAGGTCGGTTGTTACCTAAAGACTCCTAAATACCCAATTTGGTTGGTATGCAGTGAAAGCCACTTCAGTGTGCTTTTTTGTCTGGAAAAGGATTTACAAGGCGACTGGAAAACCGAGCGGAGGTTTGATCTCTATTATTACGATGGCTTGGCCAACCAAGAAGAAGAAATACGATTAACAGTTGGTACGTATAATGCAGTGACTCTGCATCTCACCGCTTGTGGTGGTGGCATCAAAAAGCAGCATTCAAAATTGCAAGAAAAGTTAACAAATTGATGATGGTATCAGGTGTTACAAGAGTATTTGTGAGCCTGTTTTCTAATGTCCAGAGTTAGTCTTGATGTTTCATTTGAAATTAGGTTTCTCAAGGCAGCCATGAGGACGAGCCCTTGGAAGGGCATTGTCCTCCAGATGTTCCCATGTGTTTTCTGCAGGCAGAAAGTGCAAACCTCCTGTTCCTCAGCACTACATACATGGTAGTGTGAGCAGAGCAGGTGAGGAAGGATTCAATCCTTGCTTCCAAATCCAACTGCTTCAGAAGATGGCTGTAAGACAAGCCTGCTTGTGTGCATGCTTGGATACATGAGGATGTGAAAGATCTGACTTGTTAAACACATTCTTTCAGGAAACCATGTCAAATTACGGGGCTGCTTTTACAGAAGTTGTGCTTCTCAAACTGGAAGACAGTTGGACAAGCAGTATTCTGATGCTGAGAAAGCTCCTATTCATTTCCATATTAAGATATTCTTGAGCACTAAATTCATATTTGCTTATAATAGCTTCCTTATCCTTTGCTTTCCACCCATCACTACATTTATACAATCTACTCAAACTCCATCTTTATCTGAAGGAGACACTCTGCTGAAGTCCTCTCTTAAAATTAGCCTGTTGGTGTCCCTTGTTTGTATTAATATTCTGATTCCTGGACAGGATGAGTTACACACGAGGGCTGCATGTTCTAATTAAAGCCTAGTGGCAAAACATTTGGTATGATGGTGGCTCTGGAGGCCTTTAGCATCTCATAAGTTTTGGTAGTGGATGCTGTAGTCTTTCTTTCCTCTTATTTTGATTAAACTCCATGACTTTCAATTGTAGCCATTGCATTATATGTTATTTCTGCACATTTCTCAACCTCCACAGCACGTTGCTGCAAAATGGTTTCCACACAGTCTGTCCCAGATACAGGAAGATTTATTAAAACAGATTGTACAAAAAAATCCCTATATCTTGGAGACAACATATACTTGGAGACAACATATTGTAAATGTTAACACGTTATCATAATACACAATAATGATTACCAAAAATCTCACTATTTTCGTAGGCTAATACTGTTTTTATTCAGCCTTTTTAGGCTGAATGTTTTCCATGATTTATTTGGCAGTTATATGTTGTCCATATAGAAGAAGTAATCCCTTCAGCAGTTTTGGTCTGTGGATGTGTCCCTAGGCTTGCTGCTTTCAGATGGTTCAAGAGAATTGCTACATGCTCGTGACCGTAAGCGGAGGAGTTCTCCTTCAGGTAGAGGGATTCTTTCTATGTGATATAGAGGATTCTGAAAAGAAATGGGAGATTGAGACGCATTCATTGTATTCTGCTGCATTGTGCATCATATGGTCCAAAACAGGCATCCTTCTTTTTCTCTTTGATAAATAAGAGATATCTCCAAAATCCAAACCCCAATACTCTGAGACACCCTGAAAGTGTTCAGAGGCAGAACTCTTTGTTTCTCCTCGAAGATGAGACTTTCACTGAGAGGTGGATGTCTTTTTGTTGTAGCCATAGCCCCTTGCTGGGATCCAGCCTCTTCTTTTGTTATCTGTGACATTCTGCAGAAGGCTGTAAACTGAAAATAGTTTCATCATTCCAGGGAAAGGCTTTTGTAGCTCTGGCAGTGCAGTAATCCTGCACTGGGTCTGGAGAAAAACTGGAATTGTTTTACTTCTTAAAGGTGACACTGAACATAAATCTAAGCTATGCATGCAGTACCAGGTAGAAATACCATGATGGCAAGTATGACTGGTATTTCCATCATGGAAATATCAACAAGCTGTGATGATAAGGCAGCATTATGCAGAGATATAGCATAAAGTGGATGCTGCACAGCCACATCTCACAGATCTAAGTTTGGGAGGTTGTTTGCTAGGGGTTTTGGGAGGGGTTTTCAAGGGAATTCCTTGAAATGTAGATCTTACATATAGTTATGAAGATTACAATCAAGATCACATTTAGGAAATCCTGAAGAAATAATACTGGGCAAGAATTGCATAAAAGCCAGAAAGTAGAAGCAGAATTACATTTTTGGGGTAACTGCAACAGTTACCCCAACAGTTTTGCATTTAATCACCATCAGTATGGGATTAAGACTGCACTTCTCATACTGATTACCACATGCCAAAATACAGACAGGAAATATGAAGTTCCTTCCTAAAAGCAGGCTGCAGCTACAAGTGAGTTCAACACTTAGTCCTAAATAAAGGTTCGTCAGTTCTTTCCATTTAGTAGAGCTTTCTGATAGTCATAGAGAGAAAACAAGCCAGTGGATCTAAATTAATTAATTGCTCATGTGCTTTTGTCAGTTGTTTAGGGACTCAGTGAGATTCTTGTTACAGGTCACGTAGAGCACTTGTATGAAAGAGCTTCTTGTTCTGCTTGGAGAAATACTGCTGTTTTCTAATATATGTCATTAATACCTATCTATGTCAACATTCACAATATATTGTCTCCAAAGTTAAGATGAGATTGTTCCAATGTGCAAAAGTCTTCTGGGAAAGCAATTAATAAAACATCACTTCCTAAGGTGGCCATTTAAATAATGAGCAGTATGTCTTGTCTGTTCCAGTTCCACTCTTCTGAACCTGTCCTCCCCTTATCTCTTGAATAACAAGTTTGTAACTCATCTGACACTCAGTTTCTCATCATCTTTAGCTTAGGTATAAGTGTAAATAGAAGAGATCATACTCAGGTCCTTCTTGCTCTTGGTGACTCCGAGATGGAAAAGTGTAACACTGAGGCTCTTTGCTCCAAATGAGTTATATGAAACACTTCAATGCAGTCATTAGTTAAATAACTTAGCTAAATGCTCTCTGTCTGATTTGGTAAGGTGTACTTTTAGTGATACTTTCATATTCCTTTCTGTGAAAAACATCATTTCAAAGTCTAGTTGGAAGAACTCAAGTCTGAAACTGACAAAATTTTACAAGTTGGCAATGACTATGAAAGGCAGCTGTGCTGGATGCCTATCTCTGCTGAATGTGTGATTAAGACAGCAAATGCTGCTTCTTAGTAAGGGATCCTAAGATCCTAAATGTCAGTATCAGGAATTCCTGGAGTGTGCAAACACTATTCATAGGATCATAGAATCACCTAGGTTGGTAAAAACCTCTGAGATCACCCAGACCACCCACCTTCCACCAATATTTCCCCACTAAACCATGCCCCTTAGTAAAACATCTAAATGTTTTAAATACCTGAGAGAAAGATGTGTTATTTCCTATGAGAGTGGCGAGGGGCTGGAACAGCTGCCCAGAGAGGCTGTGGGTGCCCCGTCCATCCCTGGAGGTGTTGGAGGCCAGGTTGGATGGGGCCCTGGGCAGCCTGGGCTGCTGGGAGAGGTGGAGGTTGGTGGCCCTGCATTGGTGGGGGGTTGGAGCTTCGTCATCCTTGAGGTTTCTTCCAACCCAGCCATTCTGTGATTCTGTGATTCTGTGATGTGCTATTGGAGACCTGTAGCAAACTCTTATAAGCTTTTCAATATTACAATGAGAGAGGCCCATTGAATCTTGAAAGATCCCAGTGTATCCATTCGGTTCCTGAGTTTCCAGGATAAAACTGCCACTACTTTATGTAGTTTTAAATTTTGACTGTTTTCTGTTACGCTGCCCCTGCAGTCACTCAGAGCATTCTTCAGGTATTTGTACTGACAGGAGGAAGTCAGATATAGCTGAGACGGTCAGTTGTGAATATAGGAGCATTTGCCTCCCATCCTGTCTCCATCAGTCTCACTGCGTCAGCTCCATATCCTGCACCCTGGCTTGGTACCATCAGTTGCTCACAACATTCCCGTGGGCTGAAAGAAAACTGCCAAAAACCAGCTCCAGTGCACAGCAGTTTAAGATGTTTTACTCCAAAACAGGAAACAGCTGAGCAGACTGACATCCAAGCTGGCTGCAGGATGTTTTCTCCCTGGGAAATTCAACAACTACTTTCACTGTTGACAGATCGAGGCTTTGAGACACTGACCTCTCTGTTTTCCCCGGAACAATGCAATTGCCTCTCCATCCCAAAGGAATGCTCAGAGACTGTGGTAGCTCTCTTCCATCTCACACGACACTCTCTTCTCCCATCCGTGCAGTCTTTCCACAGTAAAGGGACAGTTTTCCTTTCAGGGGTGAAGGAATCTTAGTTTACTTTGGGATGGACTGGGGATTTGTTATTCGTGTGTAGGACTGTTACTGTCCTCAGTGTGTGATTAAACTGCTTTCTTAATAATCAGTTCATTGACTACAAAATAGAATCCTCACAATAGCCCACCCGCATATCCTTTCACTTGGCCTTCTTAGTTTTCCTTGGAACCATCTCTATATTGATCAGGTAGCCTGGGTCAGGTCATGGTCCAAACGCTGTCCCACGTTATCCATATTGCTAAGTTATCCATACTGCTAAGTAGTCAGTACAATTCTGGGCAAGATTCTGGCCTAGATCAGCTAACATTGGGCCCAACTTAGGGACTGTTCCCAACAGCAAGCTTACATGTAGTCACCTCCTTTCAGCCTTTGAGCAGCCTCCACATGAATAGGCACTAGACCAGGACTTGAAATGCTATGAGGTTTACAGTGTGAGTAGTAGGGATTCTTGTCTAAGCTGTCACATCCATGGGTAGAATTCCTAGAAACCACTGCGGTGTAGAAATTAATAGATATATACCTCAGCCTCTAATTATGTCTGATATGTGTTTTTAGACACGACTCAGATGTGCACTGAAGATAATGATCTTACTCCTCCACTTGAGCACTGCATTAGGACAAAGTAAGTGAAAATGGCATTTAACATGCAAATGTTTTTACAGAATTGTGTAAATAATATATGTAAAGCTTGAGTGTGGCTAAAAAGTTAATATTGTGGCAGTTACTCTTGCAGAATTACTGGTTAAAGAGTTAGAAATGATCACTCTTCATTGTCATCTTCATTGTCATCAAATTGTCCAAGGCATTTGTTTCACTCTTAGAGGAACTGTCATTATGTCACCAGAAGGTGACTGAACCATAATTCGAGAGCTCAACTTGATTTCCAAAGATCAAAATATGGCTTCCCAAAAGTCACTGGTTCCTATTGTAAAGATATAATGAGAAAAGAAGAAATTTTCTTCCATCTTTATCAGTCTCTTCTGAAAAATATCAAAGCACAGAAGCACTTGGGTACAACCTTTGATACCCAAAGACCTGAGACCTCAGTGATCTTAGTTCTCCCAAACTGTCCATGGAAGCACTGACTTCTCCAGGCAAATATGGTATTAAATGATGAACTTTTAAATAATTTATCCAAATTGTACTGAAGTTAACGAGAACATTTTCAGTTTACCTAGTTATGGAAGAAGCAAAATCAGGAACTTTCCCAGGCTGAAAGTATCAGCTTTATATCACTCCTTCAACAGGACTTTGAAAGCTGCTATCTGAGTATCTCTGGAGTGAGAATTAAAAGCCTCATTGTCAAAGCCCATAACAGTCTAGCAGCTTCAGATTTCCCTTGTCATTTCCCTCCTTTCTCTGCCACATTTTTTTTTTTTTGTGCTAAGAAAAAAAAAAAAGGCGTAACAAATAAGGACAGTGGCTGCCAACCAGCGTGTTCCTGCAGGGCTGGCTTTATGGAGTTACAAAAAAACAAATGAGGCTTCCTTTAGCGTGGCAGCACCGTTGGTTCAGGCTCCCTGCACATATAGGTTGTAGGAATTCCACTGTTCAAGGGAAACATAAGCATGACTGCAAACCAAGATAGATAATCCTTAGCCTCAGAAACCCACAATGTGGGCTGAATACTGCATGCAACTATTTAAAGTTACTCTTAAAATGTCTTCAATTCCTGGCCTTGCATCAAAGTTACACAAAGCTTTGGTAACGATAATGTTTGTTTATTCTAAATTCCTTACTTTAATCTGTTGTGGAAGTAAATTACCACCAAATTCCAGTGTCAATTATTTTTGTTTGTACCATTCCTGAGATGCTCTGATTTACCCTGATCAGTCTCTCTCCTTGTTTTCTGTATTCTCCAATTGCTTTGAACATATTTATTCAAGCATGGCCTTGCTGCTTAAGGTCCTTCATGACCATGTTATTCCTTTTTGCTTGAAGAAATTTTTCTCCAAGTCTGAAACAGTACATGGAGAAAAGTCAAAACAAAACAAACTAACAAGTGCTTAACAAATTGAGAGATACAAGAATAAACGTTTGCTGTCACACAACTGTGGAAAACACCAAAAAAATAATTTTTATTGAAGAAAGCCAAACAAACAAACAAGCAAGCAAACAAACAGGGCTGCTACCCGTTTTGACCTAGCACTTACAGCAATAAAGCTCATTATCAGACCTTTCTCATCAAAAAAGGTGGAGTAATTTCTCAGTGTGGACAATTTAATAGTGTAACTGAATAGAACTGATATCAACCATTGTTTCTAAATTTTGATTAGGGGTTTTTCTTTTCTTTTGCACAACTTAGTGCTGTTTCAGTCCATGGGAAGTCTTACCAGTGGGTTGCCCCACACCTGAACGTCAGCACCCTGCAGGGTCTTGAGTCCTATGCTGGCCATCTGTCTGCTGTTTGTTCTGTTACCATCTCCCAATAGAAAGATCTGTAATAGATGGTCTCTGTTTTTAGTTTTATCATTATTATTGTTATTAGAGAAGCTGTTTTGCTTCTGCAGGGGGAGGCTTATGCTTTTATTCCCTATTTTGCAAAATGTCAGAAAAGAAGGGCTTGAGTTTAAAGCAGGTAAAGTAAAGCATGACTAGGACAGATAGTCCTCAGCTGGGATCAATTTAACCTGCAGACTCCCAGCTGAAGAGTCACTGTTGTGCAACTTCTATAGGGGTTTTCAGCACTTCCATGGAAGTAGTTAGGTTTGTATCAACAGGCATCTGGAATGGGCAGCCCTGAGTGGGGTTTCTGGGAGATGCCACGCAGATGTCTGATTCCATTCTCCCCTGAAGAATATTCTTATTTCACAGTCATCATCATTAGGTGGAAGGATGGAATCCACCTCTCTGAGCTGGTGGTAATAGAATCATAGAATCACAGAATGGCTTGGGTTGGAAGGGACCTCAAGGATGATGAAGCTCCAACTCCCCACCACACGCAGGGCCACCAACCTCCACCTCTCACAGCAGCCCAGGCTGCCCAGGGCCCCATCCAACCTGGCCCTGAACACCTCCAGGTAACACCTGTTAGCTCTGCCCAAGGGGAAGAAAACTTTGATCTGATATTATGGTCTGAATCTAGTTTTAGATTTTGTTAGCCCACAACACTCAACTTTCCTCTGTGGTTCTGGAATGGTGTGGCACATCCCTGACCTGTGTTCCTTCAAAGTGAGACATTTGGTAGAAATATGATAGGTAAGAAGAGAAAAAAGGGCGGGCACTTAATCCTAAATTATCAGTGCCAGATGATCAGTGCAAGAGATATTCTCTGGAAGTTATTCCAGAGGGAGCATTGCTCAGGGCTTGAACTAGTTCTTCCAAGGTTCAGTGGAATTGTTCCATTTAACTTCCATGACCCTCAAATGAGGTTGTAGTCAAAGCACATGAGACCAGTGTTTTTTTCATATTGCTAATCTGATAAATTATAATTCAATATGAGTTCCATTTAGGTTACACTGTGGTGAGTCAGTTGGAGAAAGGAGAGCTCTGAATTTTTTGGATCATGTTTTTTTCATTAAGAAATGACCAGTTCAGCACCTGTGAAAGAGGTTCCTCACTATCTGATGCCTTTTCTTGTGCAGATCCAATAGGTAAGAAAGTTTCAAAGCTGTCTCTGCATGAGCAAATTGGCAGATTGCTTTTCATTCTACAGACAGCTCAAGAAAAATAGCTGGAAAATAAATGGAGGAGGTAAGACTTGCAGGGAAAGTTACACAGAGTCCTGCTTCAGAATACGCTGTGCTGGTTAAGCTCTTTATTGAAAGCCTGTTTCAAAAAAGGCCAGTACTCCTCCACATAGTGATTAGCCATATTTTAAGCCAGAAACTTAAAAATGGTGTCAGAGCATTAATATTTTCACTGAGTAACCTCAGAGCAGATTAAATTTGCATCATGTGGTCTCAGTAGATCCCTCTTGATGATGTCATCACCTCGGAGAGGTAGAATTTATGTGCAAAGATAAAGGAAGAGTTGATGGTGTTCCCAGAACAATCCAACAGGATCAGAAGGTGGCAACTGTACTTCCCACTTGTGTTTGTTTGGTTTTTTTTATAGGAAAAAGTGAACCTCTGGAAAAGACATCTCTCTGCCCTGACAAATGCTGGACTAGGTCAGCTATTCCCAGCAAGGGCACATTCTGCCATTAGCTTAATGCATGAGGCATCACTCCTGTGTATTCCTATTAAACCCTGGGAGGAGGACACCCATCCTGCAATATTTTTCTTTTAATTTTCTTGGCAAAATCAAAACAGGAAGGAAACAAATTCACAGCCCCTATTTTCCACACTTGTTTACTTGTGCTTTCATTGGGGGTGGTTGAAAAAAGTCCCTCAGGCGGTCGCTTCCCTTGAGACCCTGCAATGAATACTGCAGGGATTTAGATTTTGGATTTGTCGTACACGTAACTGACTTGCTCAGCCAAAGGACTGAGCTGTTATATTTTTGCTGACATATCCTTTCCTCCATGAGAGACAGAATGAGGCTTGCAGCCTGGCAAGTCAACATTGTCCCCACCAGATCTGTGTATTTGACAGTAGTTTCCATGCTTAGAAGATCTGGACCATGAATTTGCAAAGATGAAAAATGCCATGGGCAAGGATGCCATGCACCTAATGAATGATTCTGGTGGTAGGGAGAGTTGACCCATTTCAGCCTGGTGAGGTCACTGGGGAGCCAGCAGTCAACAAGTGCAGGTTTGGTGTTCCTGGAGTGGGCAGCTGAGCAATGGTGGCCAATACACACTCAGAGATTCAGAAGATGGAAAAATTTGTGTATTTACACATTTTTTTTTCAGTATATATCTTCAATGTTATTCTGAAGAAAGGGTAAGACAAAGAGAAAGAGAAAAAACAAAGCTTCCCCATGGAAAATGCAAAAGATTACTTTTAGGGTAAGCCAGTGAATATTTCAGAGGAGTCAAGGACAAGAGCAAGGATAGCTGCTAAATGAAGTTATTTGGTCTCATTTGGCTTACATATGGGTAATTCTCTTATCCATCTTGGAGACTGCCCATTGTCTTTGCAGAGCCAATGCTTTTGTTCTGAATCAGCTGCTGCTGAGAACTCTATTGCCTGGAGGAGACTGTGTGAAGATAAGGAAAATGAGATCCAAGTGTGGGACCCTAAAATTAGGGTCCCACTTCATTTTGCTTCCTTTTCATTGGAGAAAATGTGATGAGTTACCCCAAGTGAGTCCATCCTACACTCTCTAGGAGTGGTTGGGTGGTTGAGAATAGTGAGCTGACCTTTCCAACAACCTGATAAACTCACGGGTGCAAAATGGTTACTTTTCTTTCTAGGTGGCACGGAGCTGTTATTGACTGGAATGGCACAGAACCAATCTTGTGACTGACCCGACCTGCACTTTATTGGCACAGAAAAAAAAGGAAATGACAGAATTAGCACATTCCTATTCCCACCAATACAGGAAATAGGAGTTCTGTGCTGCTTACGGTGAGAAAGAATGACATGGCTGTGTGCAGGCTGAAGGAGTGTCACCTTGTTCGCCTCATGCTTTGGATATTTTGCTTATAATGCAAACAACACTTAGATAAACTCTTTGTTGATGCCTTTAATGTACAGTTTCTGTGTGTAGACTGAGAGTCTCCAATGTCAGGTAACGGTTACGGGTAAAGCAGTGGTGTTGTCAGTGTCCTCTTGAGGTCCCTTTCTGGATCAACTCTGTATCCTGCAATTGTTCCCAAAAATCTGATGAAAGGAGCCGAGCTGCTATTTCTGTCCCTGTTTTGCCTTCCTGTGCTGCCTCGTTCTTCACCTGCGACACTCCAGTGCCAGGATGAAACATCATCCAAGAAATAAATATTCATTTCATTACCATGTATTACTAAGTCCAAATCTAAGACTGAACCTACTGGTAGCCATATGGGCTACAGTTAACTTACTAGGCTTTATTTACACCAAAGTGGCCGATAAGTTCTGTGGTTTGCTGCTTCATCATTGCAAGAAAACAGAAGTGATGTTAGATTGGAAATGTAAAGAGCACTTGTCTGTGATACACACTGTTATTCATGATTAAATAAAGTGCGTGTGAGAAAATGGTGTGCAGTGGAGATGCACCATGAGGTACCAAAAGAGCAGTTTGTGTTCTGAAATGAATTTTGTAAGTGACATGTTTTGGCAAAAATTTACCAAAATTGGAATGAGTTACTGTACTGAAGATTGGAAAAAATGCTTTGGAAAATATTAATTGCTAATGGACAGTTTGCAGAGAAGCGGTGTTTCTGGAATTATGTTTATCTTTTGAGAGTGTAATTATCATGAGAGTTTCATAACAGACTCTGAATTTCTGATTTTATCATAGCACTCTCTTACTGCTCAGTATGCAAACCTCTCTGAGCCCAAATGAACCACTTGCTATTTTCAAAATCAGTTTCCATCAGAAATTCAGTGTTCTACTCCATGTAGCTGGAAGATCCCAAGCTGCCTCTGCAGATACAAATTTCAGGGCACTAGCGTGTGAGCTAGTTGGAAACCAACCTGTGCACGGTACCAGAAAACATGAGATGGTCTGTGAATGAGCATCAGGCCCTGCTTTGCTTCCTCCACACATCAAACTGTCTGCACGTGGTACAGCATCTCAGAGCTGCGGTCGTTTATGTGATGTAGTATAATGTAATTTGTTTGTTTTAGGTCAGATAGGCAAACTTCTTTCTGTGAACTTGGTGAGATGAATATCTCCCTTTCAGCCTTGCATCACGGAGAGCATCAGATGTGAGTCCATTCCCAGTTCCCCATGGGAACACTACGTGACCTCTGCCACTTCCCTTCATTTCACTGTATGTAGGGGAATGTTTGCACAGCCAGCTGCAGGTGGACTCAAGGCTGCCTTTATGGTGCACACCTCATCTGACCTTTAAGAGCTCCATTTTCTGGATTCCAACCATCCAGATATCCTAGTTTGGCACGGCTTGGAGCATGGAGTCAGCCAGGCCACCAGCTTGTATTAAACACCTTTTTTCCTGAATTTTCATATCAACTACAGTCCCCGTGTGCTCAATGGAGCAAACAGTCCAAGAGGGCAGCAAGATCATAAAATGAGATTTCTCAGAATGCATTTGGACAGAAAATGGTGAAGAGATGAAAAACGATGGAAGATTTTTGGAACTAGGTGTACCAAAAAACCTTTCTGGAAGTGTTCCTCTGGGGAGGAAGGGATCTGCTGTGTTACTGCCCTGATTTCATCTGTCTGGAATACGGATGTCTCCAATGCAGATATGTGATGAGGAGCTCTTGCTCTGGGCTCCCTTCAGAGTAGGGTGTGATTTATCTTTTCTTATGAACAAGAAGAAATGTGCTCCTGACTGGAGGATTATAAACTGAGTATAGATGGAGCCCAGGGGGATTGCCTCAGATGAACTCCATCCCTCAAGATGTAATAATTTTTCAGGTTTTAAGAAAGAGTTAAACATTAATGAATAAGGCTTGGAAACTGATAATGTTTTATGGTTTATCTTGAAAGATTAATGAAGGTGGGAGGGAGCCCTGTACTCTGATCCTCTTTTTAAAACAGGCTGCAAAGCCTTTAAGGCTCCTTTCTTACTGATTATGAAGAATAGTTTTATTGAACCTTAAATTCTATTATAACAGAATCCCATTGAACCAGATCTTTCTTACTCGTTATCTGTTATTATTTCTACACACATTTTAATGTAAAGTCCCTTGTCTGCCATCTGTTTAAAGTTGAACTAACTCAAGATTCACCTGTGCCAAGTACAACACTTGGACCACATTACTGAAGCTTTGCCTCTGCAGTGCAATCCCACCAAGCTGGAGCACTGCATTGCTAAGCTGCTGCCACCAGCCTTGCTCTTGAGGTTTCCTGAGGCATCCTTCAATAAAGAGGGAACAGGCAATGAAAATACTCACTTAGATCTACCTCTTCAGCAGAAAACCAACCAACCAAACCTCTATCTATTTCTGCATCAAGAAAAAACTCACATATTTCAATATGATGATACAACACATGAAGCAATTTGCCTTCAGGCATCACATATCTTTTGGAATCGAATGAGCAGACAAACCAATACGAAATGTCATGCAGCGATGCAAAAACCTTTGCACAGACCTGTGCAGAAGCATATCCTGTTGTGGGAGCCTACATCTAGTTTGTTGATTATGTTTTCCTTCTCATTGTTTCCCAATTTCATTTTCATTGCCCGATGAACGTGACTTCCTGAGGTGAACAAAGCAACTGTTTGCAAATAGTGCAGTACAAGACACTGGCACTGGGCCTCTGTGTATATCTGAAAATCATTCTCTTCCCTTCTGTGCTATGAAAAATACACCCTCTCACCCTCTGCTGAGACATGACGCCTTAGTTTACAACGGACATCAGCTATTGTAAATCTGAGCAGAAGTGCTATTTTGGCAAAGTGTCATGAATATTGCCCTTGTGCAAAATGTACAGTTAACTTGGTTTTGTACAGAATGTAGCCTACAAATAAAACCTTTAAAAAAAAAGAAAATAGCATCATCTCATATTTTCTCTTCACTTTTTTTTTTTTTTTTTTAAGTAATTACTTTGCCAAGGGAAATTAATCTGGCAGAAGAGATTATAACAGCTTCATGGGCCTCCTCCTGTCAGTGGAATAATAACAAGAAGTTGAGCTTCCCTCTCCTCTGAGCAGAACCACAGTGCAGTTGGAGATGCAGGGCAGAGGGTCTCATCGTAAGCTGGGAGTTTCCCATCTGAGCAGTTACGGGTGTTGAAACCAACCAGTCTGGGGCTAGTTGGAAATGTAGTTACCATTGTCTGCCTGCATCAATGCACGTCCCCCATGTTCTATTTGAACCTACCCAGTACTGTGAGTGAAACCTGCAAGGGTCTCATTACCCCTCGTAGCTTAGTGTGAAATCATAGCATCACAGAATCACTGGAAAAGACCACTGAGATCATCTAAGGTCACCCAATCCCAACCCACCCCCAACCATGCCCACTGACCATGTCCTCAAGGGCCACATCTCCATAAATACCTCCAGAGATGGTGACCCCACCACCTCCCTGAGTAGCCTGTTCCACTGCCTCCCCACTACTGGGGAGAAGAAATTGTTCCTAATACCCAACCTGAGCCTCCCCTGAAGCAACTTGAGGCCATCACCTCTCATCCTATACATTAGTTGCATCATCCTGATCAAAACCTGGGGAATCATTGACAGTTAAGTGTTTTTAAGGAATTTTGTGCGAGGTGGACATGTACACATGAAGTTCCTTGTCCGTCTGCAGGCCACTGTGCATAGAGCTCACACTGGAGTTGATGAAGCTGCTGGAGCTGATTTTGTGCACATCTGTCCCTATTGCACTGTCAAATCTAGGAGCAGTCTGAGATCTGACGACAGACCCGTGAGCAAATCTGTGCAGCCACTGCGTGGTTTGTTCCCAGGGAGTTCAAAGATGAAAGCTTGTTGTGTCTGTTGTTTTCAGTTCTTGACTTTTTGGAGGCATATTGCTTTTTGTTTTTGTTGTTTATGCGTAGAATGGGGTAATTTGGAACGACAGGAAAAGGACACTTTAAAAATCAGAGGAAAGTTGAAGAGCTTAGGAAAATGACACGTGTGTAAGCCAAGTTTTAACAGAAGTGATAAGTGGTTTGGGGCTCCAAAGATTTCATCACTGTACCTGAGATACTTCAAAGAAGCTCAGTTTCCTGTTGGTAACTGGGAGCTCCGTTGAAATACAAAGGTCCCACATTGCAGTTTTGAAAACTTTTCCTTAGAATGCCGGTGCCAATTTTGTAAAGGAGTGTAATATTCCTCCAGAGTGCCTCCATGATTTGAGATACAACCACACAAAATGCAGACACGTGTTTTGCTGTGTATCTGTCAGTCCTGCCTCAGGGTGCGTTCACTATCGAGGAAGCTGCCCTGAATTGTGTCACATTCACCAAATTCAGTATTGCAGGAGGTGCTGAAAACTAGACATGATGGTTTTATGTTTTTTGGTTTTCAGTATTCCACATCAACACATCATGTAGTGCACTGGAACTAAAATGTTAATGCTCCAGCTCCATGTACCTGTCCCTGTACATGATGGAAGTCATGGGATCTGACCCTTCTGGGGGGGGGAACGCTCTCTTACTGCTTTGCAGTGGGCCCATGGAGGTTGCGTTTCCTGGCCATCCCAAGCTTTTCAGTTTGACTTGGTCTCGGGAACTCTCTCTCCTATCTTATTTGATTTATTAGTCTCAATTTCAATTAGATCTCATTATATTGTGTTATTTTGCATTTCCAATATCATAGTTAGTAAAATAAGTTTTCCTCCATAGATTGTCGCCTCTGTTGTTTTTTTCCCCCCTCCTTCCTTCCCATTTTGTGTGGGGCCAGGATGGGAGTAGAGGGGCAGGGGCCTACTGCCCCCTGTCACAGGCATAGATTGATCTAGTTAACGCCGTGACACTAAACTAGAACCAAAGCCTGTGCTTTAATCTTTCATCCGTTCAGGACATACCTGTAAAAACCTGTAAAAAATCCTTTCAATACCTGAAGGGAACTTACTCCCAGGAGGGGTGTAAACTCTTCGAAAGGGCTGATAATAGCAGGACTAGGAGAAATGGTTTTAAGTTAAAAGAGGGAAGATTTAGGTTGGATGTTAGGGGGAAGTTCTTTACTAGGAGAGTGGTTGGGTCCTGGAATAGGCTGCCCAGGGAGGTTGTGGATGCCCCGTCCTTGGAGGTGTTCAAGACCAGGTTGGACAGGGCTCTGGGCAACCTGATCTAGTAAAGGTGTATGTTTGGTGGCCCTGCTAGGCAGGGGGGTTGGAACTACATGATCCTTGAGGTCCCTTCCAACCCGGGTCATTCTGTGATTCTGTGATTCTGTAAAAACCTAAATGTTTAAAATTAAGCACCAAAGCCTATAGGACAGATCGATGTTGTATCAGGTTGGATGTTAGGAACAATTTCCTCTCCAAAAGAGCGGTCAGGTGCTGGAATGGGCTGCACAGGGAGGTGGTGGTCACCATCCCAGGAGGTGTTCCAGAAACATTTAGATGTTGTCCTGAGGGATGTGGTTTAGTGGGGAAATATTAGTGGTAGGTGGATGGTTGGACTGGATGATCTTGGAGGTCTTTGCCAACTTTGATGATTCTGTGGTTCGATGTTTTTCTCTTAACAAGTAAGATCAAAAAGGAAATAGAGTTTTACTTGCAGAAAGAAGACGATTGCTCCTGACTGCTTCTTGTCTTCATGACCAGTCTGCTGCATAACGTAAGGAAACTGCATCCCATTAAGAGCACTCTGGATATACTAGTACTCTTCTTTTATTTGTTTTCACTGGCTAAAAGATAATAAACTCGACAGCAGTTTAGGAAGCAGTTTCTCCTTAGCTGCTTTGTTTATAAACCCAGAGAAGGAAAAAGGGCATTTTCAATCAGATACTTTATTTGTTGTTTCAACCAGGGTGGGAAGGGGTTGTTGTTAGGTTGGAAAGCCACATAGTTCTGCGATGTCCCTCATTAACAATAGTTTTCATCTAAATTGACACAGAAGCTAGCTTAGATTTTAAAAACAACCCTTTCAAGAAAGCAAAGGGATTTTCCAATAGGATTTATCAGCAATTCCAAAAGTTTCACCTTTCTCATTATTGTTGTTTTCCTCTTCTTGGAGGAATTATGTTAAACTGCAGCAGTTGTCTCTTCGCGGCAGTTGTGCTTAAAGGCACAGCTCGGTTCACACAGACTAAGATGTCTTACAGCATCCAGCAGAGCAAAAGTGAAGGACCACAGGAGATACATGGACAAAGTGGACACTTAAGTAAATTACCATAAGAAGCAGTAGTCCTTAAGGCTTCTCCTCAACAGACACCTTGGTACTCCCAATGAACAGAAGATTTTGGAATATGCGTGAGCTTGAGCACTTTTCTCTCACCAATGAGTCACCTACCAAATCGTTTTTGAAAAAAAACAGAAGTGTTTAATGCTGGGAACAATTTATTCTCCAAAGACTGTTAAAGCACTGGCAGAGGCTGCCTAGGGAGTGTTGGGATCACTGTCCCTGAAGTTCTTCTGAAACAGTGGGGATGTGGTACTCGGGGATGTGATCAGTGGGCATGGCAGGTTGGGATGGGGTCGGGTTGGATGGTCTTAAAGGTCTTTTCCAACTTCAGTGATTCTGTGATTCTATGAATTATTCTTGGCAATATCCTCCTGAGGCGTTTTCCTGCCTCAAGTGTAGCCCGACTTGTGAATATTAGGCAGGATGCATCTGGTGTGCTCAGGTGATCATAGGGTGGATATAAAGTAGGGCCTTAGGATGACCATTACAGACACTGGTGAGACACGGGCATTAGATGAGCATGAATCATCTGACCTGTTTGAGGAGTCTATGTGGGACGAAGTTAATTGCATTTCTCACTTCCCTGCCTGCTTCTGGTTGGCTCTCAATGGGTTAAACTGAGAATATGGAGGGTGTGTATGAATAGTCCAGGTGAATCCCAGTGTGTGAATGACAAAGACAGAAAAGAAGTAGAATGTGTTTACAGACCCCATATAAAATGAGGGTTAGAATGAGGGAATAAAACGGATTGCTTAGAGATGCCTCCTGGCTGCTGTGTACTAGGGAAACATCCATTCAGGAAAGAAATCTCAGGGCTTAGCAGCCGAAATTTGCCAGTGCTTGGAGAAGGAGCTGCTGATAAAGGTTACCCACATGAAAACATGGGAGGTGTATCAAAGTTGAGACCTGGAAGGTGTCCTGGATGTGAGATTTTGTGAGCAGAGACTTTCTTGTATAACAGAACGAGGAAGGTGTCACAATCCTGATAAAACACCCAAAGTATCTGTACCTCGTGTGGATGTTCTGCTTGTTTTCTTATCACTTTCTTATCATTTGGCAAGGACTTCCAAATTACTCTAAGAGGTATTCTGGGCGTTTGTAAGAATACTCCACACTCTGGAATTCAGCAAATATTTATTCGTGGAGAAAACACCGGCGAAGAATGTGTAACGAAAAAGAAAAAACAAAACACCAAATGCCTATTTAGCTCCTCTCTAGAAAACACACAGAGAATATGAGTTTGAAAACTCCGTTCTGCAAAGATACCTTTCATGAGATGCACTTGGTTTGGTAAGTGCTGTGGATGTGAGCCAAGGTCTCCAGACCTTGAACTGAGGATCCTCATTTGTCATTTTGAGGTAGTGTGACAAATGAGCAATGCTTTGTGCTGGTGTTGCATGGCGTGTGAAGAAAGGAGGTCTTTTACGAGCACTTCAATACAGAACAGTGTTATTACAACTGACATCCTTCTCAGGGCTCAATTCCTATCACGCACAATATCCTTCCTGAGCCACTCTTGGTCGGGTCACTTCTGTAAGAAACAATCCACTCGCATTAAATTAAGGGTTCAGCTTTGCAAATGGGACAAATACAAATTCAAGTGTGTGCTAAGATCTGATCTGCTTTTACTGATCTCCTTTTTCGTGACCTTTTGGTGTCTGTAACAGGTGAGTATATAAACACAGTGAGAACCTGAAAATGAAACTGCTTTTATTATGGTAAGAGGTATAGCTATGGGTACCCATGTGTTTACTCGTCTGAGAGCTGTCCTATGGCTGCATACCATGCACTTTGAGAAATATATGTGTGCATGAATAGCAGAAGGTATAGAAAAAGAAATCAGAATGATTTTTTTTCATGTTGGATGCCATTTATTGGGTTACATAGGGCAGTTTTAAGGCACACACTTCACTTTTATCAAAACCAAGTGAAAACTACAAGAGTGAGACTAAACATCTATCACACCATGGTGGGAGCTGTTAGTCTCCTCTAATTGAGCCAACCCTGATGAAAATTCTCCTGGCAACCTTTGCTCCATAGATACCGATTACCCACCGCCTTCCTCCTTTGAATTTCCTCACCTGCTAAGAGCTCTGAAGGTGCTCTGCAACTTATGATATAAACACGGCAAACATTTTTGCTCCCTTTACTTGTTTTGTCCAGTTTACATGCCGTATGTCTGAAGTGTAGCAGTGAATTAGAAAACCTCTTTCTTTTGTTGGACAAAAAAGGCCAGTATGGCTTGAGAAGACAAGGGTGATTGATGAGGTTACCAGGACAAACAGGACAGGTGACTTATCATAGAATCACAGGATCATAGATTGGGTTGAAAAGGACCACTCATCCAGTTCCAACCCCCTGCTGTGTGCAGGTCACCAACCAGCAGCCCAGGCTGCCCAGAGCCACATCCAGCCTGGCCTTGGATGCCTGCAGGGATGGGGCACCCACAGCCTCCTTGGGCAGCCTGTGCCAGTGCCTCACCAAAGGAAAAATTATGATCTTTTCTTAAAAAAAATAATCAAGTAAAAGTAAATCCATTTGGATAATATACGTTATCTACAATCATGCCAGAAAGAGTTTCCTACAGAACAACCATTACAAGTCATTGTAAGTCTCTCGGGAACACCAGTCAAAAACATCAGCAGATAATTACTCAAACTTCCTAAATCAACCTCCTTTGGCATGACATGAAGTGAACAAGAGCAATAAAAGCAAGGAAGTGCATTGTGCTTTGTCCTGTCCAACTCCTGTTCAGACAGGCGTAGGTCACAAGCACAAATGTAACCAGGCATGAATTGTTTTTTATTTTAATTCATGGCCTTGGGTTAAATTAAATGAACACTGGAAAGGCCAAGGTGAAACACAGGGCCAGGACCTCAGACTGCGTAAATCCTCTGAGTTACGTTTTGTCATTTCCACACCTTCAGAGCATAGCCTCTCCTCTAAAAAGCATCAAAGAGTTTAGATTGTATTGCTAAGTATCTAATCACACCCTACAGTCTTCATCTACGGGCATGGAAATGGAAAAAAATGCCATGGATATGCTGGTAAATTCGAGAGACTGAACAAACTGTCTTTACCAGGGTCTTCAGAGCATTGGCTCTGGGGAATGCATGTTGGACATCTGATAGATTTTATTGTGCATTATGGGAGATGGAGCTGTTATCTGCCTATGGCTCTGACTGTCATCAGTGCTGGGGCAGCAGAATGGTTGTGTAATTGTGTACAGAAAGAAAAGCTTACATACCCTCTTGTTTTTTACCAGACTTGGGAAAGCAAAGATATTTTGGGTAGACTCTGCTTGAAAATAATATTATTTTTTACTATGAAACCAATCTGCAATATCTAGAATGCCGACTTGATAAAGTAGTGGTGCTTCTCTTTCCCTGATCTGTCTCTTTTTGCCCTTGTATCTCGTAGCTGGGTTGGTGTGTTTTCCAGGAGAAGGAGTTGCAAGAAAGGATGTGAATGGGGCAGTTGTAGGTTGTCTATCGCACATCTTTGACTGAGAGTGAATGGAAGGGAAATCCAGAGGAAAGGCTAGTGTCTTAATGGGAGGGAAGGAGCCAAAGGGAAAAGCTCACAATAGCAAATAGAAATTGTATATCAGGAAGAGTTTTATAGGATCGCAAAACCTTCAGAGCTGTGAGTGAGTGGGAACTGGTGACTGATGTCCTCTGGCTGAAAGGAGGAGTGTACAGTGAGAGGATTCCCCGGCCTTGGGAGCTTAGTGAAGTCTGGGCAATGGGAAGCAGAAGGCAGTGGTGTTTCCGGATCAGCAGGTGGGAAAATTAGGCTAGTGCTATGCAGGTTGTTGTCTTAATCTGTTAGTGTATGTAATTAAGGGCTAATCACAAAGGCTCCTCAAGAAGTCAAAAACCCAAAACAAGTGGAAGAAGCTCAATAACATAATTAATGCCAAGCTGACCCAGCTGCTCCAGGGCCTGCCCAAGGAGAGAGGGCAGGCCACATGGCTCAGCTCAGCCAGAGACCCTCTTCCCAGAAGGTCTTACAGGATGTTATGGCGTGGGGTGGTGATGTGGAGAAGACTAGGAGAAGCCTTTGCACTTTGTATAAAATGTGTTGTGGGGTGTTTTTGAGGCGACTATAAGAATGTGGAAGACATGGAATGTTTAAGGGAAGGACTGATAACTGTGTCTTGGAGAGGAACAAGTGAAGAACAGTAGAAACGTAAGAGGATAAAAGGGAACAACTGGGAGTAGGACATGGGGTCTGGGAACTGGGGAAGGGACAGACCACGGACTGCAGGCCAAATATTGGAGGGACCAAAGTGTCTGTGAGTTGGCTACTGGAGGGCCTGTAGGCTGTATTTCAAGGTATTGGAGGGAGGAAAAGAGAGAGATTTGAAATCAGTACTTTTAGGGGATTTTAACAGTGCTACTGGATTAATGTGATCCCCTCAGACCTTCTTTACTCTGAATCTTTGGGTTTCTGATTTATTAATTCCTGGTGGAGGTGAGCAGTTAAGAAATGGCATACTGATAGGTTGAATCTCGTTCAGTATTAATGACGAATGCAAAATTTAAATGCCAGATGTCTGAACTAGAATGTTACTGATTCTTACCTTCATGCCAAACCAGTGAACCAATACTGCCAACCTCTGACCAATGCTGGGTTCTATTTTGCTGAGCTTTCTAGTGGCAATAATAAAACACATCTTGCTTACCTAAAAACATTCCATGTCTAAATGGATTCTAGCCACAAGACTTCATGTAATGTATAATCTCAGTCTGTGATCAAAACCCAAAGTGAAGACACTACCCACAATCTTACTGTAAATGAATGTCTCCTCTCTTCTATTCTTCAAGTTCAGAAATAGCTTCTGCTTTGATATTCTCATCTGATTTTGATCATTTTAAGACCTTGATTTGCATCTGTACTTTATGCTTTCCAGTCATAGCCATCTCTCTGCAGAGTTTGTTCTGCAGTTCAGACTCTCCCTGATATCACTTTGAGCTGCCCAAAGAACAGAGCATGGGAGCATCTGGCGAGGGAGAGGAAATGTACAGATTGGAATTGGATCATATCTGGATGAGGAGCTACGAGATCTGGTTTAGTGCTTGTGGTAGCAGTGGTGATGGGAGGACAGTTCGACCAGATGATCTTGTAGGTCCTTTACAACCCCGTGATTCTATGATTCTATGAATAAAACAGTTCCACACTGCTGCTTCAGGAATCCATTTGAAATAAACATAGTGGGTTCTGATTGCCGTTGATCTGAAACTCACAGCAAATACAGCAGAACAAGTGGAGCTGAATCCACGTGGAATGTTTAGGTAAATACTGCTATATGTAAAAATAAATGAGCAATACTGAAATTGAATAACAAAAAAGATCCAGCTTGCACTTCAGTAATTTGAAAAGGAAACCAAAATTTTATATATATATATATAAAATATATATATAACTATAATATATATGTATATATAACAATGTGCATAAATAAAGCAGCAATGTATGCGATTAGAATGGGATAGAAGAAAATTCAAAGAGGAAAGAATGCAACTTCAAATCAAGGACAAATATCAGTCCCACCATCCGGTTGTTGTGTACATGTATTGCTATCTAGGTATACTTAAGGATATTTAGGACAGTCTTTGTTGAATAAGTTATATTTTCCCCTTCCTAATTCTTAACAACACGGAGTTTGAAAATAAAAGCTGGCATCTTCATATGTTGCCATTATTTGCAAAATAAATGCCTATGTGAATTTGAGTGGATATTGCAAAATTGGAAACTAAATGTTTGTATGTAATCAGAGAAATCACCTCTAACTACTTCTAGATCAGTATCAGTACGTCCTAAACACCTGTTAATACTGGCACAAGCCTTGTAGAGTCATTAATAGCAGACTCTTATAGTACCACACATTTCTAATGATCCACTTAATGAGGTTGATTTTATCACTACCCATATGCTTCCTTGAGAAAAAAAAACACAATTGTGAGGCGAAATGAAGGAAAATAGCTCAGTTTTGAAGTTCAATGCCTAATCAAAAAGATTTAAAGGTGATATTATGTTCCTGTTGACATCAACACGATTTGATTTCAAAATGAACAGTGCAGCACTCCAAAAAAAAAAAAATAATAATAATAATAAAAAAAGAGTAATGAACACTGAATAAATGAATACTGAGTGAGCTAATTGAAGTCAAAGGGCTCTGTGTGGTTGGTTCATCCACGGGGCTGCATTCACTTCTGTGGTCATGCTGCACTCTCAGTGCCAAGATGAGGATCACCATCAGTGCCATGCAGTTACCCAGCCAAATGGTTCTATGGGCAGATGGATTGACAGGGTGACTGCTCACAAATTCCTACAGAAAGCAGAGCTGTGACTGAAACAGAAAAAAATGTATATGTGTCCAAAGCTATATCCGTTTGACTAATAAATAAGGCATGGGAAGGCAATCTTTATGTCATTTAATTAGGACAGACATGTTGTGAGTGGGAATAAATTGGTATATTTGTGTAGTTTATAGACAAGGAGGGAAGGTGCTGAGTCATCAACCAGGTGTAGTTTGTGAGAGTGATCAGCCAGGACCTGGGCTGTGGGCAGAAATAAAAGACTCTTTACCAAATGCTCATAGAAATAAGGAAAAAAAAGAAAAATGAAACAACAGCAACAGAACAACATGAAGAAAACTTGGAACTGAAACAACCAAATCACTGATTCGACAGTAAAAGGGGATGTGAAAAAAGGCAGTGCTTCTCCTAAAACAAATGTGCTGAAAAATGAGTCCAGGAAAGAGCAGACCTTTCCTTGCCCGAGGAGGCAGAAGAGAATCATTACTATGTGAATGCTCACTTAAAATTCCCTGAGCAGCAACTGACAGGGTGCACTGCCTGCTGCCTGTCTCTCCTTGTAGGGAAGCTGTGTGGAGTGAAGAATTTTGGAGCCTTTTTGTGCCAAGGAGCAAACAGCACTGTTAGTTTGTATGTGCTGTATTTAAGCAACCTCTCTCTTGGCTTAGGTTGTAAGAATAACAACTTGGAAGAGAAATCACACCGTTCTTTTCAACACCAGAGCCACCATCTCCTTTCTAACCACGTTTCTGGAAAATCAACAACTTATAATGGCTTTCAGAACTTTAGAACTGTCAGGGCAGTGAGGGCAATAGGGACTGGTGTTCAAATGGCAGTCTGTATTCATGGTTGGAAATGATGGACCAGATTGATACTGCTTCTATCTAAACATGACCGAGATGTAGAAGTTATGATGTTCTCTCATTATGTTTTTGATGCTATCCAGAGAGAAGGCTGCCTTTAAATATATGTGTCCAAATTTCATATTATCCCCTGATGGTTTGGTCACATAATTGACAAGAGTTTGTAGACATTCAAATGTAAATTGTAAGGGGAAACATGAATATACTGCATGACAAATTCCAAAGAAGATTCCCCATCGATGTAAAATCAGCAGGAGTATGGAGAATACCCATGACCACATCTGGGCTCCTGGAGTTTGATGCTTTATTCCAAAATCAAACATCTAACGAAAAGCAATCTAATTTTCAGAAGTATTTTTCTTCCTGAAGGCTTACCTACCTTTATAGGTAAGCATCTTCCTGGAGATATGTGAGTGTGGAAGTATGGAAACCCGCTTTCAAATTTTGAGTGATCAGGTAGGTATTGGTTACATTCATGGCTGTTACAAATATAAATAAATATGGAAAGTCGGGGTATTGCAAGCCCAGAAGATAGCTCATAATCATTCCTTCGTTGTGTCTTTCCACTGATATAAAATGTTCAGCAACCAAAATCTAAATTTTACATTGCCATGTCTGGTAGAAATCATTGTTGTCCCTTCCTAGTTCCACAACAGTTGGCAAATCAAATAAATGTAATTTTCTTCTTTCACTTCTCATAAACCTATGGTAAATTCTTACTCGGTTTTATCTTATGAGACTCTAAGGCACACTCATTCCAGGGCAGCAGTTTAGTTTGATTTAAATTATTTGCATCTGTTCAGACTCACATTAAGCTTACTTGATTTTTTATTTTTAATTTTGTTTTTCTGTTTCTTCCAAAAATCCTGACACCGCATGGAGGTGATGGAATGTTGAGTTATGACCCTTAAGACTCCTGTCAGCAAACTGAAGATGGAATTCACTTTGGGAATATTTGAGCTCTGAAAAGGCTGAGTTATATTTATCCTGATATGTTTCAACGAATTTGCAATCTAATAAAAACAGAGTCATATTCTTTTCTTTTTCTTTTTCTCTTTTTCTTTTCTTTTTCTCTTTTTTCTTTTTCTTT
>JAPSGF010000169.1:85963-120600 GCA_035772895.1 Perdix hodgsoniae
TTATTTTCATTTGCTAAATAATATTGGACTCAGTTGTTGAAGCTTATAGGTCTTTGACAGAGGGGTCAGATTCTACTGAAAACTTCGATCTTGTGGTGATAGAAAAAGGTCTTACAGCAAGTCCTGAAGTTTCAGAGAGCTCTGCACCCAATCTGCTCCATGGGCAAGTCCTGTTACGAACTCAAAAGTTCTTATTTGGGTTTAAAACTCGTGTGTTCTGGAAATCAGCCTGCAAAGAGCACTGGTTTAAGAACAAAATAAAACAAAACTTTCTGGAAGTTACTCCTAAGGTGATGGATATGTTCTGTGAATTCAAAATAGAACAAAGCTTGCTTAGTTGTGTTGACTGGGTCTGAAATATCATGAGCCCTACGCCTTCCGCATAATTCTGGCAGATGGACAGACTGTCCCAGCCAAATCTGCATTGTGCCAAAGAAAGAAAACATGTCAGAGGGCATTCTTTCAAACTTTGTCAATATTTCAATTTTCAGAAAACCTACAGATGAAAATTTAAATGCGTTTTCATTTATGCAAGAGTAATTTATTGTCAAAGGGAACAGAGAGAAAGGTACGTCCTTGTGAATAAACCTTTGACAAAGTTTCAGTTTTGAGGCCCATGCTCTGCAATAATTGGTATCCAGGAATAAAAAGAGAATGAGAGTACAAAGTATATCAGCAGGCAAACCAAAGATTGCATGTAGAAGAGCAGAAGGCTTTTTTCTTGTGAGTCTTGTCAAAGCAGTTTATGGAGTTGCTGCTGTAAGGACCATGTTACTTGTGTGTAATTACAGAAATCTGTGGCTGAATTAATGCCTGAAGAATTTTGATGATTTCACCCGGGTTTGGGGAAGAGTGCTGTTTTAGACAGCTTAGAAACAATAATTAAAGACAGTAAAGCATCAAAAATGGAACAGATTGTATGTCTGTACTTGTGCTGCTTTCCTGGAGCTGCAAAACCAGCAGAGAATGGCTGGGAGTGCAGAACAATCTCTGCTGGAAGAGTGGTGGTGGAAAAGAGATATCTGCAGTGTGGCCCAACAGAGCTCCAGCAAGGAGTGCTACGGACAAGTCTTCAGCCAGACTGCCTCTGTCAAAACTCTTTCCCAACCATTCAGCAACTATGTGCTTTCCTGCCAAGGTGCAAGAAGTACTTCATTCCAAATAAGTGCCTTTATCTATTGGCAAAGCAATTGAAAATGTAGGTGGAGTTACGGCACTTTGTCCAACAAGTCAGAAGGGTCCAAACCCCCACAAGAGTTGAGGTTGAAGTTATATGGATGCCCCTTCTTATTCCTTCCACTTAGGAACCAACCTCCTCAGCCTCTCCTGGCCATCTCCCTTTGGGAGTCACCTCCAGCTTTGTCTCTCCCATAATATAATCTTTTCTTATCGCCTCATGCTACATAACAGCATTTTATCAAAACGTGTTTCTAATTAATCTGTTCTGGATATGATCCCACCTTAGAGAAAAAGTGCAACTGACTGAAGTGGGAGGAGGATCAATGTTAGTCATGTTCTTTTCGGTTAAGAATGTAACGAGATCCTGTGAAGCAGAATCAAAGAAAGTGATTTGTCTCTGACAATCTGTCTCTCCTGAGCCTCCAAGAGGCCGTTCAGCTCATTAAGAGCACCTTACAAAATATTGTTCTTGGAGACAAAAAAAGGCATAAACGCGATTAGCCACAGATGAGCAATTTCTTCTCCAAAGGCAGGAAATTACAATCAAGATTTGGAAATATATATATTTTTTTGCTGTGTTGAACCAGCAGATCCTTCTCACTGCCCTTGGCAAGAAGTACATGTGTGGTGTTGCTTTCACAGTTGTGTGTTTCAAAGATGCCAACTGAATGCACCATACCCAATCCAAGACACACATACTATGGCTCTGTCAAGGAAGTTATGCTCTTTAACAACATTTTCCTCTCAAGCAGTGGTGCAACATGATGGAAAACCAGCAGAGAATGGCTGGGTGTGCACAGGACCGACTGCTGGAGGGATGGTTGTAGGGACTGTGTGCTGCCTTTGGGTCGGTATTTTCCCTTGGGGAGATGTCTGTTACTAGTGATTTGAATCAAGAAAAGTAAAATCAGAAAGAAAATTGAAAAATATGTTGTTGTTATTGTTTTTTATTAAGTTTGTTTTATCCTAAAACCTAGGGTCCATATTAAATCTTGTTGCACTTTGTCTCAGGCACTTGGACGTTTAGCCTGGCTCTATTTAATTAATGAAGGCCAGGTCTGGGACTGCGTTTGTCCATAGTGCTGCACTGTTTGCGAACAGTTTTGCCCCACATCATTTTTCTCCTTCCAAGGCAACTCTTAGAAATGGTTCACTACAGGACACTACAGGACAGAGACTGTTTCCAGGATTGGGTATGGATGGGATCCCAGTTTTTTTCATGGAAGAAAGATTGTACCCTTCCAAGCATGAAATGAATCACACCACTTGCCTCAGGGCCATTGAGCAGGTCCTGGCCTGTTTATTACAATTGTGTTGCTGTGTCTTTGAGCAATAAGAGAAGGGGCTAAATATTATCAACAGGAAAAAAGAAGTCAAAAGGAAAAGTAAAAGAAATACTGTTATTTTCCAGATGGTACAGGGAGATTAAAGACATGTTTACTTAGTGCAATGGAGCGTTATGCAGACATCCAAGCTAGTGCTGGTCTGTTTTGGTACATGTTTACCATAATAATGGATAGAATATCTTTGTTAGCCTGTCAAGCTTCAGAAATTGGCTCAAACTCCATAAAATCCAAAGGCTACCGAGAAAAAAAGTCGATAAGGGGCAGCAAAAAGACGTTGGACAACAGATGTAAATGCGGAGGGATTCACTCTAGTCATTGTATTAAGTCTGGAGTGTGGCAATACTAAGTTTGGCTCCAAAGTTTGCTTTGAGATGTTGGAGGACATCTCCTTTCAGGCCTTCCTAAGATTACAGCTTTATGCTCATTATGTGCCAGTCCTCTTGCAGGAGGACATCACCATCCCAGATACGTTGGGGCATCCTGATTCAGCTTCGCTGTCCAATGACTGGATGTGTCGGATTTCAGCCTTCCAGGAGGCATAGAGAAAGTCTGTCTTTGTCTTCCTATGCTCTGCAAGCAAATCTCCTTCTCTGCAGAACCAGATAGCGGGGTTCACATGTTTTAGATCATATTGATTATTTAGCAGCTTGGAAGATGAACTGGAACATAACAGTAACACCTGAGCTCGTCACAGAAATCCTCTGTTCTTTTTGTTCAGGATAGTACAGGACTGTTAAGAGTAGCATGGAACTTCTCAATCTATAGTGGCAACTTAGCAAAGTTCACAGCCATTCATACATTGATCCTAGTCATCTTCATGTTGACATTATTATCTTACAGGTGGAGAACTGTGGCACAGAAAAGCTGTGGTGACTTGATTGAAGTCACAGAGGAAGCCTAGACTGGAACAGGAGACCTGAGCAAAGGGAAAAGCTGAGCTCCAGCACTGTAACTTCTGCTTCACCTTTTCTCTGAAGGCTTTATGACCTGGTCCTGTGGTAGCATTGAATATGAACAGATTTTCTTTGGTTTTGCCCCTTTGCCACATAACCAAAGGTACTTTTTCCTAAAAAAATGTATGACTTGTTCCATGTTGCAGTTGCCCACCCAGTGGAATAATTGTAACTAAATTTATCAGCCTTTTAAGTTGCTTTTAAATTGCTTTTAGCTTGTGATGTTTCCTTATCTTGGACAAGAGAAAGGAAAAAGGAAGGAGGCTATTTCTACCATCTCTTTCCTCCTTCAAGAAACCCCCCTCCTCCTTCCCCTCTCCTTGCCCTCCAAAGCTTTTGTTAATTTAAAATTAGCCCTTTTGAGATGGTCTTGGGAAAATCAGGCAAGCAAGTCCCAGTGGAGAGGGCTGCTGCAGTAAACACGGGGCAGGAGCTCGGTGAGTCACCTGGCCAGCATTCCTCCTCTGCGTGAGGGACAGCAGCGTAGGAAGCCCATAAAGAAACATGCCACCACCACTGGGGAATCCACGCGGGATCCTTCGACGAAATCATTTCCCATCTTATCTGGGCCTCCTACCAGCTATTCACTGCAAGCGTCCGTCCAAATAAGTAATCAGAGGGCACTGGATGCCTGGCTCTGATCTCACTGCCATTGTTTGGCCAAAGGAAAGACTCAGAACAAGGCTCGGGGCCAAAAAGTAAGTCCTGAAATGCCTTTTTTTTTGGTTTGTTTGTTTGTTTTCTTTTTTTTTTTTTTTTTTTTTTTTTTTCCTTTTTATATATTCAGGTCATCTTGTCCCCTCTTCCCACTTTCTTTCTTTTTTTTTTTTTAAATAAATTTCCCTTACAGCTAATTTTTAGTGACACCCACTGGCAAAAGCTCAATTGTAACAAACTGGTGGTAGCTCTGGTTTTCTTGCAGAGCGGGTACTCACTTGCAACACATAGAATGGCTTGGGTTGGAAAAGACCTCAAACATCATCGAGTTCCCACCCCCGCTGTGTGTTGGCTGCCCCCATCAGCTCAGATTGCCCAGGGCCCAGCAGACAGGCAGTTGTCAGCCTTTTGATGCAGCAAAGAAAGCACGTAGGATCTTTTATCCAAACCACCTGCAGTGTTTTCTTTCACAGTGGCTGTGTGAAGCAGGAAGAAAAAAATATACAGACAAGAACCTTCTTGGCATCTTTGCTATCTGTTTTGTTGGTGTGCAGTGGAACACCTGGATGGAGGGTTTGTTTTGCAGGAGGAGGAGGATGGCAAGTGAGAACAGCCTGCTGCAGGGGCTCTGTGAGGTGGGAGGTTTGTATAAGCTTCTGACTTGATCCCCTTGGGGGGGAGGAGATGAACAGGGAGGTCAGGTATATCTGTCAGGTGGTGATATGTGGCAGCTTGGAAGGTAAACATTTCTCCTATTCTTTTTCTTCATAGAATGGCTTGAGTTGGAAGGGACCCTGAAAGGCTGTGTGGTCCCACTCTCTGTGACACCCACAGCTCCATCAGTGCTCACAGCCCATCTCCTGACCATGAGTGTCTGCAGGGATGCAGCACCACCACCTCTCTTGTCAGCCTGTGCAGTGCCTCATCACCCTCACTGCTAACATTTTTTTCCTTCTATCCAGTCAAAATCTCCCCTTTTCCCTCTCTCTGTGGATCAAGCATCAGTTTTTAGAAATCCCAAACCTCGCCTTTCTAATGCTACAATCTTGTATATCTTTAGTTCTTACCACAAAATTCTGATTGTCAGAACCCCAGAATCATAGAATCGCTGAATGGTTGGGTTGGAAGTGACCTCAAAGATCACCCTGTTCCAACTCCTGCCATGGGTATATGGGAACAAACAGCTTCCTTACGTTCATAAAGTCCTCTTTGCAACAAATGGGTTAAAACTGAACTCAAAAGCAGCACTGTGATCTGTGAGTGTGGCACGTTTGGGGTCATGGCAGTCTTTTGCAGAAAGCACACCTGGAGCTTGTTTCAGGTTGTGGAAGAAATAGATGCATGTTTTTTCCTCCTCAGAAAGAGAAAACTTTTCTTGAGCTAAGGTTGGATATTTGCTCCATGTTCAGTGTTTTCATGGTCTGGACACAGATATCACAAAGGAAAAAATATACAAAACCAACGATATTGCATCTAAATGAGAACAGTGGCACAGGACATGTACATCATTTATCACTGTTTGTTTTTTCATCTTACTGTTTCATAGGCTGCTTTTATATTTTCATTTTTAAAACATCCATCATTGAATCCTAGAATCATTAGTTTTGGAAAAGGCCTCTAAGATCATCTGGTTCACTTGCAGAAACAAAAACCATTAAAAAAAAACACTCCCAGAGCAAGCAAAAAAAAAAAAAAAAAGAAGATTAAAAAAAAGCAAATGGCACCTGATGAAATTGTACTGATACATATTTTTTCAAATTAAAGTCTTTTACCAAAATGACTAAGTAAAGGTCTTTAGAATTGGAGCAGATACGTGCACAGCCTGGATGGCATTTTCTGCTATTTTAAAATATTATTTGATTTCTTACAGAAATTATTTAAAAAAAAAAGTAGCACGAACAACTCAGAAAAGCAATCAGGTCTGAGGAAGTGTTATGAATTAATAAAAGCATGCCTGAAATTAGAGAACACTGAAGAAGGAAAAGGAAGTGAATCATGGCCGTGAAGTAATGAAATAGGTGAATGAACACAGAAACCCTAAAGGATTCTGAAGCCTGGACCTCACGGCCATGAGGATGCCTTAATGTTTCACTACTGCTTGGCTTGAGTGACCTTTCTATCCTTCTGTACTTACCTGAATAACAAAGGATTCAGATGTGGGCAGAGTAAAGGAGTGCAGGATTCAGCAGAGTGTGTCTCAATGACACCGTATTTGCGTTGTGATGGATAACAGAGCATGGACTTTAGTGGGAAAGAACAAACTGACAATACTCAATTGTCAATTAAATGGAATTTAAATGGAAGAGCAGTTTCCAGCCGTTATGCTGGTGGTCTTGATATTCTGTGCTGTAAAATTAAAAGCTGTTTAGGAGTTTCAAAGGGAAAATTTTCTCATCTTTCTAAAGGGACAATTTGCTCCGCGTGGAAGGCTAGTGTCACTAGAACAGCACTGCCTGGTGTAAAGAAACAGTTCTTTATTCCCTTCACTATCTTCCCTTAGCTGTACATTTAGGGGGAAGTCAAACCCAGAGCACAGCCTCCCTGAGCTGGTTTCACATTTTGCTTAGGGTACAGTTTCCATAATATCTTCATTTCAGAATGCCAAGGCAGACCTGCAGATAATGTTTTTTTCCTTGAAGGCTGTAGGAAGCTGTGTTTTGGTCTCTGTATTTGGTAATTTTAGGTGATGATTGTTGCGGTTTTGAGGTTTTGAGCAAAGAGCAGGCAGACTGCTGTTGTTATCTCGATAAGAAAGACTAAATTATGACCCATTATTGAATTCCCCATGGCATCACTAAATCTTAGTAACAATCCTTGGGCATTTTTACAGTTGCTTTGAACCACTGGTCTCTGGCCCTAGCACAACTGCTGTTTAGTGTTCTCAATGCAAACACTTTCCTCAGGCCGTCCCCTTGCTTTTGGGAAAGAGAATGGTCATGCTTGGGTCTTGGCAGCCATGTTGAAAGGCACACTGAGCTCTCTGACACATTTCTTGCTCCTGCCCCACTGGTTTGTATTCCTTGGAAAGAACTTTCAGGCTGCAGGAGCATTGGATGTGTGATAGTTCAATGAACTGTGAGCCACCCACTTAGATTGCCTTGAGTATGCAGCGAAATGTATTCAGAACACGTCTTCAACCATTTCGTTGCAGTGTTTTTCTAAGGAGAGCAGAGTTTAACCAGCCTTTAGAGGATAATACCTTATCCAGCAACGTCCAGCAACAACTTGGTTCTGAAGTTAAGTAAACACAGGTGCATGCTGGAAGCTAGCTGCAGTGGTACATGATCTTGGGACCCTACCAAAAACATGGAAGGAAAAGGAACTCAACATTTCAGACGGACCCAAGATATACCATCTCCATGTACGTCTCTAATGTTATCAACAATATGCTGTGAATGTGGTGTAGTTGCTAAAACGAGCCAACAGGTGCCACTTTCATTCCTGATCTTTTGGGATTCCTCAGGACACTTTACCATATGTGTGAAAGAGGGAAAAAAAAAACCAGCACATTCCTAGAAACATCATGGGAACTGTTGGGAAAAAATCAGATGGGACGTGAAATCCAACCCTCGAGATAAAAAACAATGGTGATTTCTTTATTTGTCAAAAATTATTATGGTTGTTCAACCAAACAGAACAAACCTCAGCAGCAGCTTTGGAACGAAATAATGAATTCTGTTAATGAAGCATATTTGACCTTTTTCTTTTTTTTTTTTTCTTTTTCTTTTTTGTCCTCAGGGAGCATTTTTAAATACTTCAAATTGCTTCCTTGACTGAAGACAAGATTAATTAAGTTTTCCTTGGCTACAACTGGGCATGCCCAGAACCTGTGGGATGAATATGATCTAAAAGTGTCTATGGGAGGTATGTAGACTTGCAGTGCATGCAACTGACAAGGCGCATGATGGATGCCTCCATATTGTACTGCTGACTAGAAAAATACTAAGCAGAAGGGGAATAATCTTCTGTTGATGCTTTTAAACTTTTCTCTGCAAATTCTTTTCTGAAAAAATTGTATAAAATGATATTGCCACATGAATTCCAGAATGGAAGAGTAGCAAGGTGCTGGAACTTGATGATCCTTGGGGTGCCTTCCAACCCAAGCCATTCTGTGATTCTAAGTTGCAAAGATATGTGGATTTCAAAGTTAAAAAAAAAACAACCCTGTTTTAATCATGTGGCTTCAAGGCTTGCCTAACACAAACCAGAATATTTAAGCTGGTAAGTCCTCCAGTGAGTTTAATAACATCTGTTTGAGATAACCCAGAAGTTTCTTAACTGAGTTTCAAAAGCAGCATTTTCATCTCAGCCTTCCTCTCTTACCACGTATGTTACAATATTAAATGTTCCTCTTTCATCTGAGGAATAAGGGGAGGAATGTTCAGGGATGTCTCAGGCATGGAAGCCTCAATTTCATCAAACACTTAAGGCATTGATCTCAAACTGGAGCCTCTTGAAAAGCTTTGCTATATTTTTATCAAAGGATTTCTCCCCATGACCTCGCAGTTGAGAAGGTGGATAAGGAAGATCTCTGAAGCTTTTCAAACTTGCCTAGGGTGCTCATTTCTCATTCTCATTTCTCACTGCAAAACCCAGTGCGTGGTGAGAGTATCAGCCTGGCCTGCAGAGCAGGAACGATTTGTTCTGAGCTGTTCAACACGCTGCTCCCTGTTTGCTTCATGTTATCAGCACACCAGCTTTGGTTTTCATGCACTCAAAATCAATCATTTTGTTGACCAGCAGGCTGGCTTCAGTGGTTTGCTGTGGTTGTTGGTTTTTTTTTTTCTTATTTTATTTTTTTTTCCAGAGGGTGGATTTATTTTGGAGGCCAAGGGAAGAGTTGCCAAGCAGCTGCCAGAGCTGATGGATAGAAGGCAATTGCAGGAACATCCAGAAATGTTCCATTGTTCTTTAGCTGTTTAAACAAATGCATACAGGATGAACTCCAGGTTGCATTGGGTGCGGTTGTTGGCCAAAAGGGGGGAGTTTGTGAATGTTTATGCCTTTTTTTTTTTTTTTTTAAGTAATTGGGTTTTATTTCCTGTGTTTCTGCATTACTGATGGTTGGAGAATACTAGAAGTATGATTCCTCTACTTTTCTGTCATTGGTGAAATAAATGGTCCCAATTCAGAAGTTATTTTGAGAAAGGGATTGCATCGAATTCACACAATTATGAATAAATTACTTCCTTCTGTAATAGTGATGGTGGAAAGTACCGGTGATATCATCAGCAAAGCAAAGGCTGCTGCTGCCACCAAAAAGGAACTACACCTGTAGTGATGTCTTCCATATTTGGAGATAAAGCAAACTGATAAGCAAGGATGTAACTTAAGCACTCCTTACAGATATCAGCCTTTTCCAGTTACAGCCTATGGGATAAATGGGTTTCATGGAACAAATGCCCTTTCCAGTTGGAATGCTGAATTGGAGACAAAGTGGAAGGAAATGGGGTAAATGTGGATTTTTTCCCGTATCTCATAGAGATTTTTTTCCCCTCTGTTGTGCCTTGGGAATTAGTTATTTCATTAATATTCATTCACAAAAAGAAGAAAAGTAATGATAACAAATGATCAACAGAGTACCAGGCAGCTAAACCTTTACACAGCCTTTACACAGACTAGTGCCAGCAGATTAAAGGATGTCTTGCTAATAGAGTATTGCTTCTAGGTACTACGTAGTAAAATTTTAGCTAGGTTGACAGTTCCCTCATAGGATGGTGTGGTCCTATGTAAGGTAACTGTATGGGAACTGCTGAATCACGGCCTGAACCTCTGATTGACCATCTGAGATGAGCAATGACTCAGCCACGGGAGCACAGGTGAAGGCAATTCACCTGTGCTGCCAGAAGGGGTGGAGCCTGGCTGCATCTCTCCTAGACCCATTTAAGAGCTGACTACCACTAGGGAAGGGTCTTTTCTGGAGATCTGCTCTGCTGGAGTCTCATGAGTGAGTCCAGGGTATGGGTAAGCATCCTATCTTTTCTGCTTTGGTGTAGTAACTATGTAGCCAAGCTCTCTGCTGTGTCTCCTAACTATATAATCTGTATGTTCATTGATTATACAGAAATTAATTTCCTTATCTTAAATGGTATTTGTAAGTTTTCTGCTGTGATTCTGGTGTTACTGAAAAAGGAATGCAATGACTCCCCATTCTGCAATATCAAATATTATTTTTCATTGTGACCTTTTAAGAGGCACTTTCTTCACTCCCCTCCAGGTTAATCTATAGAAAGAGATTTAAAAAGTCAGATAAAGTAATAGTGGTTATGAAAAATGATGTTCTTTGAAGTACTTACTGTGTTAAAGATAGGAATTCCTTCTCAGCTTCACATCTTGTGATTCTGACCCTGCTTGTTGCCTTGCATTGTCTTGTTCTGAAGATGTTTGTGTTACATCAAGTGGGTGAAAAAGTACAATATGAATTAAGTAGAGTCAAGCCAGGGGGAATTTCCTTAGGGAAAATGCTTCTTTGATTGTCTTGCTTTTCTGCCCTCACTTTCATGGAACATGTACATCTTTCTATAGCCTGCACAATGCAGAGGAAGAGAACTACTGCTTCTAGAGTTCCGTGATGGAAATTTGTTTTCTATCAGTATTGGAGCATACTGCTAGTATTTCAAATGGTCCTTAGAGTTAAATCACCTGGAATATCATTTTATTGATGCAAACACTTTATTCCAGCTGTTTGGCTGAGAACCTCAGATCCCTGGGATCTCAGGGAAGGTGCTTGTAGCAGAGAGAGAGTGGGAAGAGAGAAATTCATATCACTTAACTTTGAGAACCGAAGTTTTACCATTCTAGACTAGGTGACCAAGTTACCAATCTTAGCTCCACATCAGCAGAGAGGGCTGAGAGTTTGGAGCCAGCCCTTGGTGAAGCTTCTGTCTAGAAGGAAAATCACCCAGACAAAATACCTTCTTTCTATTACAATCATTCCTTGGGGCCTATGGTTCAGAGATTGCCAGCCTGGCACAGCCAAATCCTGAGGACCAGAAATGCACAGATGCGTAAAGAAATGTCATGCCTCTGTGAATCTAGAGTAAATCCATGTGGTTAATACATTGGGGCTAGTTGTATACATGGTGGTACTGTGACAATTTTTTCTATTCTGAATCAGGCTATTTAGTTGTCCAGAGTGGAGAAAGTTTTAGTAAGCAAAAACTTGATATTCTCTGGCTTCATCTGGGCCAATGCTGATGTTCAAAGAGCCCTGATACTTCCCTTTTCCTACAAACTCTGGCAGAAAATATTATGTTTCTCAAATAACTAGTCTGTCTTTAGCTATCCAGCGGGAGTGGCTTCCTTTGAGATTTATTCCTCTCCACATCTGCATCAATGACCAATGCAGTCCCATCTGGCCTAACTTCTGGTGAAGCCAGCAGGATCCATTGTGTTTGTGGTCTTCAGTGGTCAGATTTGATTAGCCTCTGCAGGATAAAAGACAAACATGACTAAAAACACTGAGCTCCCACACCATTAGCAACACACTCTGAGCATCAGGAAAGCATTTATTTCACATTAAGTATAAAACTGTCAGAGAGGCCAGAGTCATTAAGTTTGACAGGATGATAACAGCTAGAAATGATTTGGAGAAGCCTGTCAGGGAAATCCCAAGACTGAAATATAAATTATGTGCAAACTGTGCCTAGTCAGTGATAAATTAATGCTCAGAAATCACCATGTGTGCAGTTTCCTCAGACAGACCTGTCCTGACCAAGTCCTGAAGCAGTTCCGTACAAAAATACAACTCTTCCACCAAGACATCTTTTTTTCCAATGTCCATCCCACTCTTGGAATGTTTTGAAAATGCACAGAAAAGTCCTGGACCAACATCAGAAGTGATTCATTAGCAAAACCCATATGCAACCCGTAGAGAAGCATGTTTGTTGAGCAAACCTGCTGCACTTGGCTAGCTGGATGCAAATCAGAGCCTGGAGATTGGTGGGCCAACAGAGATGCACTGGAAAGAAGGCTTGGAAAAATGTTATTCTTCTACCTCATCAGTTGTGATTGTTTTATTATTTTTTTTCTTGAACTTTCCTCATTAATGAATGATGTATTTGTTAATGATGGGCACAGCTCTTCATGGCAAATCAGTGTGGAAAGTGCAGCTAGATGTTACACTGCATTAATCACTGCCAGTCCTGGATCTGCCATGTATGATGGTGACAGGTTGAGTCTGACCAGATCTGGGAAACTGCATGGACTGATGGAGCAACTCCCCAGATATTTTCTCACTGTTGATTGATTATGAAGTCAAGTATTGTTGCAATCCCTGTAGCTTGTTTAGACCCCAGAGATCTACATAGAATCGGAAGCTGTGGAGACAGAAAAGTGAAATGGTCCAGCTCCTTGCCAGTAGGGGATTTCTCTCTAGTGTGCACTTCAGCTATAAGTTTCTGAGAAAGCTTATGTTCAGTATTTCAGTAAATAATGCAGTCATCACTAACTCAGGGATGTATTACATAATAGGCTCTCTTGTTGGGAAACTTTCACCTCCACCTCAATGATTTATCATAGATTTTCTCTTCTCAAGTTTATTTATAACTCTATGCATAGATACATATATATTTTCCTAGTTCTGTTGCTGTTTTTCTTCATTTTTTTCTTTAGAGTTGGTATTTATTTTTTTTCCCCCTGCAAATCTACATTTCAGTAGCAGTATTAATGGAAAATGCTCAGATGAAGAAAAGAAATACTGTATTCCACTTTCTAAAGTTAATAGAAAACTGTCAGCAAGCTACAAATAACTTCTAGAAAATTATGGCAGTAGCAGCAAAGGAGGCCTGAAACAACCTGAATGCTAATGACACAATTTATACCTCATCTGTATAACTCAGATAGCAATTGGCTTCATACTCCTCACAGGTTTAACTTCAGTATAAATGTTTAAAAATGTGTGATGGCTGAGAAACTTTAATCAATATATTTCCTGTGTGGTGACTTGCATGAAATGCCAAAGGGCTTAAGATATGATGAAACCTGAATTTATGTAAAAAATACCTTTGTTCTTTGAGCGGTGGAATAAATGAAGACTGATTTTTGCTGGGCGTGTGTGTATATTTTCTTTCTCTCATGTTTTCTCTTAATAGGCAGATATTTTGATATCTTGTAAAGCTGATTGCTCACTACCAGGGTTTTCCTACTCAACTGCCTGTTTTAATAAGTGTTCTAAGAATTTACCATCTGAGTTCTCCTTTTAAATGTAGTTGAAACTAGCTCTGGACTGTTTTGCTGAACAAAAAAACACATGCAAAGAAAAATCACACACAGTCTGATACATTAGTGAACCTATCCAAAGGACAAAGAGGAGTCAGCTGAACTGCAAGACTGTTTTATACACCACATGGCACAGCGGAGTGCACTGAGCTGGAAATGGAGCTGAACTGAAGAAGCAGTTCATAGAATCATAGAGTCCTGGAGTCATAGAATCATTGAGCCTTAAAAAGATTTTTAAGATCATCCAGTCCAATCCCAGCACACCACTCCCACTGACCATGTCCTCATGTACCACATCTAAACAGTTCTTGAGCACCTCCAGGTGCACCCCTGCTCCCTGGGCGGCCAATGCCAGTGCCCAGTTTGCAGAAGAAATTGTTCCTAATATCCAACTTGAACCTCCCCTGAGGCCATTACCTCTCACCTTACCATTGGTTACCTGGGACTAGTGTTGTAAAGAATAATCCTGTGTATCTTTTAATTAAGCTTGCTTCATAGCATTCATGAAAACCATGATAGAAAATGTGGGAGCTGAGGAGTTTGCTAGGATAAAAGCATTCAAGCTCATGCATATTCCAAAATCCTCTGTCCACTTGGTGTTCTTCTCATACCTTGTCTGTTGAGGAGACATGGCTGTAAGGACTGCTGCTTCTTGTGGTGGTTTACTTAAATATCCCTTTTGTTCATGTATCTGCTGGTGTCCTTCACTCTTGCTCTGCTGGATGTCTAATTTGTAAGCTATACACCTCTGTATGAAAAAGTTGGGACAGGAGCCTGCTAACAATAGCCCATGCTGTAATTTGCCAGCATGAAATGTGCTGGGCTTGTTTAGCTTGTAGAAGAGAAGGCTCTGGGGAGACCTCATCGTGGCCTTCCAGTACTTGAAGGGAGCAGATAAACAGGAGGGGGAACGGCTGTTTGTGAGGGTGGATGGTGATAGGATAAGGGGGAATGGCTTTAAAGTGAGCCAGGGGAGGTTTGGGTTGGATCTGAGGAGGAAGTTTTTCACCCAAAGGGTGGTGAGGCACTGGCACAGGTTGCCCAAGGAGGCTGTGGGTGCCCCATCCCTGCAGGCATCCAAGGCCAGGCTGGATGTGGCTCTGGGCAGCCTGGGCTGCTGGTTGGTGACCTGCACACAGCAGGGGTTGGGGCTGGGTGAGCGCTGTGGGCCTTTGCAACCCAGGTCATTCTATGATCCCTAACTGTTTCTTAGCCAGAGATGAGCAGCACTTTCCTAGGAGGGGCCTGGATGTACTGTGTGTGGGTAACAAAGACCAGGGGTGCCTTGCCAATGGGGGGAGCAGACACAGATACCTGTGGAGCAGAAAGGCAACTAAAGGCTTAGTTGGGTGGCTTAAGAATTTGGCCATATTTTGTCCTGAGAATGGTCTCTAAAATCTTTTATTCTCCAGTGTGCATGTAGCCAATAAGGACTTGCATTGTGATCTAGATAAATTCATGGCCTAAGCCCACGCTTGCAGCTAACAGAGGGGGATCCTGAATTTGTAAAAACAGGAATGATTCAGATAAGTTCCCAATTTCATTTTTTTTTAAAATGCACCATTAAGTGATATGAAAGCCTTAAGACCTGCTTTGCCCTGGGACTGGATAAGCCAACGACTCCAAAATCATTACCATCCAGGTTCCTTAATTTCCCCAGCTTGCTATAGCCATTTCTCCAAAAGCTACAGCAATAACCTGCTGTGAAAAGGCCAGCATTCACTTCCTTACTCTGCCATATTCTTTCCATCAAACCCTGACCTTTCATCATTAGTTCTCTTGTTTCCATTGTTTACCGGTGCAAATATTTTAGATGCTTTTCCTAACTCTCAGGTTTACTAAGACTGAATCTCACAGTTTTCTTTTCCCATCTATTTTTTTGTCCCTATTCAGAGTAGCTACTTCCAGAATTTTGTTTTTTTTTGTCATCAGCATTGTAGCCTTGCTCAGATTCGACTCCCCCATACCCACAGCTGCATTCTTGCGTTTGTTTTTGCTTCTCTGACTCTTTGGACTGATGTTTTTGCTCAGAAGATCTGGAGTCGCTGGCCAACGTGTGCTCCTCTAGAGGGAAGCAAAAATTTCTCATCTTTATTTGTAGCATGTTTTTGGACACAGGAAATACCCCACTCCCTTATTCTTGATCTGATTCATCAGCGGTTAAAAAAAAATAAAAAATAACAGCAGATGATTTGAAAGGAATGATGGCAATCTCTGCTTTGTGTGCTTGAGAAATTTTGCAGTACCTTTCTCTTATTTTTAATGAAAAGTCTGGAGGTTTCTGTGTAGGGAGAGATTGGCAGGTTGTTTTTGTTGTTAGGATGAGATAGCAGTGAGTGGGAGGAAGGTTTTATTTGATTCAGTGTTGGGGAATGGGGGGGAATGAATCCAGACTCCAATATCCTCCCGCGCAGCTCAGTGGAAAACACTGATTCCAACTGAACTGCCCTGAAAATTCTCTGAGAGCGCAGAGATTCATAACAGCCTTGGTTAGTAACCAAGGACAATGCCTAGAGCATGTCTAAAAACAATCACAGAATTGCCAGGGTTGGAAGGGACCTCAAGGATCATGAATCTCCAACCCCCAAATAAAATTAAAGTCAGTAAATTGCATAAGGTCACAGGGAGAGAAAAGGTCTGAAAGTTGTAGCTGTGAAATTTCAAGATCATATCATTCCCATTGTTCAGTTAACTAAATCATGCCTAGATGAGGACATTTTAACCAGGAACCTGAAGGAGTTATCACCTTCCCCTCTACCCTGCACAATATGACCACACTGCGTAAGTACCGAATCTAAGACCTGGCTGGAACCAACCATGCTTCTGCATCCCTCTCTTGTTGCTATCAGACATGTGAAAGTTAACTGAATGTTCATCTCAGCACATGCTATGAGGTGAGACCTGATTGAAACAGCCTGATTTTTTTTCATACTTGAGGGACAGAAAAGGCAATGGTGGTAATTTGGTCAAATTAGCTAGAGCAGAGAAACAAAAAGGAAGAAACAACATCAGCAAAAGCAATATGCCTTTACCAAACAGCAAAGAGGAACTGGTCAGGACCCAATGGCTTCCTGTTATAACTGTGAGCACAAAGAAAAAAAGTAAGAAGGTGGTTCCCATTCAGTGCATTAACCAAGGGCAGATTTCTTTCTATAAAGAGTAATCCAAACAGCATAAGGATATTGTCAGGATAACATGATATCAAAAGGGTGCTCGGTATGGCAACAATCAAGACCTGAGGAGCTGGTTGGGCTAGTGAAATTCAATGCTAAAATGCTTGATAACCATAAGACTTATGAAAATTGCAGAGATGGCTAGAATGGGTATCTCAGTAGATAGAGTGAACTTTAGCAGAAATAGAATTTGAGTCAGTAACTTTTGCAGTTGTACACATGTGGAAGCTTCCTCTGTGGATGGGTTCTGCTTCTAAATGAGCTTGGCTTCACAGCAGAGGTCTGAAGAACTCGGCTGACAGTAATGACTGTGAATGGCTTTAGATGTTCTTGGAAATTACTTTGAGGGGAAATGAAGGACATAAAGAATTATTTAAAATAAAATGTGGCACAGGAACAGTGGGATTAGCTGATAAGGAGTGTATGTTCTTTGATACTAGAAGTTCCCATGCATAGTTTCACTGAAATTTGGGAACATTATCCTAATGGGTGAAACAGAGGAAGGAGAGAAAGGGCTAACTACTTGTATTAGAGTTTTGTGTTTATTGAAACAAGAATATTATATGGATAGTTGTGAACTAGATGTGCTAATGGAAGAGGTCATGCAGCTCACTTCATTTCCAAGAAACAGATGCCAACAAAACCAAATGTCCCCTTTGCACATGGGCTGTCTAAAATATTGCAAACACTGTTCACATCTAAGCACATAAAAGCACATGAAATGAGAAATATCTCCCCATTTTTAAAAAATATTTGTGCTCCAGGGTTGATATGACTTAGGAGATTAGGGACAGGATATGGAAGATTTCAGAAGTCAGATTTATGAGATCAGGCTCTAGCTCTCACCATATGAAGAGGTTGTTTTATGTTCAATAAAATTATGTAGATACCTCAGTCAGTTTTGGGGGTGGATACATAATAAAAGTCCTCCATGGTCCAATTTATTGCATTCAGCAGGATCAGAATCCTTTTTCTTCAGTCAGCTCATGAATTTGAAATAAAGAAATCAGAACTGGAAGCAAGTTATAATTCATCCCATTAGAAAACCATGCTTATGATCCCTATGCTGATCCTTTCTTTTATAGATTGCCAGCCAGTGTCAAGGATAGTAGCTTTTAAGTTCAGATTAATACAGCTGTAGCTCTGAAAACCTTTGTTCAATGTGCCTGGAGGATTTCAACTTGCATTAGAATACACTGGCATTTGAGGTGAGAAAAGAGTCTTAAGATTTATTCCTATTTCCTGTATTGTACAAACCCTCTGCTGCTATCCTGGGAATTTTTCTACTCCTTGCTTACAACTTTTCTACTTCTGCTGTTTACTAGTAAGTGACATACTATATTAATCCAATGTTTAAGAAAAGCGAGAAGTAAAGGAATTTTGTCTGCCCTTTACAGTGTGGAGAGAGACTTGTATGTTTTTTTTTTTTTAGAATACTAAATACAAAAGATGAAGAACTTAGAAATATCCTCTCATGCCAATCCCATTCTGTTTTCACCCAGCTTCCTCTAGTGCTGCTCAGTGGCTGCCATAGCTGAACAAACCTCAGTGGTGAATCAGCCACCTGATATTATTACCTGATATTTTTGTTGCATGAAAGTAAATGAAAAAATGCAGAAGCCTTCAGTCAGGTCACCTAAAGGGAATGGAAAAACACAGCAGCCTTTCTGGAAAGATGATAAATTGTTGTTGTAGCATATCTTCTTCACTAGAGCAATTAAGAGCAAGCCTTTTTGGCAAGAACCATACCTTCCTTCAACTTCTGAGGAAGAAAGAATTCTCCAAATCAAAAATCTGCACAAAAGATGCTCATCCACCATTTCTTCTGCTGCTGATGTTGTCTTAGCCTTCTCCCTGTGGCAGAAATACTGGTATGGAGAATAATTCACATGATCCTATTTCCTGCCCAAGTGCACAGGGACTTGGTAGAAATCCACAGGGTGGTTCCAGTCACAAATCACATCTTGTAGGCAGAACACCTGATGGATCCAAGTCATTAACATTGCCTGTGTTTGTACTAGCAAACAGGGCCAGGGATCTGTTATGAGCAGAAAACCTTTTCTGTCATTAGGTTGCCACCAGACTTTCTGGTGTGATGTAGTTGGCTCATCATACTTTCAGCTTGAAGTAGTCATCTCCCATCTTAGGCAACCCTAACAACTCTACAGAGACACAGAGAGGGACTTCAACCCTCCAAGCTCCTTGGTTGAAATATGGAAGCTAGGAACCTTGTTTTGATGGGTCCTATTCATGGTCAGTTGTGAGAGGGGGGTATCATTTTAGTTGGGTAATTACTTGTGTTGATGGAAAGACATCTAGCTAAATATATCTAATGATACCTGGGTCCAGGTTTTCACCACTGTGTGTATAGAAAAACCGAGTCTATGTGGTTGTGGACCATCTGTTGCTGTTGGATACAGCACATGCTGCTTGAGGCACTTGTATAGGCACCACAGCATTTGATTTTTAGTGTGGCCTTGTAGACCCAAAGTCCCTGTTGAGTATGGAGGAGAATGCAGTGCCTTATGAAAGAGAAAATTAAAAGTATACTTTCTACTACCACTTATGGCCATGCTCACTGGAACACTTGTTATTCAGATTGTACTGTGCATCAGTAATAACATGTTTTCCAGATGTACTGAATGAAAATAACAACCTATTATATATCATGCTTTTCTTCCCTTGTTGACATTTAGTGTATTAAAAGCCAATCTGAATGATTATTAACATGTGTCGTTGCATGCCATCTGTCCCTTGGCACTGATAACACAACAAAGGCTTATTATCTGCAGTATCTATCTTCATTTCCCCTCCATGTTTTATTCCTTCTAAAATTTGTTTAAGGGATTCTCTTTTTAAGAACAATTTTCAGGCTTTAATTCTCTAACATCTCATCTCAAGGAATATGCCTTTTCTTGGCCTTCACAGAGTCCCAGTGGTTTGTGAAACCAATTGTATTTTCTTCTAAATCACAAGAACTAATCAGTCCGTGACTACTGGAAATCTTCCAAATACCGTTTAAAGCCCAGCCTGAAATATGTTATTTTTTTCCACTTTGAAACTTTCAAAACAATGCAAGAAGTATGCTTTCGCTCTGTATCCTCAACAAGGCCATGTATCACTGATGAATTTCTGCTTCTTATTTTCTAAGACTCCTTTTTGGTCTCTTTTCTCATATTCTGTTTCCGTGCATTGTCATCACAGAAATTGCTATAAAGAATATTTTGCTATAGCAACTTTTTATGGGCACATCTTAGGAAGTAAAGCAAAAGCCAAGAATCTGGTTTTCAACCTCTGTTATCTGTCACAGAGATAATAAAATGGGGAAAAAAATGTCATCTTTGAAAATGGAAGGTTTGGTTCCCAGACCCTTTTTTATGACCATGCACAAGGGAATCAAGAGACTCATCTGCTCTGATAGATGACTTAAAGCAGAGGATAGACTTGCTGCATAGTGAGGAAGGACTTTAATATGTTTTATATAGTCTGTGTTATCTTCATCATGTGATATTGCCACGAAGAAAGCTTATCTGTTGTTTAATACCTTTGAATGTAGGCTTTGTTGTAGACCATGGCCTGTAGACCATGGCTTAAATATGCAATTTATTGTGTATGGGAGGATTGCACTGTCAAGGAGCATCTTTGAAGAGTAATTTAGGCTTCAATCAAGGGCCCAGGGCCAGGTTCACACCACAAGCAAAATGAAGCTCACAGGGGTTTGGAAAAGAACTGGGCCTTGTAGTAAAGTAACTGCATTAAAAACCCATTCATTATGTCTGTTTCTCAAATAATTGTTTACAGGACCACAAACACATGACAAGAAGGGTAGCCTTAAAACTCTGGCTGCTTTCATCAAAACCCAACAATGCTTTTCTTGTCTGTTTGTTATTCTTTCATAGTACACCACCATAGATAGCTTAATTGTTTTCTTCACCTGGATCACTTCCATTTATTGTGCTGGCAAAATCTATGCTGGCCATTAGTAGCACCTAGGGGTCTCAATCTGCTATTCTTACATCCTGCATTTTTCCCATTTCATTTGATTTGCAACTGGGGAAACAGGGTTAAAATCAGACCCACGGCTTTCAGCTTCACACTTTCAGATGCTCTGGAAACTCTAAGTTCACTGAGTTTATATCTAGCTGATTATTTTATTCTAATTTTAACCTGTGGTAAGAAAAGGAAAAGTAGACTGGATATTTTAAGTTCTCTCTGTTTTTGTTCTTATGAATAACTGGCATATTACTTTGCCAAATGGCACAGTAAATCCACAATGGAAAACGTTATGCAGAACCTCTCATTTCTCTTCAGAGCAGATACAGCTCCTTACAGACGAGAACACTTGAAAGCTGATGCAGCTCAAAACTCAGACACGTAGACTTATTATGTTTGACAAATAGCAAATGTTGCTGAATGTGCAGGAAATAGCAATATTGTAATCCTAAAATACAGACAGACAATCCACAGAGAGACAGATTTTTGTTCCTTAATACTCACATATGACATATGGTGCCTGGAGCAACCGTTAGGAACTACATTACTCTAAATGTAAAATATCTTGTTGGGTATAGACTGGAATGAATTTGGGGAAGCAGCGAAGACTATGAAAGGTCTAAGATCTACAGTAAAAACTGTTCTATAAAGAACTTTAAACACTGGTTGAAGGGCCTACGAGCAATATTGAAATAATAAGTGAGGTTATGTGCAGCAGAGGAAAAGTGATTCTGCACTATTAATGCAGTGGAAGGCAATCAGAAAGATGGAACAGAATGGAAGAAGTTAATTTAAATGTAGTTCACTGAAGAACTTTATAGCAGTGATGTCTGTCAGTTTCTCAAACAGTTTTCCACGAGCACTAAAAATAACTTCAAGAGTAGAAGTCTAAGTCCAGGCTGGTCAGAGAAAATACTAGTAGCAAGCACACAATAAATGTAAGTATTTAGAATAAACTCACAATTGTCTGAAGTGAATGCATTTACTTTCTCAAAGTTTGGGTACAGGTATCCTTCCTGAGAAGTTTCTTGAAACAAGAAATAAACTGACCCTCTCAATATGACTCTCTTAGTTTTGTATGTAATTGGAACAGTCCATAATGTTTGGCTGTTGAACAAAACCTAAGATACACTGGCAACACTTGCCTTGGAAGATCTCCAAACCTTCTGCTTCCAACAATAAATAAATAAATGGTCTCGTGAAAGAATACGTGACAAACATATAACATTTTTCTTGCGCATCTGTTTTTATTTTTTTCTAATTTTTATTTGCAGTTATGCCTTACTAGCAAAACAGAATATGATTCAAGCAGCATAATATGGAGCAGGTTGTCTAGGAATATGAGCAGGTTTCACCTCCTGTATTAAGACACCTTCATTTGGATGCTTACATCTAGATGTCTACATGGAACTGTCTCATCTCTGGACTGTCCAGCCTAATCAGAGTAATTTATTTGATCAGATGTATGTATTTTCTACAGAATAGGCTTGAAAACACCTTAGGTTCCATTGGTTTTACTCAGCAATTCTGTTACCTGCATGTAAGGCCTCGTGCCATTTGAAAGGGATATATTCAGAAGGAATGGCCATACAGGCAACCTGTGGATTTATGCACAGGCAACTGGTGATCATGTGAGAGAAGGAATATGAAATGCCCATGAAATAAAAATATGCCATCTCGATGCCAATATTAAGGTTGCTGAGTGTGTTAACTGAATGTGAGGGGCTTTTAGGCAGCTGGTTTTATATGTAGGTCTCAGCACTGAGGACTTTGGATTTTCTCAGATGAATGTCATTAGAAATGGCCATTAATTAAAATTAAAACTCACGAAGTTCCTAGCAACTGCAAATATTTTGATGTACACAATACATTTTTGATGATTATTTTGGGTCGCTTCCAATTGGAGATCTTCTATGATTCAACATACTGATTTTCTTCTTTTGAAAAAGCTTTTGAGATGTTCATTTTATGAAAAGGTCTTGTCATGATCACTGGAGAAGACTTTCAAAGAGAAAGTTTAAGGCTACCAGTATCATAACTATTAATTAATACAGAGAGAATAAATTAAGGCATATTTCAGTCTCGGTTCCTCACTGCTAGGGCTTTCCTAGAAACCAGCTCATGTAATATCAGGGAGGTACCTCAGATGAAGCAAGAGTCTGGGAGAAACATATTCCATGGGCTTCTGGAAGTTACTGATACTTTGAAATGTGTGCCATATACAAACTACTGTGGGGTACATTGTTGATATTACTGTCACAGAGGTTTGAACCATCTGTCATGGAGAAAAGTCTAACCATGAGTCATATAAGTCATCTGACTTATTGGCTGCTGTCTTACAGAGCTACACAGGATGCCTGCCTCACAACTCTGGACAACTTTTTTTTTTTTTTTTTTCTTTTTTTTTTTTGTCATTTTGAGCTTTATGGGCTTCACAATGAAAGTTGTTTTCCAAGAGAGAAGTGTTGATTCTCGGTCCTTAGTGAGGTTCAAAAGCTGTGTGGGCATGGTACTGGGCAGTGGAGGGAGTTGAATCAGATGACCTAAAGAGCTGCTATCCAACCTCAGTCATTCTATGGTTCTGTGGAGAGGCAGATGGAGAACAACAAAAATGTTGTCTAAAAGGAGTGAGATGAGGAATCTGGGGAGAAAGATGACTTCCAGTAGTCCTTGGTTAAAGAAAGTTGAAGGAAAATTCAGGTGTGCGCCAGCAAGGTAAGGTTATGTGGGTCAAGACTGGAAGGAGAAGATAGATGATGGAAGCCCAAATGAGACCTTCCCTGTTGTGGTTAGACAGAAGACATCATTTCCACTTATATATTTACTGAGGTTAGGGTGGATGGCTAATGAGATGGAAATTTATGTACTCCCTATGAAAATTTGCAGCTTATCTTTAGCTCCTCAAAGGGAGGTGAAGGGAGGAAGCCAAACTGGGCAGGCTGAGATTTCAGTGAACGGCTCTGTGTGCCACCTGCACAGACGTGGCAGCTGGAAAATGGGAATATGCAGAGGTAAGATGTAGAAAGGGAGTTGTTAGGTAAATGCTGCTGTGAGTCACTCTGACACACCATTAATTAAATTTCCAATGCTGGCACAAGACTCTGCCAGTCATGTATGTTTTTTAAGGTGGAAAACGCTAACACAAGCCTGCTTGTGTTTGTCAGAGAGCCTTCCTAAGGGAAAGAGGTGATTCCTTATGGCCAAGCTATGTTTGTTTGCCTTCTACTAAGACAAATGGTATTAGACAAATGTTCACTGGGTGTAGTGTAAAACTTAGGACTCAACTTGCCTTTAGCTATCTGAAAATGAAGGAGAAGCTTCCTCTGTAGGAAGAGGCTGGTACTTCCAGGGAACAGCTTTTGTCTCCTCCTTCGGACACTGCTCAGGCACAGAGTGCACTGACCCTGACCACCTTGGTACTTGTTGTGAGTAAAGGGGACTGTCTTACACCAGAGCATTCTACCTTCCTACATATTGTTATCTAGCCACTTAAACTAGGAAAATATGCTGTATCATTGCATAGCTGAGATATCCACATAAGGTTGGAAGATATAATGGGGACAGTGCAAGAGGTTCAGGAGACCTTTACATGATGTTGTACTTACGGACATGGTTTAGTGGGGAAATACTGGTGGTAGGTGTATGGCTGGATTGGATGATCTTGGAGGTCTTTTCCAACCTTGGTGATTCTATGATTTCTGGCAGAGCTGCCTGAGGCTGGGAAAGAGACACGACAGTGCATGAAATGGTGCCACATACCTTGGAATGGCACCAAGTACTGCTCCAATACCAGCTCCCCAGTGTCCACTCACTGTGCTGACTGAATTCATTGGGCAGTATGAGTAAAATGTTTTTTTTTGCTACTGTAAACCTGCTGATCCGCAAGCATTTATACCCCCATGTCCACTGAAGAATCCAAGACAGTGCCAGAAATCTGTTGTTTTTCTCCCTTCCACCTCTGTAAGTTGGGCATACAAATGTTCTTAGGTGCCCCATCTGCTGTTGATGGAAAATGAGCAGTTTCCCCAGTGTATTTTCTGCACAAGAACATGTTATTCAACAGGAATCATTATTTATGTGATACTGCCAAAGATAGCAAGATTTTAAGTAATCGGTTATGTATAAATTCTCTGGACAATTAGAACCAAAATGTACACAGCACTGTGCAGGCAAGAATTCCCATATGTTTTTCATTTAGGACTTAGTATTATATGTTTTTCTCCTCTTCTTTCATAGGTTTTATGACACTGTGAGCATCTATTTTGGAAAAGTCTGGATGAAGTTTGGAAAAGTCAAATGAATCTTTAGAGAATCAGAAAGAAGCAATAAACTGGTTGGCATATACTCAGTAGGTATCAGGGAGATTTATAAATGCCTCCAAAGCTTGGTAAGAAAGACAGATTATCTTTAATAAAAATGTACAATAAAACCCAAATCAAGACAGTTATCTTTTTCCCTGATAGGAAAATGAAAGACCCTACATCAAGATTATATGGCCAGTGGAAGAGACGCTTTAGAAAGTGATTTTTTATCTTAACCAATGACTTAGCATCATCTGTTTTCCCAGACAGCCTTGAGGTCCCCAGAGCTTCAGGAGGGCACCTAAGAGATAATGTGACAGATGATATGCAGATGACAGCAATATGTCTGGAAGAAAAGAGTTCAGGTTTTACATGTTGAAGGAGGGAAATTTGTCTGACAAATGACAAATGTAGCATCAGTAGTTGTCTCAACATAAACTGTTCCAAAAGAAAAGACCTGTGTAATTTTTATTTGTAGATTCTGGGAGGAGACCTGGATTCCATAAACTACATCAGTTGGAACATTTGTAAAATAATATATCTAGCACTGGAGACCACCTTCCAGGGAAACCATCCAAACACTGGAGTTAGATCAAAGGAGAGCTGCAAATGCAACCCACAGTAGGAAAATAAATCTCTCAGCATGAAGCCTAAGAAGCTTAAGTTTTTCAGATCGTTGTATGGAAGGCTAAGGCGTAATGCCATTTAATAAAAAAAGCTTCTGGTTCACCACCTGTAGCAGTCCCAATGGCTCCACCTGGAAATACCTTGCCCATCTTCAGGAGAATGGAGAAATCTTGTAGCAGGCTTCATACGTGGCTCTCTGGTAGATGAAAGGGATTGAACTAGATAATATTGGAGTTATTTTCCAACCTTGGTAATTCTGAGATTCAACACCCTTAAGCATTTACATTTGGAGATAGGGTGGAGCACCAGATTTTTCTATCCAAAACTTACATATTTTTGCATGTTGAGGCTGTCCAGATGGCAGTCCATTATTCCTTTGCATCCTTCTTTCTGTGTCCACAAAGCACCCCTAACAAGTCTTTCTAATTACTCTTTAGGAGTGGAAGAGATGAAATGTGAACGAAATAATGCAAACTGTCAATCCATTGGAAAACTTAGCATCTGCAATATTATGCACTCTATTGATGTAAAATTGTGCAGTTTGCATCATTACTGTGTGCTTCCAGGCCCATTCCAGTCTTCTTGTGCAGTGCAGGGAAGAGAGGAAGGAAGACAGAATGTGATATTACCTGTAAATATTATTTTAATTACTTTGCCTTGTGGTCTCTGTTGGTAGCAGTCCCTGTCATGGTGTGTCAGACAGAGAAGGAAACTGCTGTTTTACACCATTGCAATTTATTGTCAAGAACATCCAGAATTATGAAGATGATTTAATGATCTTTACAAAGACAGGGAGCATTGGAGATCCAATCTACAGTTGATCTTTATAGCTAGACAGCACTAAGAGGGCTGCACTCTGCAAAGCAGGATCAGTGTTCTCAGAGGGCCAGAAGTCAAGCTTTGAGCTCATGCTTGAAGCAACACAGGAACTTTTCCATGTGGGTGGAAAAGGTCTTAGTGAGCTTTTCATTTCAAGAGCAGTTATTTAGCAAGAACTGCTGAGCTTCAGCTGGCATTCGCATCTCAAATAATTTGTGCAACAATGCCCCTGGCCAAAACTCCATCTGTATGTGCAAGCAACGGTGTCCAGGTGTTTCTTTTTTTGTTTATATCCATTGTGGTTCATTCTATCAGAAGACCAAAACTTTTAATGCCTCCTAGAACTCAGCTTTACTTCTCTGAAGGGACCTGGGATATAATTTAAACAATTTTTTTCCTTTTCCTTTTCCATTGAGCATCTCAAACTACTTTTGTTGCAACTTAACCTATCTTCTTTTTTGGGCAAAAGTTCAAAATCACAGAACCATAAAGTCATAGAATGATTGGGTTTCAAAGAACATAAAGATCTTCTAGTTCCAAACCCTTGCTCTGGGCAGACTGCACAAGGATGTTTTTCTGCTATATGGTGATCCATATAAATATTTGAGTTATATGCATTTTACAGTTACCCCTGCATGAAATAATTCAGCTCTTTCTTCCCATCTATTTTAATTGTTTTAATTTTCTACTTTTTTTTTTTTTTTTTTTGTGGAATCCCAAGTTGTAGTGATGGTAAGACATTTGCTATGATTGTTATCATGTAGTGAGAGAGTTGAAGGTTACTCACAATACTTATTTCACTTTTAATTAATTGGCTCCAATGTTGATCGCTTTGCTGGTGTCATCGTGTTCTCATTTAGAGATAACACAGGACATATCAAAGGATAACACTCCTGGCATATGAAGTTGGCTTCAGATGAACAAGATTTTCAAACCTGGAAAGAAAGAGAGAATCTGTTTGTTAAAAATGAGGAAGAAAAAAAAAGAAAAGACGAAAGGTGAAAGAGAAAGGTGGATGTGCTCAAGAAGGGAAATGGCTGTGTGCAGATTTCACAGAACTATCCAGAAACGGGAGCTTCAGAAACTGGCACCTTCAGTTAAAAGAGAAGCCAGTGGATAGGAGAACTTCAATACCAAAGGTGCCTTAGGAGATGATGTCAGTGAGCACAACAAGTATAGAATCATAGAGTCATGGAATGGTTTGGGTTGAAAGCGTGAGCAGTGCTATGACAGCTCTGCCAAAGACAACTCCTTCTCCAGCCACTTAAGAATAAAGAAATACTTTAATGTTATGCAGTTTCTCAGTCTGAAATATTCACTGGTGAGATTAATTTTTGCGTAATTTAAGCCTCTTCCAAGTTAAGCACTGAGTATGAACTGATCATCTGAGGTCCATCCACAGCCAGTGAAGGAAGAGCAACACCTTCTGGAAGTGGTTTGTGTCATCCTGCTATATGGCAGAGGAAAGGTGGAACCTCCTGAAGGTGGAGGTCATTACATTTCCTCTTAATCCACCCTACTGACCCTTCAGATGTACAGATCACAGGGGGATTTTCAGGATGACTGTTACACAACAAATGGTCAGTACCTCTCTTGCCATGACTGTGCAAATGCAAGCGTAACTGAATGCAAGCAGTTTGACGCTCAGTGTGGAAAAACCTCAAATCTTACCCCAATGACTGCCAATTGCTTTGCCTACACGTCCCCCTGTACATGGAGCTTATAGATCTATAAAAGAACTGCTGAACGAGGCTCCTGAGATTCCATAGACTTACTGTTTGTGCTGGTTAATCAGATGGCTGTAAGTACTGTTTCCTGCTGAAAAACAAGCAACAGAAAACCGAATCAGTCTCTAACACTTCATGTCCACAGGACCATAATCCATTTCCAGTTCTAACATATGTCATTAGAACAGACCATGCTGGCAGATCTTACTGCTTCCCCAGGGCCACACAGCTCTTTGCTTGTTCCAGGAGCAATGCAGTACATCTTGATAATAATTTTTGACACAAACAAACTTGAAATAAAGAAATCTGGTCAGCACGGTTGGTGGTGTCATGCTTCTCTCAAGTGGTTGTATAAAGATGTTCATTGAGTCAAGTGCCAAAAAAAATGTTTCTTTCCACTGGGTGTAAAGGAAACACATACAAATGACGTAAGGCTAGCTCTCTGAAGTCAGATGAATCTAACAGTTGTTAAGAATTTTCTATTGTTTTAAGGCTTATGCATAGGTAAGTTGTGATAGATGTGTCATTTCTTGATGTAAATCAAACTTTGAGTTTTCTGCTCCTATAAACAAGTGAGGGAAACATCATATAAATTAGGAAACTGCAGTAAGAGTGTAACTTCTGGAAAACTACGTTTGAGATGCAGATATCAGTGACTGATTGCCAAAACTGAGCATGTTTATTGCAGTCATGTTTCTTCTTGGCTCTTGTTCTGGTGATATTGTTTAGTTGTTTTATGTCTTCAGTGGTGAAGCGGTGAGCAGGTGTTGAATTTGCAAGCATTGTTCAGTTATGTGTCAGTAATCTGGAGGTGCACAATTAGAGTTTGAGGTGAATCTTCTGGATTGTCAAACTGGTCTGATGTACTGCGGATGCTTTCCTACAGAGAAAATGCAAGCATTATGACCATATGAATAAACAATATTGAAGAACTATGTTTACAGATAAAGGCTAAAATATATATCCAAATACAAGGGGTTGTAAGTAGGTTAGTTGTCCAAACAGACGCTTCAGGAAGAGTGTTATAAGTGTTATTGGAACTGAACAATCTCCCAAATCTCTGCATTAACTAAGGTGTTCTGACACAGAGCAAGGCATACCAGTTCTCTGCCTATGGACACAGTGCTTTGTTGCTTTATTTCTGCAGCCTGTGATAAGGTGGTGAAAAACTATGCTGCTGCAGTGGGATCCCATAGATTTGAGATTTGACCCCTCCTGATGAACTTCACCCACTGCTGCTGTGTGATAAACCTGACAAAGTTCACCTCAAGGGTTTTTCCTGCTTGGGAATTAGGTCAGAAAATTCACCTCAAGGTCTCCTATTTATTTTCACATCATCTCAACAGCCAGTGCCCTATAACTCTTGGCAGCTACAAAAGAAATGCGTGATCACAAAGCGGCTTCTGATGCTGAATCAGCATCTCAGATGGTGCCAAAGACAAGCTGTGAGCTGAGCAGCTGAGCTGTGGTGAAACAGACCATAGAGGAGCAAGCAACAGTGGAATCTGGGTAACAAAATCATGAAAATGTGCCTAAAACCTTTCTGCCTCAAAACTACTAACACAGCAACAAACAAATCGGCGTTGCTCCATTGCTGATCTCGATGGCAGTGCCTGGCAGTGGAAGACTGGATGAGATTTTCACTACAAACAAGTGAACGGTGTTCCATACTGAAAAGTTTCCTACTGCATTAACAGTGGTTTATTCACCTCCTGTGCTTGTAACGAGCTACCGAGGCGTTCATTAGTGCACTCACTGGTGTGTCATGCCCGCTATTCCTGGCAGGTTTGTCATTTTATGTAACACAATGTGCAGGGAAAAAAAAAAAAAAAAATAGAAAAGAAAAAAAAGAAATCGGTCAACCTTCTAGTGATGCAGTGGGTGCAGGAAACTCAACAGCACAATTGTTGCTAAATATGTTTGCTTAGAAAATGAATAATGCTTGGAGTTTAACCCTCAGCGCAGTGGCATTTTCTAGGATTGCCAGAGAAACAGGTCATTCTACAAGGCAGCACATGTGTGAGAAGGACAGACTTTATTCTGCACTGGGACAAAAGACTCATGCTCCCCTTTCTTGCAAAAATGTCTAATTCCTAAAGTGCATTTATGCTTGCTAGTCTGAAAGGGACATTGGGATGCTAATGCTACAGCAAGTTGCTTGCTGCTGAGAGCAGAGCGTGTGCGTCCGTCCCTGGCATAAGCTGGGGGAGAGGAAATACTTGCTTTGGAAGTCGCCATCAGATAAATGATGAGCCTGATGAAAGTCAGTTTAGCCATTCCATCTCTCTGTTTTCACACTGTGCAGGTGGTGTGAAAGGATCACAACCCCCAGTGCCTCCCCTTCTGGAGGGGCTGGGAGGTGTGAGAGAATCAGGGTGAAAGGAAATCTGGTTCCAGGTGCAGCCTTGTTTGATGGCTGTCTGGGAAATTCCCTCTTGTGTCCCAGTTGGAAGATGGTCCTCTTTGCTATTTCATGTCCCAGAAGCGTCAAAAAGGACACTGACGCTATTGCCAGCTCTACAGCACTCATAACCGTACAGATGGGGTTTCCAGAGAAAGGTAAATGTTTATTTTGGAGCTAGACAGCCTGGGAACCCCAAATACTTCTGTGAATGGAGCCAATGGAGTGTAGACATTTAAAGCTGAGCAATGTGATTTGCATCCTGACTGTGCCCACACCCTGCATGCACAGAGAGGCAGCCAAAGGACGCCAGCTTGGGTGAAGGTGTTGCGATGGCAGACATCCACAGTGAGGGGAGGTAAATGCCATCCCTGGGATTTCCATGTACTTGTGGTGAAAAAGTCTGCTGTGCCAGCACGTTTACTGCTGCGTTTTTTATTTTGTCAGGAAGGAAATAGCATCTTCTCCTCTCAGATGCGAGAACAACCTCGAATGAATGTTGACAAGCTTGAGTGATTTTCTCTTTAGGTGCCTTAGATACAACTTTCAAGAGGAAACCATTGTCTCATTGCCATCATCTCTGTCCATAAATCTGGACAGAATTGGGCATTGATGTAAATATGTTTACTTCTCATATTGCATTTCCTCCATTATTCATTTTCCCTTTGTGTTTTCACACAATGACTGTATTGATGCATTCACACAATGTGATATGATTTCTCTTTACTCTTACATTTCAGAGTGAGGAAAGAAAAGAAAAATGAAAAGAAGGAGCAGAAACAGGGAAGTTTCATAGTAAGGATGCTCACATGCAGTAAAAATAAAAACAGCAACAAAAAAAGGTCTGTCAAAGTGATAATACCTAAGTTAACACAATGGAATGTACAGATTTATTTATTTTTTCCTAAGAAAGGGAAAAGCATGGCCAGCATTTAGAACCTGCTTTGATTTCTCTGAATTATAAAGTACCAAATTAAAATGAATTGTATGGACTTCAAGCCTTGGAATCTTGCTTGTTGCGGGGTGACGCACCATCTCGGTTCCTGGCACACCATGTGATTCATGTGCTTCATAAATACCACCTGGTCCGACCAAAGGAGTTCCTGAGAGCTCAAATCCAGCTCCACAAAGGGGCTGAGCTGGCCAGATCAGTAAGAGGATATTGCAGACTCAGAGTTTACTGCAAAGGGAACCATCATCCCAGAAGTGGGGAGGGAGATTTCCAGCATATGGAGCAAGTGGGTGCTCAGAGCAGCTGACAGCACATGCTGAGGAGGGGGATATGTCTGAGATATTTCTTCTTTCCTAGATTTAGGAAATCAGGACAGATTCTCCTCCTAATCAGAGAGTGGAGTCCAAGAAGCAGCTCCTGAATATTGGTGTAAAACTACTGATGTCAGTGTCATTCTCATAGGAAACTTTGTCTTCTGAGTTCCAATTTTCTCTACTGAAAGCACTGAACAGAATACATGGGAAAACATTTTCTTCCCAGCCAGAATTGTGTGAAATGTGGGAGACTGACTTTTACAAGGGCAGATAGTGACAGGACAAGGGGGGGTAGTTTTAAACAAAAAGAGATGTAGATTAGATGTTAGGAGGAATTTTTTAATTCAAGTTATGAGTCAGTGGAACAGGTTGCCCAGAGAAGTGTGGATGCCCCATCCCTGGAAGGTGCCCAAGGTCCTGGATGGGGCCCTGGGCAGCCTGAGCTGGTGGGGAGCAGCCAGCCCATGGCAGGTGTTTGGAGCTGGCTGAGCTTTGAGGTCCCTTCCAACCCAACCATTCTGTGATTCTGTGTTGGAACACAAATGCACAGATCTTCCAGCCTGGCTTTGATTTTCTCCAGAGTGGGAAGAAAGTCAGGGGACTGAAAATCTATGGGCAGAACGGAGGAATTGCTCTTGCCTCCAAGACTGTGAACAATACAGTTGTCCAAGCAATTGCTGGTTGCCTCCTAATATAGCGGCAGAGGTACAGGATATGAATTTTTTCCCAAGGGCAGAGTAACGGTAGTTTGCTAAAGTTCCTCTGGTCTCTCTGGTTGTTTTGCCTCTGGACCAACATGCATTCCCTCTGCCCTTCAACTTTGACTGTTCCTTCACCTAAGTGGAAAATTCCCAGAGAAGTCCTTCAAGCCAAAACCAAATTTGCAGTCACTGACATTTGTTCTTGTTCAAATAGTAGAGAGATCCTGCACAACCGGACTTGTGGGAGCACAGAACAAAGCCTACCACTTAAGTAACCAGCAAGAACATTTGTTTTCTGGCTAAAATGTTAAGTGTGGATTGTGCTACAGCCCTTTAGAACCTGATTTGTTTCAGACAACAGATGAGTTGGCCCTGGGATCCTGGTGATTAAATTTCCATTTCTGTGAGCTTGAGTTTTTGCTAAACTCTCTTTAGTGTAACTAAATAATGTTGCGAGTACACTGATTTAAATCATCTGTGAAGAATCACTCATCAGCTCAGAAGCTACTTTCTCCCTCTTGTTCCCATCAGATATGTTCTTCACTGCCTGTCTTAAACACTTACATAAGGTTGGCAATCATCTCTATTTCTGGATACATAATTCCAGAAAACCCAAACTCTACCTCCATGTATAATTTGGCACATAAGCTTGAAGTCATGCCTATAAAAACTTTCTGCACTCACCCCAGATCATCTGATACTACAAACAGTAGATTTTGCCCTTTTTTTGCTTTGTGGTGGTTTACGGACACCATGTAGATGGCCCTTGTGTTATGATGGCCCCAAGTGTTGGCATATTTTCTGTTAGCCTCAATAAGATGGAGCGGAGATCATTTTGTGGCAAAGGGGACATTGTGAGGGCTGATTAGATCTCTGAGGTGGACACTTCTGAACAGGCACTGTCCTGGGATTAGACTTGGTGCCCTTGGACTGCAGGTTAAATCTTCCACTGATGAGTTGCTGCTCTACTCTTGCCTTCTCTCTTCTCTTCCCTACTATGCTTACATCGTTGGTTAAAATTACTGTCTCTGCCAATTCCCTCCATTTTATGTGCAGAATATTTGTTCTTTTGCCACCATCTCCCCTTGGTGGCTCATCTGTACACACAAGACAGTGTCTGCTGCGTGTCTTCACACAGCACTGCTATCACCCCCATGTCAGCAATTAGTTAACAAGACAGCAGTGATGATCATGACACCGTTTGCACCAGGTAAGACTGGCTAACAGCTCCCCAGATGTTTATATTCCATGTTTATATATAACAGTTTCTGTCTTTATTTTGTTTCGGCTCATTTATATATATATATATATATATATATAGTATATACAATATATATATATTGTATATATGTATAAACAATATATATATATTGTTTCTAAGTCTGTATGGCAGCGTTAATCATTAACTGTCTTCTGTTGGCATTCCAAGATATGAAATGAGGGGTGGGCAGCAGCTACAAAGAGATCTATCGAGATTCCCAGGAGGAAAATAAATTAACTAACTCTAAAGGAGGGCGACCAAATTATTGCTCTTGAGGAACGCTGAATTTGTGCATTACCCACGTGTGCCAAAGCTATCTCACAAAAAAACTAAAGGTCTTGCTTGCTCTGTACCCCATCTCTGTTACTGGACTCCCAGGGATACCTAGGGGAGACTGAGTAAATCACACAGGCATTTGCAACACTTCCCCAGCCCATTTTCCTGGCTTCTAGTAATTTTCCTTTGAGGGATTCCTTCTCACCTTATCAGTACGGGGACAGAGGTTGTTTGGTCATCCAGACCCTAATTGTAGGAAGAAGTGAGTAAAGAGGGAGTTTCCTGTGGACACAGTGAATGGGATGGGCAGCTCCATCCCACAGGTGCCAATTTGGGACACATGGAAAGTACTTGCTCTTGTAAACTATTCATAGAGCTCTTCTTTCCCGGAGGTGTGTGATGTATGCCTTGGGCATCTGGCGGTAGGGCCAGGGAAACTGGTCACGTATGATCTTCAGGTCTTGGGAACAGTTTGCAAAACAATAAACAAAAAGTTTTCTGCTGAACAGAATACAACCAGCATCAACATTTTAATCTTAAAATTTCCACCGTGAAATTTGTCTAAATTTGAATTTTGATTCGTCTGTCACATTATGCCTCATTGCAGTTCCACTGTAATTAGAAGGATAAAGACAATAATTAATTTGTCCCTATTTCATTGCTTCCTCCCCCCATTTTTCTTTCTTTTCTTTTTTCTTTTCTTTTCTTTTCTTTTCTTTTCTTTTCTTTTCTTTTCTT
>JAPSGF010000169.1:120610-134571 GCA_035772895.1 Perdix hodgsoniae
CTTTTCTTTTCTTTTCTTTTCTTTTCTTTTCTTTTCTTTTCTTTTCTCTTTTCTTTTCTTTTCTTTTTCTTTTTCTTTTTCTTTTTCTTTTTCTTTTTCTTTTGGAGTGCTGTTGTGTAAGCACACTATGAAACAGAACAAAATAAAACTACTTATTCAGAAAATCAAAAACATCTGAAGACTAGAAAGAATAAAGACATGGGGACAATGGCTGAGGATATCCGGATTTTTATTCAAACAGAGCTCTGCCTTGAATCTGAATCATCTTCAGAAAGATGAATATGCTTTAAAAAAGTCACCTGTCAATTATCTAAGGTGATCCAGGTGTGTATTTGGTTTTATTCCTACAGTGACCCGTTAATTAATTTAAGTGCCATTTAGAAGTCGGCAGCGGCACATCGAGGGAAGAAGAAGAAAAGGGAGGAGGCGGAGCGGTGGGATGATGTGAAGTGCTCTTCTTTCAAGGCTTGTGCCTGGGGATTTTGTTTCTGCCACTGGATCGACTGCTGCACAGCTGTAAGTCCGAGGAAGCCCCCTGGCTTACAGAATAAGCTATCGGCAGCCGCTCAACCCGCAGCGTCCTGAGAGAACAAGGGTTAACCCGAGGCATGCACACACATCCTGCCGCGATAACGCCCCGAGCGATGAGACCTTTTGCTCCAGAGGATATTCTGGCTCTGTCGGGCGATTCATTTTGTCTGCAAATTCAAGCATGTAATGCTCCTTCTCCCTTGCGCTCCCCTTCTGTCCCCGTTTCAGTCTCCCCGGTGACAGCTGATGTTCTGCTGTGCTTTCACTGCGGGACGTGAGCTGGGAAGCCCCTGAGCGGCTGCTTTGCGCTGATTGGGAAAGCCTGAGATTAGGTAAATTAAATCATCATCATAAAAATAAAAATATCCCTCAGCACCCAAATCGTGGCAACGGGAAGCTTCCCCTTGCTGCGGTGTCTGGTCCGATTTACACAGCGGTCACGGAGGTGGGGAGCGATCCCTGCCTCAGCCAACTCAGATCAGTGCGTGTTGCTCTGTGTCTGTCCGTCCGTGGTCAGGATGGCGTCCAAAATGTGCCCGGTCCCCAAGGAGCCAGCAGGAGACCCTTGTCTGTCTGTTTTCAAATGAAACAGGGATCTTTCCGTCTCTAGAGCGCAGGTTTAGTTGTCAGCTCTGTTTACTGGTGCTGGATGTCCCCCAGCTGCCGCGGAGCAGAGCGCGGTAACTCAGCGGAGCGCTTCTCCTTTCAGCCCTGTGTCAGCCCGAGACCCCGCGACAGCCCTGACTGGGACCCGAAGGATGAGGGATGTTAAACAGAGCGAGGGTAATAATCCCAGGGCACTCCTAAGGGCTCTTCCAAGGTTTTGAAAAAGCCTCTTTAAAACGGCAGCAGAGATCGAAGGCAGTTAAGGGAGAGGGAGGAAAAAAAAAAGGGAAGAAAAAACTTTGGCAAGCGTGCAGTGTCTTACATCAATCTAGCAGTCAGCATCGATGTAGATGTTCTTTCCTCCTTTTGTGCAACACCCCTTCCCTCCTACAGACCACCCAAAGCCCTATAAATAATCCAAGGACCGTATTTTTTCTCCAGCTTTCTCTTCAGACCTCGAAGGGAAAATATCAGGCAGGAGAAAGAAACAGAAGAGAGAGAGGAGGGCAGAGAGAGAGAGGAGAAATGGCCAGCGAATTCAAAAAGAAAATGTTCTGGAGGGCAGTGGTGGCCGAGTTCCTCGCCATGATCCTCTTTATTTTTATCAGCATTGGCTCGGCTCTGGGTTTTAATTTCCCAGTGTCAGTCAACGGGACATCAGCAACTCAGGACAACGTGAAGGTTTCGCTGGCTTTTGGGTTATCCATCGCAACCATGGCGCAGAGCGTGGGCCACATCAGCGGTGCCCACCTGAACCCGGCGGTGACCCTGGGCCTCCTGCTGAGCTGCCAGATCAGCATCTTCAAGGCGTTGATGTACATCCTCGCCCAGTGCCTGGGGGCAGTGGTGGCCACTGCCATCCTGTCCGGAGTCACCTCCTCTCTGCCCCACAACTCCCTGGGGCTCAACGCGGTAAGCTGAAACTTTGCTGTTGTCTCCCCCTTCCTCCCCCCACCCCAACTCTTTTTTTTTCCTGAGTAGAAATGAGTGGGCAACACCTATAAGGATGTGTGTGGTGGAGGTGGTGACCTCAGGCAGGGAGCTTGTCCTGACTGATGTCAGGGTGTACGCATTCACTGCTGTCAGCTGAAGCAGTCTTTTAATCCTTTTCTTTGGTAGGAGATACCATAGGGATGGCCCTTTCTGCCCGTTCTTTTTCAGAACTTTATGGTCATTATCAGTTTTGCTCGTGTTCAATTTTGCATATCCGTGCTGCAGAAAAGTGCCTTTTGGTACCAGTGTAACATTGAAACCTCTGTTATTTGCATGACTGTGTCTCTTTCCTGGTTCTGAATGTCTCAGGTAACATGTCTTTGGCTTGTGATGCTGGTTAATGTGTACACACTGGTGTTTTATCTTCTGTGAATGTGATTCTTTTTCAATACCTCATTAATAGTTTGTGTAACCTGATGAGTGCAGTGTAAGAAACTATGGGACCAGCGAGAGAGATGGATAACAGGAGAAATCCAGTCACGAAAGATGTGAGCATCACCTGTTGCATTTGGCACAGTGCTTTCATCCTGCCTGATGCAGAATCTTAGCTGCACTTTCTTCTTTTTCCTACTTTTGCTGAGCAAAAATGAGGGGGGGGGAAAATGGATTTCTCAGGTGTAGTTCAGAGGATGAAGTGAGGAATCTGCATTTATGGGAGGTGCAGGTTTCAGCCCTCTCCCATCCAGGTGCTCACAGCTGTTGACCATTACAGCATACAGTCAGCTGCATGGTGGCAGCCCCTCCTCCTCCATGTGTTGTTCTTCTCTATTGTCTTTGTACCATAACAGGAGCAGTACATATAGTTACCCTTTTCAACATGAAATCATCCCACTGTCAGTGGATGTCAGCAAGGCAGTCCTACAGCCATAGCAATACCTAGAGTAGTACTATAAGTGGAAATTTCCTTCTGGTCACTTATCTCACCTGATTCTATTAAGAATTTCATAGCCTTTCTGTGGCCCCCTTCTTGCAGTATAATCAATGCAGTTTGAAACTTGAACGTATTCGAAACCCACTGGTGCACAAAGCTCCAAATACAAATACAATATCACTTCAGAAAACATTTTGGGGAAAGAAATAAAAAAGAAAAATAGAAGTTTTAAGCATTCTGTGGCATAAGAGTTACTTCTAAGCATGAAGAAGAGGAGCTTTTGAAAACACAGAAGCTGACATTAAGGAGCTGCTGCTCTATGGGTTGGCTGCTCACCTCCCTGCAGGGATCCCACCCTGCCACCCATCTGGAAATTCCTCTGGGATCATCCAAAGCATTTTTGGGGGAAGAAGAGGGAATCTTTTCATTAACTCTAGTGGGCTCTGGATCTGTGTGTGAGACGTGATCCTCTCCTCTGAAACCACTGGCAGAGGGAAGTGCTCAACCACATGGGACGGGGTACCCACCCCAGTGGTTTCCTCGAGAGGTTTGGCTGCCAGCAGCCATGGAACATGGGAGGTCTGCTTTCAGCAGCATTCCCATTTGGTCTTTGCCTTTTGCCTGCCACAAAGCACTTGTGGCTGGTTCCTTCCCTTGCCCCGAAGCCCTGAAATTGGCTGTTTGCAAAGTGGTTGTAAGGGACCACCCCAAAAGCTTGCTCCTCTGCTGGTAATTCTTCAAGTTACAAAGATTTAAGTCAGAGCTCTGCACAAAGGCATCTAAGTAGAGAGAAGTCAGAAATGGAAAAATCACTCTGTGAATCACAAAACCTGCATTTGAGAGTGGAAGTCTTGCCCCTCCACCTTTTCCAATGCCATAAAATCAATGGTAGGAGGATGTCTACTCAGAGTTTTGATCTTTTATTTTATATGTCCCATCCAGCAATAAATGTTCTGGATAGAAGAGACTGGGGGGAGGGGGCGGGGGGAGGCATCTCAGGAGATGGGGAGAGCAGCAGCTGTCCCCTATAAGAAGGAACTGGTGAGAAAAGCAAATCCATTCTTTTCCCATTCAGCTGGGACCAGCTGGGGAGGGAAGATGGGGGTTTGAGGGGGCAGTGGGTCTGAGACCAGCATGGGAGCAACAGGACAGCTGTCCTCATGCAGAGCTGATCACCACGGGGCACATCCTGAAGTCACACTGCACTGCCTCCTTCAGCAAACAGAGCATAAGGAGATGCCACAGGGACTTGCTTTTATGTCATGCTTGCTTTTTCAACCTGAGAATAAGGAGGGGAGGGGCAGAGCTGGCATTCCTGATGCCCATTTTGTCTTCTTGTCCTTCTAGTAGAAAATGAGGTATAGACTCACTACTGAAAAAAAGAATAGAAAGAAAGGGTGTGCTCCATTTTGGCAAGGCTTAGGAAGGTGGCTTGGGTATGCATGACTGCTTCCTCTGTTCAGGCTTTGCCATGGACTTGAAAGGGTGATTTTTTTTTTTGCAGAAAAACTGTGGTGGGAACAAGTTAATGGAATTGGTGGCTGTCCAGTGCCCCCACTGATGCTGGGTGGGATTGTATGGGTGGGATGGATTCTGTTTTATCCTGCCCAGCTGTAGGTCTTGCACCAAGGGGCCTTAGAGCTGATACCAATTCCCTAGGTTCTATGCCAGCTCACAAAGAGGAGACAAAGAAAGGTACTTCAGCTCTTAGACCCGCTCTGTTGTCCTATAGAGAGACCTAGATCTTTTTCTTTACTATAGAGGAAACTTGGTATGATGAGGCTCCAGCCCTAGGAACCTTGATTGTGTGATGAATCTGTGCCTTTCTTATTGCCCAAAGGGAAAAGGAAAATGCAAGCAAACAGAGCACAGAAAGCAGGCATGGAAGGTACAGGGCTGAAGAGACAAAAAGAGCAGGAGAACACAGGATGCTCCTTTACCATATTCAATATCAAGGTCTGTTTTATTCTTAGAGACAAGCAAAACTGTTCCATACGAGGAGTTTGGTCCAGACTTCACTGAAGTCAATGCAATTTTTTTTAACTTTGGCTGGTTTTAAGTAAGAAATTCTGGATGATATTCAGAGAAGTATTTGGATTACTGAACCCATTTAAGACATAACTTCCCATATATTTCAGTAGTAGCATGATTGCCAAAGCCAAAACTTTGAGCACTGAAAAAACTGAAAGTGTAGTACTAGGTGTTTGTTGTTCTAGAAATTTGAATATTTATACTTGCATCATATAGTATCTGTTGTTTTTTTGTTTTTGGCAACTGGATTACTTCATTTTACAAATCTCCATTAAGTAAAAATGTAAGCATAGAGAAAACATAATCCAAAGTGCACTCACCCGCCAACACAGTTGGCTATCGTCTAGTGAGGACAGATCTGTAGTTTGGATAGTGGAAGAAACTACTCATCATGGGCAATTAATGGCCAACAAAGACCTCAAGCAGGAAAGACAGGTGAGAGGAGATGTCTGACCTGTAAGGTAACACAATATTTGCTGTTCAGCAATGTTTATCGTGAGAACTTTCATCAGGCTATTAAAAACGTGCTGAGCGAAATTATTTATTTCTTTTTATTTGTTTGTTTCCTTTTGCTTTTCATTTTGTGTGAAAATGATCATCTTCTGGAAAAATGCAGACACTCCTATACCAATTATTTTCAGTAATTTCTGCATTTCTATATACTGACTTAAATGCCAGGAACTGGGGGCCTGTCATATGGAAATACTTCAAAAAATCTGCCTCAAAGATTATAAAAACTAAATATATATATATACCATATACCATATAATATATTATATATATAAAACTAAATATATATATAAAATATTCCAAATAGATCAAAGTTGTAGGGAAGGAAAACAGACACGCAGGTAGTTTTGTTCAGGGTTGATACAACGAAAAGGAAAACGACCAAGAATAACAAATAGAAGAACTCTGTTTTGAAAACCGCTTTGTGGTCTGAAAAAATGTTGTTTGTGGAACTGAGGAACTTTCTAGAAAAGTCAGAGGAGGTGTGGTCAGTAGGTTGTCCAGAGAGGTTGTGGATGCTCCATCCCTGCAGGCATTCAAGGCCAGGCTGCAGGTTGGTGACCTGCACACAGCAGGGGGTTGGGACTGGATGAGCACTGTGGGCCTTTGCAGCCCAAGCCGTTCTGTGATTCTATGATTTGGAGGTCTGGAGTATCTACTTAAGACTGATGGATAGCCATATAAATACCACTCCTACAATGTGGGAGGTCTGTTGCTCCTGGAACACCCTTTGGGTTTTCAGTGTGTTCGAGTCTCTGCCTCGTTTAGCAGCCTTGGAGAGCATCACAGGCTGTAGGAAGCTCCAGAATTCCCACATATGGTCCTACCAGCCATGGCCCTCCTACCATGGGAGTAGGACTTGAATGCTTGGTGTTGGTGACTCAGTGCTTCCCTTTGTGATTTCCCTCTCCTTCTGCCCACACCCTCTGAGTCTGCTCTCCTGCAGCCCCAAATTAAGCAGTGTCTGGTTGCACTGGTAGAGTTTCCAAAATAAACGGAGAGCTTGAGAGCATGAGTGGACAATTGAGTCAGTGATTGATTAAGAATTAAATGATGCCGCTACTTCTCTGACTCAGTACGGAGAATGTGGTTGCCAGGGTGCCACTGGATGGATGAGATATGAAGTTACATTCCTGAACTCTTGTGCTTATTAAAAATGTCCTGATACCTTTTTTTCAATGCAGATTATGTACTACGCCCTTCTCCTGTTTCCATGCCATCACCTTCATTCTCTACATCACTGCCCTCTGCCCTCCCTGTTTTTGATCACATTTAGGATCCTTCAGCCAGTGTTGCCTGGATATCTGTGTACTTAAACTCTGGAGCTGCAACACAGGACCAGAAGCAGCTGCACTTTCAGAGTGAGCAAAATGGTTCCTGTACATGAGATTAGTCCATAATTTTTTTTGTTTCTTAACAAAGAGTAGCACAATAGCTCTTTATTCGATTTCAATCTTGCAGCAGCCGTCTTTTATGGCTTGCCAGCATTGTATTGAATCACAGCATGTCAGGAAGGTGGAACATAGGAAAGGCACCTGCTCAGGAATGGCCACAGCCACAGCTGCTCTCTAAGGAGTTCACACGAGACAGCAGAAATATCTGGGCTGAGATTTAAAACTGATGTTATCGCCCATCCTCCAGTACCTTTGAGAATAACGATGGTTATGGCTCTGGTTCTATTTTTAAGACTCAGAGGTTATTTTTATTTTCGTTTCTACAAAAATTGGCTTAGTGCTTCTGCTCCATAATGAGATAGCCATTCCCTAAGCTTTTCACAGAATCATAGAATCACTACGGTTGGAAAAGACCACTAAGATCCCCAAATCTAACCCCAGCTCTCTCCCACCATGCCCACTGACCATGTCCCTCAGTGCCACATATCCTCAGTTCTGGAACACCTCCATGGGTGGTTGGCAGAGAGCACACGGAGGTACAGTAGTGTGGATGTTTGTGATGCATGATGAGGCCCTTGTTGATCACCCATCTTCGGTGCTAAAACAGAGTGGTCCAAAGTGGGTTTCAAGCCATGAACAGAGTCAGCACCCAGAGGATCCAAGGATGACTGGTGCATTGTTTAAAAAATACTCTGCAAGCCTTAGAATAAAGGTCCCATTTGAATAGAAAAGATATAAATTGATGAAATGTGGGCATGTAGGCTTTTAAAATGAGTTGCAAGAGAGCTAAAGATACTACTAATTTGTAAGATTGGTTAACGTTGTAATTCAAATTAGTTCATGGTTGTGGGTCTTTTTTGGAACACACACATATATATATTTCTGTTTTTGACCAGCTGTCCAAATAAGTAGGACTAAGTATGAAGGAAGTAAAGAAGGAAAATAACTTTTCCACTGCCCTTCTTGACTGGTGAATGAACAGTCAAAGTTGTTCTCCTTTCCATGGCACTCTACCTATTATGTCATATATATTGGGGTATTTTGTGCTTAGGCACACGCACATCTCCACACTCACACACAATAGATAGATAGAAGGATAGATAGAGACACAGAAAGATAGAGGGATAGACAGTTGGATAGATTTGTGGTTAGATGTGGATAGATAGACAGACAGACATATACAATGACATTTCAGATGAGGTTAACCCAAATTCCATACTCTAATTTACATTAATTAATTTACATTAAAAATATATATGTTAGTGAGTATTAATTTTAAATCAAAATCTGGTATGGCCTAAAAGAGACCTAGGAGAAAGCTGGGGCGGGACTCTTTATCCAGGACTAATAGTGATAGGACAAAGGGGAATGGCTTTAAGAGGGGAGGTTTAGATTAGATGTTAGGAAGAAATCTTTCATGGCGATGGTGATGAGGCCCCAGTGCAGGCTGCCCAGACAAGATATGATGACCCATCCTTAGCAGTGCTCAAGGCCAGATTCGATAAGGCTTTGGGCAACCTGCTCTAGGTCTGGTGGGAGATGCCCTTGCCCATGGCAAGGCTTAGAACTAGATGGACTTTAAGATCCTTTCCAACTCAAACCATTTCAGGATTTTGTGATTCTGTGGCAAGAATCACAGTCTAAGGACAAATGGAAATTTCCACAAGAAAGATGAGAATTAATATTATGGGTCTCTTCTTGATACACTGTTAAAAACAGCAAGTCATTGCAGCAGGATTCATGTACCTTAGGAGATAATTTGGACCTCTGAGGGTGTTGAGAATAGTATCTCTTTAGTCAGAGAATCCTAAGAAGTATAACGATCTGGCTTGTATATTGTTACCTTTAAGAGAAGCATTTCTTAAAACAAGGATACTGAAACACATTACAAGTACTACAGGAAGAAAAAATAGCCCTTGAAAAATTTCCTGTTTGTCTCAAGAGGAAATTGCCTGTTTTCTTTAGAGCAGTAGTACATTCTTGCTTATTTGTCTTGCTCTAACTTAATTGAGAGCATTCAATAAAAGAGAGATCTTTACCTGATATTGTAATTAAAAAATGTCAAAAAAATCTTTATTCTTAGAAAAAAAAGTCTTTGTTCCTGAGTTAAACAAACCACACCAAACTATTCCACTGTTTCACAGCTCCACAGTTCTTGTCTGTGTTTCTCAGTTTCTGTGTCCCCCTGCCCTCCTGTATTCCCTGTGCTCCTCAGAACCCTCAGCACAAAGTTAATGCCAATGTCATGGAGCAAGTGAATGTCTGCTGGAGGTTTTCCTGCCCTGTCTGGGAGCAGAATGTGGTGTATGTGCATTTATTTACAACCTGATGGGAAAGCACTACACTTTCTGGCATTCAGAGCCAAAGCTAGTGCTGGTATTTACCCCTTGCAACTCCACTGAAGTAAATGATATCTGAAGCTACTGCACAACAGTAATTTGTTAAATCAAACATACAGGCCTGTCAGACATCCTGAAGGAAACTCTATAAACAGCAGGAGGCCAACAAAGTATGCTGAGAGCTCTGCGAGGGGTTTCTCTTTTGACATCTGAGGATGGGAAAGCAGCCAAGAAATCCTCCATGTACTTTCCAAGCAGAGTCCTGTGCATCCCTTCTGTAGTGACCACTGAGAGGTACCACCAAAAACCAAATTTTCCATGCTCTTGACACTTTCTGTGCCAGGAGAAGTTAATGAAGGCTTTGAAAGCAGAAGTGTGGTTCAAGTTTCCTTACATATATTTATGTAATTTCCCTTGAAGTTACGATGAGTGCATTTGAAATGAGGAATGAAAATAAGCAAACTCAGGCACAGCCTCTACTTCTTACTTTCATAGGACCTCTTGGTTGATGATTGAGGTGGAAAGGGATCTGGAAGTGTTCCCCTAATTTCTGTGCTTCAGTGCTCACACTCAGGGCCGTCCTTTCAACTCATGCAGAGCTCTTGAATGCTCTGCACCAGACTGACAGTAAGAACTACCTCAGAAGTGGGAAGTTTGAAAACTTCGCAGGTTGGCTGGAGAGATTTCCTAGAAGTGCAAAGTGAACATCACTTTGATGCAATTGCCAAAAACTATATTGTGACTCGTTTGAATCTAGATAGTTATTCCAGGTGCAATGCTGAAAGGTAGATTGCACAAAACTCAAAATCCAGATATGTCTTCAATTCTCCCTTGAATCATATAATCATAGAAACATAGAGTCACCAAGGTTGGAAAAGACTTCAAAGATCATACAGTCCAACTGTCCATGTATCACCAGTGTTTCCCCACTGAACCACATCCCTTAGTACAGCATCTGAATGTTTCTTGAACACAAAAACCACCATCTCCTTTTGGGCTGACAATACAAGAGTCCACAAACAGTGCACTGATACAAATGAGTGCTTCACATATTCTACTGAAAATGAACAATTTACTTGTGTTTGGCTGGGCAAAGTAAAATATCACTATTCTGCATCTTCTGAATAGTAGTTGTTTATTTCATAGGGGGAAAAAAAATTTGAAAAGAAAAAATCTGCTTCCCAGAGGCACATCAGAATGTTAAAGTGTAAATGAGACTGTTTAACAAGTGGCCTTTCTCCAACTAACTGTTAAATGGAAGTCCCGTACAGTTACTGGCTTTTACTACGTGTCATTGGCCATCACTCTTGTCTTTATTGCATCCCAGGCTGCTGCGAGACAAAGCCCAGGCCAGGTTCCCATCAGCTGGAGGATGGGGTGGGAGGGAGGTTAGCCTTGTTCCTGCAGGCTGTCCGCTGACCAAAGAATGGAAAATATAATTTGCGCTTGGGGAACTGAACGTGCCCCCTTTAGAACTCTTAAGACTGTATTTGTAGGAAGGATAACCTAACAAAGGACAATATGTTTTGTCCCTAGGTTCTGCTGAATGCTTCTATTGTTGACCTAGGATTCAATCCAAAGCTAATCCTTTGCCTTATAAGCAGCTCCATCTGAGTGCTCTTGCCATATAATTTTAAATGAAGCTCTTTAGATCTCTGCCTCACTCTACTTACTGAAGGAATGTGACTTTTCTACTTTCGGAATCCCTAGTGAGTAAATAATGAGTATAGAATCATCAGTTTCAGAGTAATGTTGTTAAATTGCGAGAAGAGAAGAGAATAACTGTGGTTAAATAGTGAAGGATACATTTGGACTGTGAGTTAAAGGGAGGTTTACAGCTATTCCAGCCGGAGAAGAGGATGTTACTACAACTCGAGTTATCAAGTTACGAGCATGGTAAACGTGGAGCTGAAAGAATTAGAAGAACAGAGAAAACGATGGGCAGCTTTGAGGGAAGTAGGAAGATTAATTCCTGAGATTGCATTCAAAGAACAGCATATCAAATAACTCTGTCCAGCAAAACACTTAAATGTTAGTTTGGTATGAAGAAGCATATTTAATATTTCTGGTGTAAGGATGAAAATGAGAGCATAAACCATTTAAACCACTATGAAAAGATTTCCTCGTCAAGGAAAACAAGGAAAGTCTAAGATGGGAAAGCTTAAGCTGCAGGAAGAAAACATAAAAAGATTCATTTTTTTAAATAGTCTGTCAGTAATACAGCCAGGGAGAGAGACTCCAGTTGAGTTGAGAAGAAATGTCAGAAATTTTCCCTTAAGAAAAGTCTACCATGGAAGAGAAGAGCTAAATTGGAATACTGAAAACATCAGGCCTGGTGCAAATGGCAGCTTATTTGAATTCAGTCCATAGAAAAGGAAGACTCTCTGACATAAAGATATTATTTGTTGCAGCAGTTCTTGTTCCAGCATGACTATTAGAAATACTTTAATAAAATTTAATGTGGATGTGTTGAGAAGATGCCCTGGTTTCGCTTTTCTGTCTTGAAAAAACATCAGCCAGCGTTGCTTGCTGTGAAGTGTTTCATAACTGTGGATAAAATTGACATTCCCGTACTGAAAAATTGATTTCTACATTTCCAGAGGCCTAATCTTTTTCAGGAATAATGAGAAAATAATCCCTGTTATATGAAAGCGAGGTTAACCCTATGAGATGCTGCCTTTTGCTGAGTTTGTTGGATGACATGAGGCAGGCATGGCATCACATCATGAAACCACCTTGCATAACAACTCTCTTATCCATAGAACGGGAAACAGCTTTGAGCCTGATATACTTTGATTCCTGATGAGAAAAATATGAAGCCACTGGAGAAGTACAGTTGGGTTTACCTTGGGCCAGTTTAATTTCCTGTCCCTGTTTCTCTTTTGAAGGCAGACATCTAATAAATATCCTGTTCCAAAAAAAGGAGAGAGGAGGGAAAAATAAATAATAAAAAAAGAAAACATACTATTTGCCCACACTGTTGCTGGAAGCTGAGGAAGTCAGTCAGCTAAATGTGGCAGCTACGGGCACCTAACTGAATCTTCCATAGTTCCAGTTGCAGATAAATCACAACTACTTGATGCTGTGGAGAGACAGAAGCAACTGCTACTCATTCCCTAAGAACAAAAAGACATTGCTCACCTCAAGCAGTTTTTCTTACGGTCATGACTGAATTTATCCAGTGGTGCAGAATTCAGTTTTCAATATGCCTGAGTACCGAGCTTCCAACCAATTTCTTCTCAGGAGCCATGGGCTTTCTGATTGAGATAGGAATTTTATTAATGTGAAAAACTCCAGCCATTTTATTCTTTATTCCCCAGTAAGTTGTTCTGAGTCACACTGAACTCAGGTAGAAACGATGGCAGGATTCAGCTGACAGAAGGATGTACCTCATGTGGGTTGTCTGCACCTATGCTTCTGCATATGATATCGTGCTTTTACAATCAAGGGGAAATTGTTCAGATCAAAGTACTGCAGCCAAGGCAGTGATTCAGCTGGTCAGCTCTCTTTATGTCCCACTATAATCTTCAGATCTTGCCACTAAAGTGACCTATTTCTTAGGTACATTTCTGGTGCTTTTCATGTCAAAATAGTGCAGTGATTTAGAAATTATGTTCAGTGAAACAATTCATCTGAACACAAAGTGCCATCTAAAATGCAGAGTGTGTGGGAGCTATTGGAGTAAGGTGAAAAAAGGTCAGAGATTTTCCCAGAGATGCATCAAGGACAAAAGCAGCCCATGCCCCTGCACACATTTTATGTCATAATCACTGGTAATCAGCCTACCAATGTAGGAGAGAAATCATTTCAGTGTGTGCAAGTCACTGGAAAAGGATGCCTTTTCTCCAGCACTACAATAGAGGTGAATACATCTTACATTTCAAGGCATTATTATATCTATTTAAGAACATTTTTTCCATCTCTTTAAGAAGATATGGTCATCTTAAATTATGAATATACTCAGTAGCAGAATAGTAGATGTTAAGATCAGTTAAGATCAGCTGATATTTACCATCGTGCATATCAAACTCCACTGTGACCAAGGAATATATAAATACAGATATATGCACGTGTGCATCTGTGCTCATTTTAATTTGATGGCATTTACATGGAATATTAGGAAAAACCTCCTTAAACCTCCTTACCACTCCTGTTGTGCAGGGAGACAGTTTGATGAAGGCTTATGGTGTTCCATGTGTTATGGTAGCCTAGGAGGGTCAGCCTACTGCTGTAGTGACACAATGGCTCTGACAAGTAGGCAAATAACCAACGTATGTGATAGTATACTTACAAACACAGCAAACCAAGACATCCAAGGCTTCCCTCAGTCTGTAGTTGGAACATGGCCCAGAATTCTTGCTCTCGCAGTGGAGAATCTTACGTCCCTGGCAGTCTGCGTAATATTACACGCTAGAGGAAAGCAAAAGGTTTCCTACGATATTTCCAGGTTTTCTTTGGTTCCACACAGCCCATCAATAAGTGTTGATTAGCAGGGAGAATGACCTCAAGTCACGTCAACCTTAGGATGTGTTTTCCTGGATGGAAAGGAAGACTATGATTTCCTCTTCTCAAAGATAAGAATTATCACAGGTTTTGAAGGCAGAATTTTGCTCTTATTTTCTTTTCTTTTCTTTTCTTTTTTCTTTCTTTCTTTCTTTCTTTCTTTCTTTCTTTCTTTCTTTCTTT
>JAPSGF010000169.1:134581-176109 GCA_035772895.1 Perdix hodgsoniae
TTTCTTTCTTTCTTTCTTTCTTTCTTTCTTTCTTTCTTTCTTTCTTTTCTTTTTTTTCTTGAAGACCTTCAAAGCAAAGGAAAAGTCTTAAGCTACGTTAGTATTTATTCATTTCAAATGCCAAGGCCTTTTCATACTTCAACTAGAATGTTTCAGATCTCAGATCTAGACTCTCTGGGGTTTAAAAGTTTCATTATGATAGAGGAGAATTTATTTTCATATCCACATTTGGGTATCTGTGTGCACTCACTTATTTACAGATATGCTTGGTTTTTATTTGGCTTTCCAAATGTGGGGTAAGATCTTCCAGATTCTGTAGTACAGATTCTTTTATATCACTAGGATGTGTTTGAAATTTAACTTACTGAGTTGCAACCCAAATGTCTCTGCAGCAAATAAAGTGATTACTTTAAAAAGGAAAGGATAAAAGTAATAGAATACTAATTTAGTATTATATCAGGTGTTCAGTATGAATTTCTAGATCGTGTCATTTTCACATGTACCATTTTCACATGTGCCAACTCACATGTACCTAATTTATATTTCTCACATACAGATCATGTTTGCATTGAAGGTGGTCTTAGTTTCTACTGCTGCAGAAGCCAAAATATCCATCATTTGAATGAAGATTTCCTTGGATATACTAATAAATTAATATTAGTTTAATTAACTAATTTTATAAACAAATTCTAACTCAAGAGTTATCTGTTCTGCATGTCAAAGAACAAGATACAAAATTATGTTATTTATGTTTCAGATGTCATTTCCTAGAAATTAATACATTTTCACTGTTGTTAATGTACCTGATCAGATTTTTGAAGACAATATCCTCTTATTTTTATGAATATGATATTATTCTGTGTTACACAAAACAAGAAAACTGAATAGCAAAGGTGGAAAGCAAAGGAGTTTAACAAAACCTCCTGAAGTTCTAAGGTTTTTCGAATATTAATTTTAGGAAAACTGCAATGGAAAACCATGAAAAGAGATTTAATACATGATTTCTCATAGTTTCATTGTTTCTGACAGGTCACCATAACAAGGAATTATGTTTTTGTTATGTATGACCTTGCAATTTCTATCATGGAGGCTATGACAGATGGGACAGCCTACTGATAGCTCTATTACTGAGTGTAAGTTTTGCAGAGCAAGTTTTGCTTCCTACGCTGAGTCATTTGCATTCTCAGTTTTTCTGGCACGTGTCCAAGCTCATGTTTTATCCCATCTATGCAATGCAGTTACTTCTGTTTAACAACAATTCATTCAGCTCATAAAGATTTGTCTTAACGAAGACACCAGTGAACACAATGACTAGAAACAGAATTAAAAACGTGTTACATCATTATTAATTTAGGTCCATGGTTACTTGTTGAAGAAAACCTTATAATAGTACTACAGAAATACGATCTTTTAATATTCATTTATGTGAATTTCTGTGGTTTCTGTATGCCCTACAACACAAACATTATTAAGAAACTCAACTGATTCTACGATTAATAATACAGTAGGAATATCTACATAGGCCACTGAGAGTTTTTTTGGAGAACCTGCTTTATTTCACAGATAAACTGAAATACTTCCTCCATCAACCCTTCAGGATTTCTGTATTGTGGATGTTTATTCTATCTACCAAAGATATTGGGTAGGATTCAGTTCAAGGTACACCTGAAATTAATCTTTATGTGAACAGTTTTAAAGTTCTTGTTATGGTCAAATGATATCTAGCCAATATAGCCAAAAAGGACAGAGCTATTCAGTTGACTCTCAAATGATCACGAACACGTCATCAGTTGGGTGGCTCATCCCTGATGACTGTGTTCATTACCTCTCCAAGTTTAGAAATACAGTGCTTGAACACTGGCAGCTGGAGCCATTTTAGATACCCATGGCCTCTTGTAAAACTGGTGTCACATCTACTGGTAGCATATGAATGCCATGAAGAATCCAGGTGTTAGAGGAACATTTTCAGGCAACAGAAGTGCATATAGGTGACTTAAAATTTGGGAGGGAATCTTCCCATGCTTCCTGCATTTTGCTGGACATTGCCATCATAAGGTCCTCGTTTTGAAGAGTTCATGTTGAACAATGGAAAATAAATAGTGGTAGGAGAACAAAAGATAAAAGTGACTTGTTGATAACAGAGATAGGTACCTTCAGGCTACTCAGAGCTTTGCTACTTTCTTACTTTATTTGCCCCTTCCTCCTCATGCTCCTGTTTGTTTGGCAATTGTTGCTAATGGGAAGCTGAGCAATGTTTAATTTGACCACAGCATCCTTATTCTCACAAGCAATGAATAAATGTCTTATGGCAGCAGAGGTTATTTTTACAGATATATTCTACTGAAGGCAAATCATTAAGAGATTTGTCTTTCACACACAGTTACATTCTTATCATGTCTACTAGCACAGTAGCATGTGTTTCAACTGATTTCTCTCCTTTTTATTTTTGTTGTTAAGCAAAGGAAGCACAAGCAGAGAAATGAATGTAGAGGTCTGAATTGAGATACAGCATCCCCTGAAACTTTGTTGTACTGTGTGAAGGCAGATAGGAATATCAGATTTTTATCTTTCCTTCTTGTCTCCGCACAGCTTGCAAAAGGAATCAATGCAGGCCAAGGACTGGGAATTGAAATCATTGCTACTCTCCAGCTGGTTTTGTGCGTCCTTGCCACCACAGACAGGAGAAGGAATGATGTCTCAGGATCAGCACCTCTGGCCATTGGTCTCTCTGTTGCCTTGGGACATCTCCTTGCAGTAAGTTTTAGCTCTCATCTTTGATGTGTGCAGTACTCTACCTCAATATGGGCCGGTGAAGAAAGGTAGATTGGCAAGACAGGAGTTCCATCCTTCTGCCTCCTTTTCAGAGACTGACCTTAATTCTATGCTGTTTGTGGTAATGCTGTGTAAAGAAGATGCCACATGTACTTTGATAACTCACCACTGGTTATCTTTTTGACTCCTAGATTGATTACACTGGTTGTGGAATTAACCCAGCCAGATCTTTTGGCTCAGCACTGATTGCCAACAACTTTGAAAATCATTGGGTAAGTTGAAGAAATTTGCTTAACTTTCAAGAGATTTTGCTTATACACAGTTTACCAGATTAGAGATATGTAAATCCAAATAACTAGCTGTTGCTGAATTTTTGTTCCTATTTCATTGAACAAAAATAATCTCCTTTTGCTCCTGACTATCTTTGGGATATGCAAATTCCTCAAGATGGTTGTGTGTTTCCAAAGTAACACAGCTAATTTTCTCTGCTTATTTCCCCTTATGCTTATTTAAGGAAGTAAATAAATAAATGATTAAGACTTTAAAGCCTCATTATGGTGAATCCTATGTTGAGACCATATGGTTTAAACTAAGTCTGTAAATATCTATGATTATTCCAGTAAAACTTGTGTGTGAAATGGAGCGAATTATGTAATATTTGGAAGTTAATAAAATGCCCATCTACTTAAATAACTGCTTATGCACCTCCATGGATAAGTGCACTGTAAGCACCATAGATTTTTTAATTATTAATAAATATTTTATGAGGAACTTCATGAACATTTACTTATTTCACTAAAACTCGGTGTAATTTGTTGTAACTCTCCCACTTGGCAGCTATTTGCACAAGATTTCTTGGAAGTTCACTGCCATTTTAATCTAAAGAGTAATACATACAAAATGAGGATGCTGTGGAAACTGTACAGTTTTCTCCCACCTGGACACTTCTATTGGGATATTAGGATAATGAAGCTAAGCAAGGAACTAGTGTTTAGAAAAAAATGTGTTGCTTTTGTAGAGAGAGTGAAAAAGAGGGAGTGATAATACTGCCTGTTAAACCACTGATATCACTGGATAAAGAAAACATGTTTCCAGACTCAGTATCTCTTTGGCCATGTGCATCCCTCAAAGTGATCTATTAGTTCTATTAAAATCATCTTGTTGGCTAAAATACATCTATTCTTCCTCCAAAAGTTGTTTCCCCCCTGTGAAATGTCCCTAGCTAAATAGTAGATAACACCAAGTTAAGTCCCTAATAAGATTTTCACTAAATACTACTTTCAAATTCACCTATCACTGAAAGTTACCGTGAGAAATGAATCTCACACCCTTGTTTTTGTAGATCATTCCCCTCCGCCTGCCAAATATAGCTTGAGCAACAGAGATGTTTTACCAGTAGATACCTAATTTTAAATATCAGAAGTTGACAATATAGTCACAAATATTCATTTCTGGGTCCCTTATCCAGTTTGTGGTTTCACTCTGAAGTTCATATAGAAAAACTTAATCAGAAATTTGCAGAACAGCTTCAAATGCAATACTACCTGATGTATTAACTGGGCTTGGAACTGCGTTCCAGATCTTCTGGGTTGGCCCAATCATTGGAGGAGCAGGTGCTGCCCTGATTTATGACTTCATCCTGGCTCCCAGAAGCAGTGACCTGACTGATCGCGTGAAGGTGTGGACCAGCGGCCAAGTAGAAGAGTACGATCTGGAAGGAGATGATATGAACTCCAGAGTTGAAATGAAGCCAAAATAAAGAAGGACAAGTTGGGGTGGGGGAACGCATGGGTTTTCGAAGATTTTATCAGTGTTATAGACTCTTTGTAAACCAGCAAGAAGAACTTTTGTTTTGTAATTCAATATGGTTTTCCTTTTTTTTGCACCCAATCTAAATAGCTTTTTTATATCTGGGGTCATTCAATTACATTGTCTTCAGGCCAAGAATTCATTCTATTCTAATTCATATCTAAATAAATTGGGTTGATATTTAATCCTTCTCTCACTACTATTAAATTTGCTGGTGTATTCAGCGTGGCTGGCCCCCCCAGCACATCATGCAGTAGTGATGCATAGTTTGCTGAAAGAATAGATACTTAGGATAAAACTTCATCTGTACCATTCATAGGGGTTTATACCAGAAAAAGTATTTATATAGAAATGCAAGGCTGCTATTTAACGTCAGCACTGCATGTGAAAAAAAATCTTTAATCATTTCCCAGAAGTATCTTTTGGAAGCAAAGGCTGCTAAAAATTATTTGTTATCTAGAAAGAACCTTAATATTCTAAATTGTTGATAATCTCCAAGAAAGAGGACCAGAAATACTGTTGAGCAGAACAAGAAGCTCCAGGTTTCTGAGATCTATTTACTTTTTTCAGTGTTTCATCCTCTCTGAACCTGCATCCAGTTGTGAAGGGGTAACCAAAAATGTGTAGATATACGAATTCCTGGGAAGTAATAACTAGAAATGAGATTGAAAAGCAGTAGTTACAACAGCAAAGCGAACAACTCGGTGCTGATATGTAAACAGGACCTGATTGTTCCTGTGACTGTTCTACTTTTGCTTCTCTTATGTAAATTAACTGTATATTTGAAAACAAACCAGAAAAAAAAATGAAGACTCCTTTCTTCCTGACCCCATTTTAATAGCAAGTGCTGTGACATTCAGGGACAATTAATAGATATACACACAGTATATTTTCTAATGAGGGACAAATACATACCTGTGTGTAAGTCCATTTTGAGGGTCATTTTTTAAATATATATATATAAATGTTTATATATGTGTTTTATACAGAAAGCTTAGTATACTGTTTTGTAAGAAAATAAGAGCAGAAAACAAGTGGAAGGAATTTCATAAGAGCTTAGCAAAATAAATGACACTGGAAACACGAAGAAAACTAACATTCTAAACAAAATGGAAGACGATTTTCTGTTTTTGTTTTAGTGTGTGTGCTACCTTTGATTTCCTGAGTAACCCATAACAGTAGCTGGTCTTACATACTAACTATAGACTATAGCTGAAGCAGATAGGTGCTGATATACTTGTTCTGCACTAAACCATTTTGAATAAAGAACGAGGCCCTGAGAAACCTACATAAAAAATGGCACAGTTAACCCTTCAGACAAGCACCCCAGAGGTAATATGAATGACAGATGACTCCTGGTGTACAGACAGCATGAACAGTGAAAATGAAAGAGGGTTGACATAGGAATCCATATAGTTTGGATCATTTCATCTAGTTGAGCAGATTTGCAAGATAAAAAGAAAAAAAATAAAAAACAGAAGACCAAACCAGAATCTTTCTTGTCTACTTTTGGTGCGTTATCCTGTGTATTGTCAATGTACATACAGCATGATTGGATTTTGGGGTGGTTTAAAAATAAACAAAATCATTTGTGCTAACACATGAAATGTTCATGGTTCTTTTTTCGTTTCTCTACAGCACATTGCATTTCTTCAGCTAAATTATTTTCAGGTGCCCATCTATAAGACCGAGAAAGCTTCTTTGTATGACAAAGTAGGCCCTCACCTAGAATCAAACTCTATTTAAAATGTACTTGGAAATGAAATAGGGTACAAAGACTGCATGCCTACTTTCCAGAACCTGTTGAATCCAGAATTTCCAGAATCAAATTCCAGAATTTGCCAATATTCTAGGACATCCACTGACCCCAAATCAGTCCTTTATTTTTTTCTTCCTTACAAACCAGACCACGCTGAACATTTGGAGGAATTATTCAAAATAAATAGCTTTCCTTGACAAGCTTGAGGTAACTTAACACTGACAGTGATGCAGATTCAGAATTTGTCCTACTTCTTGCACAATGTAGTGTCTCTTTTTTTTCTACTCTTCAAAGTAAAAATTATCGAAGAAAAGCAATATTGACTTTCTATTATGTTTATAATATGTCATATCAGTGCTCTAGCTGCCGCTGCTGATCATCCCTGTTACAAACAAAACAGAAGGAAAGATGTATGATAACGATTTCCCTAGTGAAGAGGCAACAAGCTGATCAAAGCAAATGAAGTGTTATTTGTCAGTGTATTCAGACTGAAAATGTTTCCAAAGTTCATGGAAATGAAGTAAAAACGCATTAGAGTGGAATTCCAGACTTAAATCTGCTCCCACTTCTTTTCAGAGAAGGAAAATCTTAATTGCACAAAATGTTTTTCTAACACTCAGATCCTGACGTGAGAGCAGTAGTTTCAAAATAATGCAAGGCCATAGCTACAAATGGTCTCCCCACTCCTGGCACAAATGATTTTGCTTTATGTTGGACAAGCACACTTAAAAGTTATCAGCGCGCATTAAAATATTTGGAGGTTACCCAGGCAATGGAATTAAAAGCATGAAGCAGCGAGTATCGAAACCCACTATCAAATGTCAAGTGGACAAATGTATTTACATGACGTTGCCCAGAAACCCAGCAAAATCTCTCTGGAATCGAGATGAAGCCTGGAACAGAGTTGTTTAAAAGAACTCCTATGGTGTATGCACTAGATGTTCCAGACCATGTGACAAAGAGACCACGTCTATGCCATCATGTTTCCTAGGGATGTGTTTATCACTTGTTCTGACAGAAAAAGATGAAAAAACAAAGGCAGATGCTTCCATAGTTGGGCTGAGGACCACCTGTCATGGTCTCAGATCCAATCTGTTGGGTATTTCATGGCATATCAAATACTGACAGAGTGGCTACAGAAATGCTAGTAAATGAAACAGCACGGGGTCAATTCCCAGGCAGTGTGAACAAAGCTGTCTGTGCCTGCACAGGTCATCCTAATCTGCGTTCTTCCAAACTTCTTGGCAGAGTGGAACAATGTGAAGATGATCCACTCTGCTCTCTTTTTGTTTGAGTTCCACCTATCATTGCTTGGACAGACAGCAGCACTGCTGGAGATGTACTCACCTGGTGGTTTATACTGACAAACCTGTTTTTTTTGCATGCACCAACACAACGTAGTTTAGAAGAAGCATAAGCAAAGTGTTTTGAATTTGTACCTGCATGTACTCCAGCCAATCCATTGATTCTATAGACAATCTAAGGAGATATGGATCCTAAGTTTAGTCATCTATCTTTAGAAGTAAATACATGCTCTACCTTCTCATTGTAGCTGTGGCAATTTAATTTTAGAATTTACATTGCTTGACTCTCTATGGGCTTTTAACACATTCAAGGAAAGAAAGGCGATTGAAACATAACATAATGACAACCAATAAGCCAGGAAGCTTCCATTGTCTTTCCATATCCACCAGCTGCACCAGTCACAATTCACAGCTTAATGTTTTTAAAATTTAAAATAACACAATAATACCAATGAGGAGTTTCTCATAGTGTTTCAGTGTTCTCTCTCCATTTACCCAGCTGAAGTTGGAACGTGCCAAGAGTCACACAATAAGACCCCATAAAGAATACAGCTGTTATGATTCAGTTGAAGTCTGGGCTCTAGTAAACATCTGTGTCAAGAACAGTAGAGTTTTGTTTAATTGAAGCCTGATGTCCTTGAGAAGACATTTTTAATATATTTATTTTTTAGCATATATTTTGTCTTATGTGATAGAAATGGTTTTGCTCAGAATTACTCTTGGGGGCAAATGCATCTTTGTATGTGCTCTCCAAACCTAAGTTGTAAAATAAAACCTCTGATAATTAGATGATTCTGTGTAATCACAGATCCTTGCCCTTGGCCATTCCTGATCTTCTACATCCTGTATAAGCCATCTGCAGGAAAGATGGGCAGGTAAAAGCAATTAATGGAGCTAGTTACTTACTTGGCTTTCCTTTAGCTGACTGCATGGTTGACATAGCAAACTTATCTCTGTAGAGTACTCCTAAATCCTTACTGGCTCTACATTCTTATTATAGGACTCCTGAACAATGTTTCCTATCATCACCAATTGCCTAAGAAACGTTGTTCCTTCCTGAACCATGAGCAATAACCTGTTATTCACATGGCATCCACCTCTCAGCTGACTGACATCGAAATGGCATGCTTAACCATAAGCACTCCAGTTCTGGGAGATTCCAACTAGCAAGAATTCAGTGGAATATTATCAACTGGAAATATCATGAACATGTGCTGGGTTTGGAGATCCTCAAATCATTACACTTTTAGGCTGACAGTGGTAATGGATGTCCTGGGCCTGGAGTAGGAGCACAGGCCAGTAAGACAGCACCTATGGTAGAGGGTAAGGGAACGGTAATTGGTAAATCAGCCTCTGTGGGAGCCTAACTCAAGTGCCTGTATGTCAGTGCACAGAGTATGGGGAACAAGCAGGAGGATTTGCAGGCATATGTGTGCCTACCGGGCTATGATGTCATTGGCATCACTGAGGTGTGGTGGGATGGCTCTCACAACTGAATGTAGGGATATAAAGGTATAAACTCCTTAGGAAAGATGGACAGGAGAGAAGGGGAGGGGTGTTGCCCTCTACATCAGTGACTAACTGGAGTCCATGGAGCTCCACCTGGGGATAAACTATGAACGGACAGAGAACTTACAGGTTAGGGTTAAAGGGAATGCAGGGGAAAGAGACATCATTGCAGGGAAGACCAAATGGATGAAGCTCTCTATAAACAGATAGGAACAGCTTCACATTCATAAAACATGATCCTCAGGGGGACTTCAGCCACCCCAGTACCTGCTGGAGGGACAGTGCAGCAGTGTACCAGATATCGAAGAGGTACCTGGAATGTATTGGTGATAACCTCCTCTTCCAAGTAGTAGAGGAACCCATGAAAAAAGGTGCTGTGCTGGACTTTGTTCTCACAGACAAGGACAGGTTGGTGGGTAATGCGAAGCTCAAGGCCAGCCTTGGCTGTAGTTACTGCAAAATGGTGGAGTTCAAAATCCTTAGGGTGTCAAAGAGGGTATGTAGCAAGCTTGCTATTCTAGACTTCAGGAGAGCAGACTTCAAACTCTTCAGGGAGCTGCTTGGCAGGGTGATATGGGAGAAAGACATGGAAGGAAGAGAGGCCCAAGAAAGCTGGTCAGTATTCAAGGACCATCTCCCCCAAGGCCAGAAGCAGTGCATCCCAAGATAAAGGAAGGCAGACAAGAATGCCAGGAAGCCTCTGTGTATCAACAAGGACCTTCTACACTCACACAAGCTCAAAAATAAAGTCTATATTAAATCTGTCCTATTTTTCACACCAACTTTGTCTAGAACACTGAATGACTTTTATGACCTTCTTTAAAATGTTCAGTTGCCTATTATATCTGTTCTTTTCAAATATCAGTCAGCACATCAAATTAATATGATCACACTGAATTCAGCTCTAACTTTACATTGATTAGTTTTCTTTGCAACAAGATCCATTTTTTATAGCGCAGACAGATTCTGAATTTCAGATGGAACCTAAATAACTTTTGTCCAAACATGTGATCCTGCTATCCTCTTCACATTTCTCCTCTGATAGAGACATCTTACAAAATATGCATCTTCCAAAACCACACATATTGTCATAAATCAGCACTCTGCCTACTGAACTAGGCTTTATATTGTGCATATTTCTCCTCCATACTAAAGGAGAAGAAAAATAAACAGTATGTGAACTGAAACACAGCAGTCACTGACCATAAAATGCTGTTGGAAACCTTGTGGGTTCTATGGCAGTGAAGAAAAATAGGGTGTACATAGAAGAGAATAACCCAGAATATGCTAGAATATAACTGTGATGTAACACTTGTACAGCTCTCTATATGAAAACACTTCAAAACTGTTCATAAATGACCTCAACCCTATTGCCTGAAATCCTGTGATAACTGTTGTATCTCAAAATAAAAAGACAGAACACAAAATGAACACAGCAAAGAAGAATGCACGGAGTGATTTTTTTCTAAAACATTGCAGAAAAGGCAACTGATCTATGGATTTTATTAGTATTCAAATATATTCATTTCCCCCCACTTGAAGCGTACGCCCTACTGCCCTTAAGCCATGACTGTTTCAATGAAAGGTTTTCAATCTTTTCCTTCTGCTAATAGACATACAGATTTTGGTTAGTGAAAGAACCCTAGAAACTCAACCCGCTCCCCTTTTTATGATCTCCTGACCTTCCTGATTTGTCATGCTCTAAAATTTACCAGGAATTGCCCTCATTGTGCCATTTCCTCCTTTCTGTTTCTATTCTTGTCTTAGAGCAGCAGCTTAGAAGCCTGTGAAAAAATTATCAATTTAATGGTAATATTTGCCTGGTTTTGTATCATTTCTAAAAGTTTCTTTCCTCTTTTTCTTCTTTTCCTACCCACTTCATTTTCAACAACCAGAGAATGACTACTCACCATTAGAGGTAGTCTCTCCACCTAAACACTTCTCCATTTGTCTTGTGATAAGTTTTTTTTTTTCTAAAGGGTGTATCCTTTCTCTGAGACAAAAACACCAAGGGACAACTTCTTCTTTTTTTTTTTCTTTTTTTTTTTCTTTTTTTTTTTCTTTTTTTTTTTTTTTTTTCTGCCATTGAATACAAATAGAACAATGTTTTCTGGAAGCCTGGGAGCCAAACAACAGTTCTTGGCAAAAAGTGACTGCTGCTGGAAGCAGTCATCATTTTTTTCTTCCCTGAAAAGTAAATGAAGCACTTGCAGGTTGCAGTCTGTCAAAAAGGCAGCTGTGGCTATAAAAACAAGGAGCTGTAGTACACATTTGCTTTCCTTTGGGGATCCTGAACATTTTTCTTTTTTCAACATTTTGTATTATTACTCATTAAAAAGAACCAAGCATGAATTAAAGAGAAGAGGGGAAGTGTTGGGCCTGCCTAATTTTATATCTTACTGATGTAAAATGGGAAGAGAGGTCACTTGTAAGTGTGACTCTTCTCTTTTGGAGCCAGACACAATTTACTCCCAAACCTCTAATCATTATTTGAGGAGTGAAGGAGGAGCTAAATCCCATTCTAAATATGGCTTTTGAATTTTGAATTGTTAGGGCAGCATACAATGTCTTTTGTGACACCGGGGAGCAGACACCAGTGCTTTGCATTTGCCGTCAGAGATTTGATCTCAATTCTGGTTGCTCATTAGCCAGGCATAGTAGTAAATCTTAGGCACTACTGTACTGTGTAAGGCTCTGATCTCCAGTATTTCAGGTTGACACGTTACCTTTGTGCCCAAACAGCCCTAAGACACATGCTGCTGGTGGGGAAGCCTGCAATGTCATACCAGAAGCATTCTTTACCCAGAAGTGTGGTTTTAGAGATCTTCTTCCTTGCACATCTGTGTTAATCCATTTCTGTTAAACTTCAAAGCGTACTTCAACAAGTCATTTTTTACATTCATTATTAATGAAGGCGACATGAACAGACCCACTAAGTCATATTTATTTGCCATAGGTGAGTACTTTGACTTCGTGTTAAAATATTCTTTCACTCCTTGTCACTGCCGAGATTTACGTCTTTGTGCACAAGCCTTTGCCTGATGTAGAGGGAATGGTCTATGAATCTGGGTTCACATTTCAATTTACATGGCTTTTAAGTAGAAGACTGTAAGGAATGTGAAACTTGTAACTCATTACTTGAAAAAAAATCTGAAAACCTCACCTACCCTTGTGAATGTCAAGAAAATTCTCACTGTATGCTATTTGGGATGTTAGGCAAAGATGACTATAGTGCTTTCTGTCTAAGAAAGTCTTTTTATCTAAGCTGTTAATTAAAAAAAAAAGAGAGAGAGAGAAAGACCCCACCATAGCAGATCATAAATCCCAGCGGTGATTCCCATGAATCAGTGATGTTTTTCTGCAAGAGTCCCAGCTAGCTGCTTAGAAGAATTTTATTGTATCTGCTTGAGTGCTGAAGGCAACATGTGTTATTTGCTCTTCCTTGGCCTTTGTGTCCTTCTTCATAAAATCAAACATTAACTTCACAAAAGCCTGATGTCACTAGTACTGATTGTGAAGAGCTGAGATGAAGTACAGATGAGATGCAATAACACAATAGAAAGTAATTAATAAGAATAATGGAAGTCCAGTTTGACAGGATCCACTATTTCTCTTCAGATACAGAACACCCTTCTCGAAGAATTCATAGATGAAAAGAGTCAGCTTGGTAGTCTCTGAATTTGTGAATTTTTTAGTGTTTAAAAATCTAACTTAGTATTGTGTAAAGTCTCCATTAAAGCAGAAATTGTGATTGACTGAAACAAAGACATTTTGGATTACAAAAGCTAGAAGATTGGAACAAATTCCCTAAATGCCATAGCTAGGAACTCACACATATATTTTATAAATGCAATAGGAACTACAATTTTTTTTTTAATACACGAGAAGAAATCTCAAAATTAGAGTTAATAAAGACTTCTACATACTTAGATGTTCTGTTTGTCTACATGAATTCAACCCCAGTGTATGATTACATCTGAACTAGTCTTCCTCAAGGGATCTGTCATTAATTGTTCAACTGATAAAATACTGCAAATAGAGGTTAGGGTACAATTCATAAATAAATGAATTAGGAAGCCATATACGGAGTTCTCTGAAACACTGCCCATCAGCAGTATGTATTTTTTTCCAACTCATGACTGCTCTAAACTTCCCCTTTCCCCTGGAAATCTACCCTTGTTCTTTTAGCCTGTATCTACACTAATAGACGAGGACCAGGACTTGTTTTCTATCATTGTCTTGGTACTTGTTAAGACCCTTTTAATTACTATCAGGCAAAAGTTGGCTATTTCATACAGTACTGGTTAGGAGGTAGCATGTGCATAGGTTGTTCTACACGTGCTGTTTGAATGAGGAAACCTTGGGCTGGAAGAGGAGAGTTTAGCTGTACGGTTGCAAATGTGTGGTACGCCTTGTTCTTGGCCCAGCAAACAAGCACTGGGCAGTTTTGTTTACTATTGCAGATATATAGAGAAATAAATGAGTATCTCTTGGTGACATTTTTAGTACAGAATGATTTGCTTTCAGTTGTAACTTATCTCTGCACAGTGGGTATGTATGAATTAGCTTTAAGGAAGCTAAAATCAAGTGAAGTAATCGGCAGCTTTGTTAATTCTTAATCATCATGATATCATAGAATCAATCATAGACTCAATGAATCATAGAATCATAGAACATTTGGGTTGGAAGGGACCTGAAAGGTATCCAGTTTCAATTCTCTGCCAAGGACAGGGCTGGCAGTCACTAAATCAGGCACCAGATCAGTTGCTCAGAGCCCCGTTAACCTGGCCTTGAACACCTCCAGGGATGGACATGGATGAAATGCAGTCTGGGAATGTCTATTTTCAAAGGACTTTTCAATTGATTTCTGGCCTCCACCAGCTTTGGCAGGAGTGAATGTGTGAAGCTGTTGGAACTTAAACTTTAGACTTTAAAGGCCCATAAGTCAGTTTCTGCTTTGAATAAGTGACTTAGGCACTGTCAGACTTACATGTTAGAGTTCTGCTTATGTCTACTTTTAAGTGCTTTCCTTTGTCACACGAGGATTTTCACATTACTTTTCAAGCACTTTGGTCCTTCTTCTATTGCATCTGACCTTCTGTCAGAATGTTCAGAGTGGTTAATTATTATGTTAGGTTTTGCAGTGTATGAACAATAGCCTCTTTCTTTCCTTAAGGGATTGTTTGTCCAATTAGTCAGTTTTGTCCAATATTGTTAAGAAGCCTTGACTTTAGCTTCTCTATAAATAATAGCTGTTTCCTGAGCCCATTCAAACATTGAAAACATTGTTAATTTTTAATAATGGCCTTAGAAAACTATGGAGCTTCACTAGGCACTTCTTTTCCAAATGTGAATCAGAGAAAGTGATTTAAACGGTGCCTGATTCTATCAGCATAGCTGAATAAATTCAGTTGTATTTTATGTATTTATATTCAGTTTTGCATGCATTAAAAAAATGTAATAGAAATGCAAGAGCTGCAATGTCTGTAGATTTTGTTAACTGGAAAAGTCTAAGATGAGTGATAGCTGAGGCAGAGAAAACACCATGGGATCACACTCTGTTGTAGGCACACTGTGCCAAACTAGATTCTCAGACTAGTTTATGACGAACTAGACTCACAGACTTCCATGTGACTTAGTAAAAAGGCTGTACATGTAGGTGTACAAACTAATGCATGTGGCCATACATATGTAAAACTATATATATGGGCCAGAGTTATATAAATTACTAATGAGTCTGTGTGGAACACACTTTTCAAACTCCTGCTATTCTAGAAAAGATTCAACATAGTTCTTGGGTGAATTTTGATGGAGACTCAGATTGCAGCTGGTTTTGTATATATAGGCATGACTTGGACAGATATGTCTTAATGGTTGAAATGTTGTGGTTTTAGGGTGTGGTAAACTTATTTTCATGCTGTATTCTGCAAATGTTTCAAAACAGATTAGTATTATTTATGCTTTTTGATATTTGAGATGGAATGCAATTCCATTATTACGGAGATGTGTTCTGAGTCACAGGCCAAGTCATGTCGGCTTAGGAGTTCACATGTGATTTTCTAAGCTCCCTAAAAATGTATTGGAGTTCTCCTGAAATCAGCCAGCAAAACACGAAGAGCTATTCTGATGACAAAATTAGGTTTAGCTGAATTAACCAGAGACTTCATTGACATTATTGGAGAGGCCTTGTTTAACTAATAGGAGCTTAGATCCCTGTCTCACCTCCATGTGCCTATTCATACACATGGAAAAAGAACACCAATACAGGACCTAAGTTTCAAATAAAAAATAAAAATAAGAATTTCAACAGAAGTAAGAATATTTACGATGCTTGAAATTGATTGTTGCACTCCATTTTTGAACTTACAGGTCGTTTTATCACCTCAAGGGCAAATAATAACCAGAAATAAAACATGATTCCTTGTCATGTTGAATTCAAAACACTTAAAATATATTCAATATAGTCTTGACAAGAAAAACAATTTGAGAAAAGATTTTCTATTCAATTGTATCAACTAGCTCCCTATCGCATGTAAATTAAATAGAAATTCTGTGGCATCAAAGGACATGGTTTGGTGATGGGAGTTTGTAGGTCAGGTTGATGGTTGAACCTGATGATCTCGAAGGTCTTTTCCAACCCAGAAGATGCTGTCATTCTACGACTACACTGTAACAGAAAACTAGGAGAACACTGTCATTTTGGTATACCATCATCTGATGAATCTGCCCCTTTAGCTGGTGCAAACAGTTTGACTGCTCTGTTAAGATTTTCAAGATCTTGGTCTTTCATGATACATAGGACAAGACATAAAAGGCAGAACTGGACCGTTTCTTGGGAGTGCTTGCAGACCAAACCTCCTCTGACAGAGTTGTAAGAGGAAACAGCAGCCTGCCAGACTCTATGAGCATACTTGAACCTAGGTACATAAAATTATGTTCCTATTAGACCACTGAAATCCAATAAATTGTTTTATAAAGGTGGCACTCAAAAAAAAAAAAAATTAAAAAAGAACATTTTTTTCCCTGTATTTTTCTACTTCATTGAGTTGATACAACTGCAGCTTGATGCCTATGCAGTGAAGCATGACTCCAATCAGTTCCTCCAGTTGATATTTCCTGGGAAAAGACCTTTCATTAAACACCCTCACCTGCACGAGATCAGTCCTGCTTCTTTTTCTGATGCTTTGTAATACCACAGGATCCCAGGGATGTTAATAGAGGGCCTCTTGCTGCTTTGTGCAGCGCTGTTTAAGGCAATGCCCAGAAGAGTTGTGGCTAAATAAAACTGCCTGCAACCTGGGATATTAAAAATAGAAGCAGATGGCAGGATCACTGAAGCTAGCTGGCTTGCACATTGCAAATCTTGTGGAAGATTTTGAGGCCAGCCCTGCTCTGTGGAAACAAGGAGGACAAAGTGTGTTTGAAACGGAGGTAGAAAATGGAGCCACAGGGGGAATCGTTCTCTGATTCTTTTCATACGCTTTTAGAAAGGTTGCCCTGCTTTTCCTCTTCAGCTGAGCTGACCAAAGATGTGACTGAGTTTGCTGCTCTAAGAGAACATCCATGGTCAAAGCAGTGTATCTCTTTTGCATCTCTTCTTTTCTTTGCACCCCGTAACATTTCTGTCCTCGTTGGTTACAAGTCTTTTCCTTTAGCATTTATCTCAATATGAATTGCTTACCTACTGCTTTATACTGGAATATGTTGTTGGATCAGCACTTTTGCTAAGCTCTGATGAAAGTGGGTTTCACAGCTTTGCCACTGCATTTGTAGGAATTTGTTCTCTCAGCTATCATTTGTTCTGCAGTATCTTTCTTCTTCGCCTTTCGTAACAGATGTTCCTCATCCATCAGCATACCTCACAAACAGGAACTAGGCTGCTCAGATTCCATCCTTTCCACACGGCTTCTGGCACCTTCTATTTTTCAGGATGCTGTATCTCCCTGGCACACAGTATTCTCTGAACTGACTCCATCCTGTATCCATCACTGTATGAACCTGAACTCTTATCTCTCTTTCTACTTTTTGTTCTCTCAGATTGTCAACGATCCAGTTATTCCAGCATACCCCTACTTGGCAAAGGATTTGAGCATGGAGCTGGATTAAAGCCCAAACTGTAGAAGTGAGACACCTAGGAGGAGGTAAAATGAACTAGTTAAACACTGGAGTAGAAACTGAAGGGAGGGATAAGGATGGTCAGTACTTGGAGAGACTTGGGCCTCTATGGAGTTGCCCGATTAAGATGATTTCTAAGCAGCTTGTTAACAACTTAGTTATACAGAAATGCTTACCCCCTCCCCCAATTCTTTCTTCTAATGTTTTTTCCTTTGACAGATATAATGTATCCCCATGTTCCTCACTTCAGATTCTCACTGATCACCTTGTCTGGTGTTTCAAGAAACAATACCGGAGAATGGGGAATCAATGGGGAGTGAAAGGTTGGATTTAACAAATAAAAAAGATTGATTCTAAATTTGGATTCTATAGAGATGTGAAAGAGAATAATCTGGGAGTAATGGAGATGGAAAGCAATGCAAACAGTCTGGTACTGTTAGGATGACACAGAGAGCATATGCCTTCCTTTGAGGCACACAAGTTGCTGCCATATAAATGGAATACGTTTTCACCTTGTATTTTGCCTTGCCTTCCTTTAGGGCCCTGAGGTCATGGTGTGCTATAATACGTGAGAGAATTTCCCCTTCTACATCCTTCCTGAAATACAAGTGCTGTCTAATTAATTCAGGTGTAAGATACAGGCTAAAGGGTAGTAAGAGATGACTGAATGGGAGGAGGATGGATATCTACCACTCTTTCAAGACAGGAGACAAGTAACCAAAAGTTTACAAATTTCAACTGTTGACTCTTAATGTGTTCCAAGAATCACATGAGACACGTGAAAATATGTGTATCTGATGTCTGGGTTCTGAGTTGCTGTAGCCATTTTTTGATGGAATTATGCATTTATTTACTCTGGATCAACCTCTCCTTGCATTTCCCCTCCTAAAAACATCAACTGAGCTCCCAGAAGTCAGCTTTGACCTGGGCCACACGTTTTGGAGCCTTTCTTTTGTTTCTATTATGCTAACCGTCTTGAATTTCTTTATGTTTTCTTCTGTCTCAAAGAGAGCATTTTCCCCTAAATATATCAAAAGTGAAAAAGTTGTCACAAAGCATTTGTGCTGAACATGAAACAAACGCAAAGAGAAAACCACTGCCCCAGCCTTTCAGGGCAGGACCTGAAGCCTGTAAGCCCTTTGCAGATCACTACCAATGCAAATGTGCACATCAGAAAATCACACCTTACATTATTCAGTCTGTTCACACCATGCATGATTCAGTCTGTTGCTCGCTGGCGTTACGGCACAGGAGAACATACCTCCTCATCTGAGTTAAGTGAAGGGCAGGAAACCTAAAACCAGTATTTACTCCAGCAAATGCAACCTGCAGCCTTTCTTCCACAGATTAAGTCATTTCAGGGCCCTGTGAACCTGCTAGAGATTTGTCAGATAACTTAAAAACAGAGTCGTGGTTTGAAATGGGGCCAAAAGAAACGACGACTACTAGACTACAGTGCAGCTGTGACTGGAAGGCTGACAATGGCTGAGGTGGGAGAAGGAGGCTGGAAGAATGAGCCCCAAAGGGAAGCATTGCTGCCCACACAGATAAGTCATTTCATTAAAGGCTCTGCCAAGCAAAGGCTCACTGTAGTGGAAAGTGCATTTTGTATTCAGCCTTCACAACTGCTGTGTGTCAGAGTCCTCTGAGACAATTGCTTTCTTGCACCGAGATGGTTTATTACATTTAGCTCCTTTGGGTGCTTCTTGTAAAGCATCCTTTCCAGCGTTTGGGAAAGAGGGATGAACAAAGCACATTGTGACTCAGAGGAGGAGAAATGCCCTTTGAAGGCAATAAAAATGCAGCCTGGAGAGCTTAGGAAGTATAAGATAAATAGGGTTTGTCAAGGCCAGGGTAAATTGCCAGGATGTCAGCCTAAGTGTGTTGAACACAGTGAGGCTTCTCCCCACAGCTCTCCTTCCCCTCCCCAGCTTCTACCAAGGCCAAAGGCTGATAATGAAGGCTCTCAGCATGTCAGGGACAGTCTTGGGATGGAGATTTCCCTCCTCCCTCCCCCCAGACTGGCTCCAACAAGGTGCAGAGACCCCGTGATGGCCTGACTGACCACTTTCAATGCCATCCAAGTGCATTTCTACATTAGACCCTTGTCCCCTGGCTGGGCCTTGCCCACGAAGGGCAGCCAGTCTGGGTCTGCACAAAGTGCCTCTGTTGTCTCTTTGGCTCCCTGAGACACAACATGTTACTAATCAGCCTGAAAGACTCCATTCCTTAAAAAAAATAGATCCTGCAGACAAGAACAAGGAGAGATTTGCCAGGGTAGTCAAAAAGATGGGATGTTCAGTGTAGTTTCTCCACCCTTATTTCCAAAAACATTGGAAAGCAGGGCTGCTTGGCTTTAATAAACATTGCCAAGGAAGGAGGATGGGGGTCTTGGGTACACGCAGGGCTGTGAACAAATAAAAGTGAAATCAATCATTTTCTAAAGTGTATTTCAGGATTTTGAGCAACCACCTTACAGGGACTCAATGCCAGCCTCTGAATGCCGGGAGCTGCCTCACAACCACTAAGAGAAGGGACTGGTGTTTAAATATTTCAAACTGGATGAATGCTTCTTTTTACATCTCAAATAAATCTGCAGCTTGCATGGGTCTCCTGGAGATTTCCCAGTCCCTGGTGTCACTGTCATATCCTGATGCTCGTAATGGTGTGTGGAGGTGTGTGTACGTGCATGTGTACATAGGAGTGCTTGCATGTGTACACATCTATAAATATCATTTCCTAGCCAAGACACAGAGTGCAGAGTGCCAGCTTGGTATTAAGCCAATATTGTTGTATTCTGGGAAAACACACGAGAACTTGTATTTGGGTTATGATAAGAGTTCAATTTAATCACAACAGGAGCCAAGTCATCTCATATTAAAGCTTAATGCAGGCTGTGATAGCAGTGAATTTGCAACATGTAGTTTTCAAATAAAATGAGATAATGTCTAGAAAATAGGAGTGGAGGAAGGGCCCTGGAATTTGCTTCTGACCCAGTCACCAATTCCATTTCTGGTCTCAGGCAAATCACATTAGGCAATATTTGCTAACTGGAGAAGAAGGAATTGGTGTCCCTGTAAAAGTGGTAAATGAAATCGGAGAACGTTTGGAGAGCTTCAGAGTGCACTAATGTCAAAATATAATATGCACCTAAACAAGGATATAGACGAAAAACACCCAAGTTTTATTTTTCTTTCCTTGAGCTGGGATTTTCAAAGACATTTAACTTAGTATGGAATTCAGATCTAAACATCATTTTACAGGGACTTCTGCTCCTAACTCATTCATATACTCCTGCAAACCTGACCTGTGATATGTCATTGCCTCTGCTTCCCTCCCTCTGACTTGGAGATTGTGTCTATGCCAAATTCAGAGGAAATTAACTACCTGCAGAAATTAGAACACCAGCAGAAAGTTCTGCTTGAGTATTTTATATTTTATTTATTTATATCATTTTTCATTATCTAAGAAAGATGTTCTGACATTTGACTACTTCCTGACTTGCAAATACGCCGAGGTTTTGTTTTCAGATTATTCTTGCTATTGTCTTATTGACAGGATGATGTTAGAGCCAATACTTATAGCTTATTATAAATCTGTGCCATGGTTCTTGGTAGTTTAGAGCTCATTCTTTTCATAGAGGCTTGTCTGGTGCTGTGTTCTGGATTTTTAGTGAATATAGTGGTGACACACTGATGTTTCAGTTGTTGTCGAGTCAGCGAGAGGGTGGGGGTGTGCAAGGAGCTGGGGGGCTGGATTGAGGAAAAAGATGTCCATCCCATATGGCATCATGCTCAGCAACAAAGAAAGGAGTAACATGTAGAGCTCTGACATTTGTTCTCCCATGAAACCAGTGCACACAATGATCTCTGCTCTCCTGGAAGTGGCTGCAAATGGATTCCTTCTGTTCTACTATCTCTACTCCAACCCACGAGTTCTCCCACTTTTACCTTTCCCATATTGGAAGAGTGAGCGAGCGGCTGCGTGGTGCTGAGCTGCCAGCAGGGTCGAACCACAGCTCTCTGTTTTTCAGACGTGGTCCTCATTGATCTGTAATTTGAGGGTTTTTCAATGTTAAGAAACTGCATTTCAAAGTTCAGGGGGATGTCTCAGCAAGATCTACATGATGCAGCACAATGCATAACTCATTAAAAGAATACTCTGATGTCACACTTGCTCTGAAATTTTGTCTTTCCTCACATCATTGTCTTGACAACTTCTTCTTTAAATTAATTTCAATTATTCTATCTACATTTCTTCCTCTTCATTATACAAAAGGTTGCTCTTTGCAGTGGCTGAATCTGAAAGACCCCAACACGTCACCTGCTGAACTCTATATCCACACTTCTGTTGAGAAGAAGTATTAAGGAAGAAAAAGGAACAATAAAATATTACTTTGAAGAAGTATTTAGCAAAGCCACTGTAATTTTCTTGTCCAAACTAGAGGGATGGCCGTGACATAAACAGCAATACACATGATATAACACAAGTCCATGTATTGATTGTAGTGCATGAGATACCTGACTTGTTTCTGAAACCACTGTGACCAAGTATTTCTGCCCTCTTTGCTCCTCTTGAAACTCCTTTCTTTTTTCATTCTTCTTCATGATGTCATAAGTGCTTTTGAGCAGATGAAGATACAGTTCATGCTGTTTAGCTCTTTTTAAATGCAGCTCTCAGCTCACTGGTGTCCTTTAACCACCAGGCTGGCACTGCTCTGATCTCACTGCAGGTTTACAATGAACCACTTTGTATAAACAGCTCTGTTCTCTCCGTCACAGCTGTTCCTCTTTACCCTTTTGAGAATTATTGCTCAACGTCTCATCTTGGGTTGCAAGACTTTCGTTTGGCCTGGCTCAAGGGGAATGAACTTCTGACCTTTTCAAATGTGAGAGATGGTATTCATGGAGCTACGCAGAAACCAACACATTCTTGGGAAACTGGCAGGGCTGCAAATTTCTCTCTGGCAGTTGCCCATGTATGCCTTGTTAGTGTGAATCAGATCGGTGTGAGGGATGAGCTGTCTCACACTCAGAGCTGATGAAAATGCCTCTGCCAGGCTGGATCTTGCTGCTAAAGTTGAAGAGAACTGGCAGCTTTTGCTCAGTGGGCTGGAGCCTGGCATGATGAAGTCTGAGGATCACTTCTGCTTGAAAACGGTTGCTGAGAGATCACAAAATACTGACTGGTGCAGTCAGAGCAGAGAAAAGGGGAAAAGTATTTCTCAGTATATCCCTGTGGAGAAAATCCACGTTGCAAAACTCATTAGAGTACCCTGAATTCATGATACGAATCTAAGAAGAAGAGAATATGAGGCACAACAGGGCACTAGCATTATGCACTGCTTCTGTTTCAAACTGTCTCCACTTATTTAAAGAATAGGAAATGTGTTCGAGCAGAATGGAAGGTCAGTGATATGGTGTGAAAATTGTTTTCAGTCATTTCTATCAAGGAGGTGATGTGAAACCACATTCCTGTAACTTGTGTAGTTTATCAGAGCAACAGATGAAAGATAAACATTTTCTGACGTTTATGAACAAATTAGATGAGATTCCAAAAGAGAGAAAAAAATAAAGAAATAAGCAAACAAAAAAAACCCACCACAAATATTTATTAGAAATAACCCTATCAAATATTTCTTATTTCTATAGAAAGTAGAAAATAGGCTTGAAGAAAAATCAAGAGATGTTATTCATGAAGTCAGTGGATAAAGGTCTGTAAGGGAGTGTGGCCAATGCATGCGATGGTAACAGGAAAAAAGCACTTAGGAAAAAAAAATAATCACAAAATTTAAACTGACAATATGTGTATTGAAAATAATAAGACAAACCCTGCATCTAAATACCCAAACCAAAAGTCAGGACCTTCATCTAGAAGGTTTTCAAAATGTAGTTTTCACGTTATGACATCTAGAGGCAACTTCCTTCTCTGCTGATGCTCAGTGTTTCCATAACGACATGTGGATACGTGATCAGAAGCATGGAGTGATCTAACAACCATGGGGAGATGCATGCTGTCAGCATTGAAATCTGGAGCTCTGGGGACACTCAAGTGCAGTTCATCACACCAATCAAGCAGTTCATGATGCTTTGCTTGCTTTCACCCATCCAAACTTCAGATTGTTTTGTTACTACTGTTCTTGTGTAGGAGCAAGACCAAGAATTATTTCACAGTATGGAAATTCCCAGGAATTGAGCTACATAGAATTTTATTAATAGAAATAGTGAATCAGTCAGGGAGACAGGTTTCTTCTTTCCGGTTGTTCACCTTCATCTCATGTCCATCCCATGGGAGAAAATGTTTGTTTTATTGCACTCTTCAGGGCAAAGAAATACATCTCACTGCAACTGCCAGTCATGTGAAATGCTGTTTGTTATTCACACTGAATCTTAAATCACACAATCACATAATCACAGAATTGCAGGGTATGGAAGGGACCTCAAGAGATCACTGAATCCAGCCCCTTGCTAAAGCAGGTACGCTACAGTAGGTCAGACAGGTCAATGTCCAGATGGATCTTAATTATCTCCATAGGATGGAAACTCCACCACCTCTCCGGGCAACCTGCTCCAGTGCTCTGTCACCCTTACCTTAAAGAAGTTCTTTTCCATGTTAGTATGGAACTTCCTATGTTCAAGTTTTAGGCCATTACTCCTTGTCCTGTTGCTACACATCACAGAGAAGAGCCTGGCCTCATCCATTTGCCTCCCATCTCCCTTTAGATATTTACAAACATTGATCAGATCTCCCTTCAGTCTTCTTTTCTCCAGGCAGAATAGACCCAGGTTACTCAGCCTTTCCTCATTTGGGAGATGCTCCAGGCCCTGTATCATCTTTGTGGCCCTCCACTTGATGCCTTCTAGGAGATCCCTGTCTTTTTTGAACTGAGAGCCCAGTAGTCAAAATGTGGCCTCACCAGGGCAGAGTAGAGGGAAAGGATCGCCTGCCTTGACCTGCTGCCCATGCTCTTTTTAATACACCCCAGGTCCCATTGGCCTTCTTGGCCACAGGAGAACACTGCTGACTCATAGAAAGGAAAGGGTCCACCAGGACCCTTAGGTCTGTCTCTGCAGAGCTCCTCTCCAGTAGCTCAATCCCCAACCTGCACGCGGTAATTCCATCCCAGGTGCAAGGATCCACTCTTGCTCTTAAACCAGGTTCCTCCCTGCATGCTAATGCTGATTGCTGCACCTGATTGCAGTGTCTCATACAAGATGCAGCTTGAGTTTCCTTTCTCATTCTCATGGAACACACCAGAGGAGAATCGCTGCTGCCACAAGTGCTACCTTACAGCTGACAACACGGGCTTTCCAGCAGTGGACTGGAGTTATAAATGGTTTCCTGCCTCCGACACGGCTTCTTCGATAAGTTTACAACTCTGCTTTGTTTGCAGTTTATTTCTTCCTGTACAAGTTTCTCCCCTCCCCCCTCCACTTCCCCCCCTGCTTGTATGGACCTGGCGTTTTGCTGGTAAATGGATGTCTTAAAAGAGCAAGAAGAGAATCAGAGAGGGAAATTACTACACTTCCCCTATCTGATCAGAGAACAAATGAGAAATTTTATGGCTTGCTGTTTCCGAGGTCAGTTGGTCATACTGTCCATTCCTGATAGTAGGGTTTAGTCATTCTCTACCTTTTGTCTCTAGGAAGAACAAAGCTCGGAAAGCCACAAAATCAAGACAATGCCTTCTGCCCAACTTCCTGCAAACTTCTGGTCAGATAGAAGAAAATAATAGCAGAATCACTTTCTTTTGGACAATGATGTTAAATATTTCTAGATAGTTCAGTGACCTGGAAACCCCATCATTCTACAGAATTGGTGATCTCAGCAAGCAGAGAGGGCAGGAAGCTGCAGGGAAGCACCAAGCACCAATCAGCTGTAGTCAGCATTAAAAGGTATGGCTGGGTAGCACTTCAAGTGTGTTAGGGACAAAGTGAAAGAAATTCTCCTAAGTGGAAGATAGAAGATACATGTCCTCCCCAAACATGATCTTTTCATCCAGGCCTTTCCTGGAGGAGTTAAAAATATAACCCAAATGCCTGCTGGCAGAGCTACTGTGGAAAGTTAAAATAAACAACAAAAAAAGTATCTTATTTTACTTCCTTTATAGTTTTTGAGACACCTCAGCAGGTCAGATTCAAAGCTCAATAGGAATGAAGGCACTGATGTGCAGAACAGCTTGAACACTTGCATGAACACCCTATGCATGAACACTCTATGTCTCCTGGGCAGAGCTATAGCTGAGATTACATTCTGAAATAATGTGTAAAATGCTCCAAGTTGTTTCTTCCTCTGTGCCATCATCAGATGGAGTGTTGTGGCCTTTCCGGTCACAAGTAGGTGCTAATGGAGGAACAACATTTGACATTTGACAAGGCATTCACAAGAAATCTCCTGAGTAAGTGACTCAATAGAGCTGCTTTTTCCTGCCTCTGATATAGAGAAAAAAATCAAACAATAGGAAAGGAAAGGAAAGGAAAGGAAAGGAAAGGAAAGGAAAGGAAAGGAAATATCACAAATTACTTAAAAAAAAAAAGCTCAGAGGAAGCTGTTGGAATGAAGAAGATGTGCAAATAAGACTTCAGAGAGAAAGTTTAAAGAAAGTTTAAAGAAAGGGCGTGTGGTTCTAGAGACAAAGGGAGACAGTGATTTACTGAGAATGGTTAAGAGAAATGTTACCAAAGATGCAAGCATCAGTTTTTCCCTCTTGTCATTTTGGGTTTATGAGACAGCAGGGAGGCATTACATCAAATATTAGGAAAAGAATCAAAACTAGAAGGCTGTGGAATTGGCTGTAGAGGGGAGATGTGAATCATTGTCAGTGCAAATCACTGGAGTTTAACAGGCATCTGTCATACAAGAATTAAATCACCCTTGTTGTAGGTTAGAAAAAAGGGGTTAAAATAGTTACCTTAGTTACTGTAGCTGAAGCTACTAAACTGGTATTTGCATTTGGGTAATCCAAGAGAAACCTGGTGGGTATTTTTGTTGTTGTTGTTGTTATGCTCTGTGCCTATGAGATACTGTACAATAAAACAACAGGTTCTTATTTATATCCTATTTATCCACCCCTGAAAGACATCAAAATATGGCAAATATAATATGTAGATGGATGGGGCTGTGCAGTGTTGTTACAGCAATGTGCTGAGATACTTCAAAGAGATTCATCAGCTGTGGGACAACTTCTCTTTGTAGAGCTTCACTTAGGTGTGATATTTTATTGGGCAGTTGTGACAATTTTATTGGAAAATCACAAGGCTCAAAACCTGTTCATGGATAAACTTCATGGGCTGGCTTCATGAGTATCAGTAGTTTGATAGATATCTCTTCCCTGCTGCATAGCAAGTATAGATGTTATTTTTCTTACTCGGGGCAGAGTAAGAGCAGAAACCATGAATATATCTGGGAGAAACCAGAACATCTGAATTGTGAACAAAGGAACAATGTTGAGATTTTCTGATTTTTAAAGGTATTCCTACAGTGCTCGAGAGCGAGAAAATAGAGAAATTGTAGGAAAAATAAAGAATTTCTCATAGAGAAAGGCCCTGAGATTGTATAAAGTCCTGGTTAAAAAATGGAGTATTGTCAGTGACTATTGCTCTACTCAGAGAAAATAGTAATTAGTCCATAGATATCGTGCACTCTCTGATGTGACAGTCATACAGTTGTAAAAATAAACTAAGAAACTGTCCTGATTTCAGTTGGGACTGAGTGAAGAAATGCAGAATCCTGAAAAACTATTGAAATGTTTGGAGGAATTGTGCTGTCACCCTGGCATTTCCAGAGAAACACAAATCACTGCAAGGTGCTGAAGCCTGACCCTCAAGCTCTGTCCAACGCTGCTTAGAACTATTAGAAAAGGTCTCTGGGTCTGCCAACAAGACAACAGACACTGCAACTAAACTTATTCATGCAACAAACACTGTGGCTGATCCACTCCATAGAATTAAAACATAATTCTGCTGTCAACGACATCTTCCTTCTAAATCCAAACTACAGCACCATACCAACTGCTATGAAGAAAGGTAGCTTTATCCCGAAGACATAAATAAATACGTATATAAACAGAGGTTGAAATTGCTATTTCAGAGGTTTTTGTTCATTGGGCTAATTTCATCTTTGGTCTTTTTCCTGAATCCCGAAGAAGGCTTTAGGATTCTAATTATATAGTCTTCTAAATTAAAATCAAAACGTGAGTTTTCTAGAAAAAATGTTTGGACCTATAAATGAGGAGAAATTGAATCTGACGACTGGCTGGAAAAGAGTCGCAGCATATATTCTCCCCCCAAACTTATATATATGTCATCATGGTTTAGCCCACTGACACATTCATTAATACTTTTGTTTGCACATATTCATGTTTTTTTCCTTCAAAAGGTATGATGCCAGTACTTCTCTAAGGTGAACAAACTGAGACATGAACTATTTCTACAGTACTTGGGTTTGTAGGAGAGATTACTTCCATGTTATTGTGTCATTTCCTCAAATAAGGGACTGTGTTGTGAGATGGGCTAGTTAATTATGGTTCCCTTTTCTCTTTAGACATTCCTGAATTACCACGTTGTGTAATTCCTCAGTTACTACTGTGTAATCAAAATAATAATATGTTTCTTGCTCTTCTCATTACTGCCATAACCAATGCAACCAGAACCCCTATTTTCTGGACAAACATTTTACAGCTTTCAGCCATCTGCAGAATAACCGCAGACTTGGGGCTCATCTGTGATCTTAGGACCACCATGGTGAATACTTGACTTAACTCATCTTCTGCTGGTGCTAAAACTGTAGAGTCAACACCATGACCACCACTTGGGTATTGCTGCTTAACTTATTGGGCTGTAATAAGAGCTAGTTCCTCTTCTAATTTGAACTCCCATTCTGGTAGGCACTGTATGAATTTCCAAGTGCCTAAAGCTTAAAATCAAATAACAAGAACAGATAAAGAAACTCTCCCAAGATTTGACATGTCTTGTGGAGGAGATTCATTTTGTTCTAGAAAAAAAGATGTCATAATTACATGTATAGGTTAGGGGCAAGATTCGCCTTATAAGGCACCTTATTTTTTGCATCTAAATATGGGTATGCAGGAGATGAATTTCTGGCCAAGGTGCTCTATTTATTTGTCCTAACATGATGTTTATTGCCATTTGAGAAACTCACATTGGTGCATCTAGGAACACCTGTGCTATTCCTGACCAGCTGGAAGCTGAATAGGATGAATCAGAACATCTCAGATGTCAACAACCACATATGTTCAGGTAACTGAATCCTGTCCCAGATGTTAGAATTTATCCATAAGTCCACAGAGATCTTTTCAATATGTAAGAAGGCAATTTTCCATTTGGAAGAAAAAAAAAATCACTACCAAAAGAAAGAGATTCATCCATCTCTAATGAGCAGAATATTCAACCACACAATTGTTCTGCCTAGATCATGAGGCAGACGTACTGTGTGCTTACAACAAAGAGAATAAATTTTGTTAATGAGCAGGATGGAAAGTGAGACAGCAAGCTGAGATCCTAAACCCCTTTTGTATTCATAGTTCCCAAGGTAAAAATAGGCTCAAAGGTATTAAATATTGTTTTATTAAAGAATGGGTCAAACTCTAGGTTTCACTTTTCAGTGTGTCTTTAATGGACAAAATTTCTTCCTGGATGAGAGGAATAAAAATCTTTAATGGTGATTAGCAGCTAGGAATGAAGAAGCTATCCACCTGCTTAATGGTTCCTTCACCTGTGGTTTTTGTTTCAAGACAGATCATGGCAACTTTAGTTTACAGAGCTCACTATTGGCCTATTCAATGAAAATATAAAAACTAACAAATGTTTCACTGTGACATTTCGGTTAATTATTAACATCTTGCTGCTGTAAATGATGCCATGTATTGTAGGTGACTGTACCAATATTCTATGTCTATTCTTCATTAGATTTCAGCATTCAGAAGTCAGCAGAGCCTTTGCTACATACCCTTCTGCTATTCTCTGGTATTAACATTAGCCCCAAAAGCTTAACGTCATAACATTTTCACTAGATCTATCTTAAATCAATGGGAAATTGTCTTATTGTGTTCTTTTCCACATTTTTGACTGATATTGAATATAAAGAATCATTAACTCACTTGCATTAACATAGAAAACTCATGTTACCATGACCAAAAAGGAGAATTTCCCTCAGAACAGCACCATCTTCTGTCTTGGTCCTCACTGCAATTAATACCTTTTGTGATTTTGCAAGAGTTGTAATGTTTGCACAATGAAGTTCATACTGAAGTTCACGTCAATGGCACAGTAAGTAGTGCCAGATTTTAATTTGTTTTCTGTAGAGAAAGAGAAAAAAAAGGAAGAGCATTTCCTGCTCTCTCTCACTCTGATTAAATTCTAAACTTCCTAAAAAAAGAAGGAGGAAGAATCAAATCCATTTATCTTGCCAATACATCCAGGAAATGAATTGGCTCAATCAAAAACATCCAGCAAACTTTTCCATCTCTGGATGTTTTTAGAAGTATCTGATATCATATAAGATTTATAAAATGGACTTGTACTGATGAAGACTCTTACAGATTAACTGGCAGCATATAAAATAATCTCTCTGGTTGCCCACTCTGCCCACAGACAGCTCTGACAGGGAGTAAGCAGCCCAAAGAAAATTAAGAAAGAAGAAGTGTTGAAGTTAGCACTGTGGTCAAGTATCTGTGCCATAGCCTTACTGCCACGTGAGAAAATGTATCCCAGCGGAGACAAAATCAGTCAGACACGTTGATGTCAACTCCCAGTATATGACAGTTTAAAAATTGTACTTAACAAGGTTGCAAATTAATGCTCTACATTTCGCATAGGAGGTTTTATTAAAATCCACTTGTGTGCTGTGATGGTGCAAGTAAAATTGCAGACAATGTGTAAAAAAGAATAAAATAATTCCCCTGTGTCATTTTCACTTTGAAGATTTTTGATCTTCACTATTTAAATGATAATTCAAGGCCTTATTTCTAAAAGTTTTTGAAGCTCCGGATTGTCTAAAGTTGCACTGTTTCAAGCATTTCTTTTCTTTTTTTTTTTTTTTGTTAAATAACTAAACATTCATCTGTCACGTCTGCACAACAAAATTGCCTATTCTTGGAGCTGTGGTTAAATGACTTAGACCCAACTTTCCTCCCCCCCTCCCCTCCCACACCATTCCTCTAAATTTCAATAGTTTGAAAGAATTGTCATGGCAATAAAAGCCTGTGGAAAGACAACCTTAGAGACAGAAATTTCCAATTTATTCTGCAGTAGATTTGACTACATTATTACAAACTTCATTGCGATGGTATCTCCCCATGGGTCTAATCCTGGTAGACCACAAAAACAATCCAGACTCCACTTCCACTTACTTTTGGCCATGCTGATGGCATTAACAAGTTCAGAGCAAAATGCTTACTCTAGCTTTTTTCTCAGTGCTGAATTCCAGTACCTTTTTTTGGGGTGTGAGCCATGGGAAATACGCAGCTGTAGCAATGTCTTCCCAGAACTCTTGGCTATTTAACTTCAATTGTTTATGTTTAGTTTTGGAAGCTCTTCATTTTCTAAATGTCGGTAAAAAAGCTGCAATTATTGTCTTTTTTTAGGAAAAATGTAAGGTCTCAGCATATTCATTTATTTTACGCTTATTAGGGCTTTCTCCACTCCTCCAGTAGCATGAGACAATTAGATGTTATCAATTTCTTTTTAAATCTTCGTATATGTTAGACTGTATTCTGGTGGGTTTTGTTTGAATCTTATCATAGAATCATAGAATGGCTTGGGTTAGAAGGGACCTCAATGATCATCAAGTTCCAACACCAACCTGAAGATCTGGTACTAGTCCAGGCTGCCCAGGGCCCCATCCAACCTGGCCTTGAACACCTCCAGGGATGGACGGGGCACCCACAGCCTCTCTGGGCAGCTTCACCACTCTCTCTTTGAAAAACTTCCCCGGACATGTAATCTAAGCCGTCCCTCCTTGAGCTTAAATGATGGAGAGTGGCTCAGCAGCCACATCAGCCAGTTTCTTTAGTACCCTGGGATGCATGTCATCCAGCCCGATTGGATACCATAGATGAAATTTAGCCCAGTCATCTAGCACCTTCTGTGTTACAAATCCAGCCTTTTTTTGATCGCAGAGGGGACAATCTGCTCTCTCAAATGTTTAAATGCAATGACATGGTGCTTAGGGTGACAGGAGATATGACTCTGAGTCTTGCTTAAAGCAAACCTAGTATATATAAGAAGTGAGTTCTCAATAACATGGAGAGGAACAAAGATGATCTGAAATAATTACAGCCTTCCTCTTGTTTCCTGAGGAAATCTGTCCACTTGTCTAGAGAGGCCACCTAGCTTTGGGTAAATTTACATTTTTGTGCATTTACTGTATCACAATCTCCAGCATCCAAGTGTGGTGAATTGACTTCTACCAAACCTTGCCATTTTCATCATAGACAAAATGTTTTGAATAAAACAAGCAGCCACTTTTTGCCTGCCTTGAGTTGATCCTCCTGTGAAAATGTGGTCACTGTAATAGAGATGAGAGAGAAAGGAAGAAATGGCAGGGAAAATGTTTTTGAATCATTGGGGGATGCTGCTGTGTGTGTAGGGAGAAAAGTGCAGAAACAGGTAGGAGTGTTGGGAGGAGGCTACAAGCTGCTATGAAAGCTGTTGACAGCTTACAACCTAAGCAGGCTGGTAGCACAAGCTGGCCTAATGCCATTCTGTAAAGAGAATTCTAGGGAGAGCTGTGAAAATGTCAGACTTTCACCTTTGAAGATCCCATGGGGAGAAGCATATTTCATTCACTGCACTTTCAGTATCTCCACCACGGCTCTGCTGTCCCAAAGGCAATCTGCCACCACTGAAAAGAGCTTGGCAGAGAAGCACCGTGTGCCCAGGGACACACTGATCATGGATGTCAGAAAAATAAGTGGAGGGAAAATGGAGTAATTGCAGAAGCATCAAACAGTTGTCTCTGCACAGGAGAAGTGTGGGGGTGGGCTTGCAGGGGTGGTGATATTCAAGAGTGAAAAAGTTTGGGCAGAGTAGGCTGGAAGTGATAACTTCTGTCTGTGCCTGTGGTATACCAGTCCTTCTGATGTGCTTTTACAGTAAAATGAAGAAGCTCAAAGTTCTGTAAGTTAGTGAGGAAACTTTTTTTTTTTTTTTTTCCCAATGACAAAACAGTCGTTTTTAATGAAGAAAAAAAAGAAAAAAAGAAAAAAAAGATATGTAAGTCCATTTCTTTTAGATGTGCCCTTCTCCTTAATCACAAACAGCTGGGAATTTGCACACAACAGCGACGGTAGGAAGGGACTCATTTCAATGGAATGTCTGTGCTGCAGATTGGCAAAATAATGTTGATAATTCAGAAATGCCAGCTTTTTCAAAACGAACTGTGGCCATGAGTGTTTCAGTGTGGTGGATTTCAGAATGAGACCCCACTGTCTCAGTGCTCCCTGCCCCTGAAAAATGGACTCCATCACAGATGTTTTCCATTGGGCTCTGTATGTACTTTGATACTCTGGAAAGTGGTAAGCAAAGCCTTCTGTAGTTGTTTTTTTTTTTAAGCATGACTTCAACAGCACTGAATAAACACGAAAGATGATGTGGCTGAAATGGAAATTTTTGATATGTACACCAAAAGTTACTCGTAGGCAACCAATTTATTTATTTTTTTTCTAAGACTTGAGCCAAAAAAGAGCATCCTTGTGAAATGTTGAGGCGTCACTCACATGAAACAGGACCTGCTTACGAGTCTTATTTGAGCACTGGTTGAAGTGTCTATAGGCCACAATATTCCAAGACCATTTGTAACAGCATTTGAATGTGAAGACAATTATTCTTAATGGCATTAGCATGTTACAGGAAGGCTGATGGATGCTCTGGAATCTCTGCAGAGAAAAAATAAGAGGGGATGTGAAGAAGAAAGGAGAGGCCTCTACTGGTGTGAGCTGTGATGACAGCAACCACCACTGTGGTTTTACGGGATTTTCAGGGAATATAATGATATTAAATATCAGTAAGGCAGTGCAGCTCCTTGTTCCAGCCTTATTACTGAAGAGTTGTACAACCAGGTTATGTACCTCCTCAAATGGTAATTTGAGGTAATCAGCAAAACATTGGTGGGAATTGAATACTGCTTCCAGAGGTTATTTTAAAATCATGCACCATGACAAATTAAGACTGCTGCTTTATGTTCTCTTACTAACTCTTTTTCATAAATTTGCCAGCTGAAAAATTGAATTTAACACGATGGGCTGAGTTCTTTATTATTTTTTGTTTAGTTTGCTTTCTCTATATTAGCTCTCTGCAGGGGAATATTTTAGTTCTCCAAATTATGTAGTTTCTGAAATGAGTTTAGGAAAGATTAGAGGAATTTGCCATGGTAAAATCACTGATGGGTGTTATACACCAGTCTAGAGCTTCATCCCCTGGAACTGGATGATGAATGGTGGTAGGAACACAGGTCTAATTTTGTTTTCAACAGCCCTGTGAAAGCTTGCCTGATTTAGGTAAGAGAAAATGCTCTGGGGAAAAAGAGCACATGTGCACAGTGAAGTAAAGCTTGCCAACTAAATTCAGCTCTCTGAAGATATCTTCTGTACTGCACAAACTCACTTCTCTTTTAGCTCCAACTTAGAACCAAACCCTGAAGACTTTTCATCTGCACAGATATTTCCAAGTGTGGTCCAGCCCTGCATAGGCACAACTTTAAAGGTGCTTCTCAAAGCTGTGGACACTCAGGACTAGCCACTCCCCTACCCAAGCTGTATAGATAAATAGTAAGGTGCCTCGTGATTTAACTACTGGGTAAGATGGAGAAAAAGCAGTGTGAGAGGGGAAAACAGGTGTGTGGGATAGACTGTTGTAGGAAGATGGAAGCTGGGGCTAAGAACTGATTTGGAGGAATGGCATTATATGGAGAGAAAACAGGAGAGATGAAAATTTTAAAGGCATTTCACATCTTGTATCTCTGCTTTTGCAATGTTAATATTCGATGAATGTTGATTTCGAATCTGGTGTCCTTCAAAACATTATTTATCTACAGACAAAATTTCATATATACACAACATGGCTGGAATACAGCTGACCAGATGGCACCTGGATGTTAGATATTTAGATATTTGGGCAAAATGGGTATTTCTGGAGTGGGACGGGACCAACCAGCCTGTTCCTCGCTCTTACCCTGTTCTGAGCCCTTTCTCTTACGCCATCCTGAAGTCATAATGCAAATAGTGAATTAGCACATGAAATTTCCCAGAGAGGCACGGGACGCATCATCCCTGAAGACACTGAAGGTCAGGCAGGATGGAGCTCTGAGCACCTGATGGAGCTGTGGGTGTCCCTGTTCATTGCAGGGGGGTTGGACTACATGGCCTTTAAGGGTCCCTTCCAATTCAAAAGATTCTATGATCATTCTATGACGATGACCTATCTTAAAGTTCATCTTAAGAGAATGAGCAGAGTGTACATATTTCTACACTCTGACTACAGAAGATGACTAGTTTAGATTTAGACACATAACTCTGAAAGGTGAAAAGAATCGCTTGCAAATGCTGCTTTCAGATCAACCTACAACATGTGCCCCAAAGAACTTGGGTTTGTATGCTTGTGAGTAGATTTTGAACTTGTATTTTGAATTGTAGTACCATGGTCATTATTTTCCATATAAACACACCTACACAAAGATTCACTGAAGCTGCAGTAAGAATTGTGTTTCATTAGAATGATCTTGAATTAAGAAGAGCTGGTAGAAGTGGGTTTGTATTTTGCAAGCCATGTTGTTTAAATGCAAGATTAGCAGCATTTGGAGCTGTTTATCCCTCCTAAACTTATTTTGTGTCACGAAGAGATAAAGTGGCATTTCTTCAGGAGGTGCTGATCTTCCAATAATCTTGGGAACAGTCTCTCAATCCACCCATCCAGCCTTTGAGTATACTGAAAAATTAAAATGTGGAAAGCAGGTTAAATGCAGCTTAGGGAGATGTTAATATTTAATTCCCACTTCACTGTGCTGCTACGTCACTTCTGTCTAAAGGGATAAATGCTTCGGATCAGCAACTGATGGGAGAAGGGGAAGCCAAAAGGAAGGTGAAAGATGCTGAGGAAGATAAAAGAATTGAAGTCTGACTTTGCTTTGGAACACGAATCCTAGCATGTTATACCACTGTGTCCTGTACACCCTGTCTCTTGCGGTGCTTGTGAGTAATTGCATGAAATTAACTTTTCCTTCAGTGTTTTTTAATAATTGCATGTTTTCTCCTTGGATCAAATTGGATACAGCTGTACTTCTTCGAATTAGTTGTTTTTTGGGTTTTTTTGTTTGTTTGTTTTTTTGCTTTTTTCTTTTTTTCTTTCTGTTTGTTTTCAGTTGCAGTTAAACAAGGTAAGAAGCTATGAAAAGTGTGAAGATCATCAGAAGGGACACAATTTCTAGTGTCTGTGTATCAGCGCCTTCCACTGCTTTCTTACCACTCGCTGAGGAGAAACATCATTGGCAGAATCCCCTTTTTTTGTGTGTAGGCTTTGAAAGACGTAACAAGAAAGTAGAGGAGAGTTGTTACATCAGCTGAGCCTTGACAGTTTTCTTGATTTTCAGAATATGCACTCTTATTAGTTCTCGTTTCATCTGCCTTTTTGGTAGCATTAACATTATTTAATGTGAGCAGCTCAGGTACCAAAGGTAACAAACGAGTTGAATCAGCAGGGATACTTATGGTGGAGTTAGAAATATCCAATAATATTAGACAGCTTAGAGGCTTTGCTGATATTTTGCTTATTGCAGTGATTAGGAAACCAGCATTCAGAATCACACACGTAGCAGAAAAAGTATGAAAAGTGGGGGAAGGATATTTTCTTTGCTTTTGAAATGATGTTTTTAGCATCTTCCTTTTGCTATCCTTCTGCTGTACCATTTGCTCTCCCCTGGGAACTGGAACCCAGGGAACCTCTTCCCTGATGTTCCTTCAGGAGTGGCAAAGCAGTTCATTCTTCGTGGATTGAGAGAAAAAAGCACTGCAAAATCACTGCGACTATTTTTATTCATGCAAAGCTATGCTTTCCTTTGTGTTGCCCATGTGACAATCTATTGCTTCCCTGTGCTCTGAGGATTGTAATGTGGAATATCAAGATCCAGGTTAATAGTAATATCAGTAATATCACTGAAGGTCTCTGTAAGAATGTGCCCCATTTATACGACAGAAAGTGTTTTCTTCTATAGAGTCATGACAGTTATGATGCTGTTTGGATTATGCACTGAATAAAACCCATATGTTTATCTGTAAGTATATAACATAAATCCCATACTGTGCATTTACTTATCTTATTGTAACAAAGGATATGCAAACAATTGTTATTTTGCCTACAGAATGGTTTTGAAGAACAGCCACCTTTTTTCATTGTTTGTATAAACTAATAGTGTGCTTTCCTTGGAAGAGATGAAGTCAGTTTTTGGAGAGGTTCTGAATGTTTTAGAGGCTGACTTTCACGTTCTATAAACCGAGGCTTCTTTTGCTGTCATCACTTGTGTGACATTTACTGTAATGTGAAAAGAATGGGGATATTGAGCCATCCTGATGCTTATGAGAGAAAACAGTGGAAAAGCAACATTTAATAAGCAACTTTGCATGATGTTATGAAAACGCCTCGAATAACTAAAACCAATGTCTTTTTTTCCTCTGTGTGCATTTCATGTCCATCTTTAGAGTATGATCTGGAAAAGGCTTTTTGTTGATTTGCTGTTTTGTTTGTTTTTTCTTTCATTACACTAACATGACTTTCAGCTGAGGTCTTCTGACAATAGAGATTTGCTTGATTTTCCATGGTTATGTGAAACCACAACTTCCATGCAGAAACCAATTAACACAGCAGCTGTAAACTCATCTTCTATTTGGAACATACCAGTGTTTATTTGCAGTTTCAGTTTTCCACATCAGCAAAGAGATTTCTGGAAGACAACCTGATATATTAGCTATGATCCTCTTAAAAAAGAATTTTGCTCCTGTTTCATGATTCCTTTGATTTCTGCCCCTCAAAAAGGATTTGGGGGAAATAGGATATATAATTAGGATATGCAAATATGAGCACAAGAAAATCACTTACACTTTTTCTAGTGTATTTACTTTATAAATGATAACCTGGCACACAAGGGTAGATCTTGCCAGCCAGAATCCAACCCACTGCCTCTAGCATGGAGGCAGGGGAGACTGAGGTGACAACCAGTCTGTGGAGGTCAGTATCAGGATCAGTGAGGGAAATCAGGACCAAAAATGTCTTGGAATGATCAGATAGAGCCATGTGGACAGGACTGGGACAAAGTCAGGCTGAGACATCATAGAATCATTAAGTCTGGAATAAACCTCTAAGAGTCTAAGAGCATCTAGTTCAACTGTCCACCCATATGGTCTATGGCCCAGAGCAGGCTTGCAGTGGAGCTTGTGACCATAGAATCATAGACTGGATTGAGTTGGAAGGGACCTCAAGGATCACCAAGTTCCAACTCCTCTCCTGCAGGCAGGGCTGCCAACCACTAGATCAAGTGCTATAGGAGATTGCCCAGGGCCCCATCCAACCTGGCCTCCAACACCTCCAGGGATGGAGCATCCTCAGCCTCACTGGGCAACCTGTTCCCGAACCTCACCATTCTCAGTAAAGAACTTTCCTCTGACATCTAATCTAAATCTCCCTTCCTTTAGTTTAAAACTATTCCCCCTTGCCCTATCACTGTCTATCCATGTAAGAAATTGATTTCCCACCTGCTTACAATCTCCCCTTATAATATTGGAAGGCTGCAATGAGGTGTTTCTGCAGCCTCCTCTAATTCAGGCTGAATAAGCCCAATTCCTTCAGCCTGTCTTGGTAGGAAAAGTGCTCCAGCCCTCTGATCATCTCTGTGGCCTCCTCTGTAGCCTTTCCAGAAGCTCCACATCCTGTTCCTGTGCCCACCCTGCAGATGGGCCCTCATGAGAGCAGAATAGAGGGGAACAATCCCCTCCCCTGCCTGCTGGCAACCCCTCTACTGATGGAACCCAGGATACCACTGGCCTTCCGAGCTGCAAGAGCACATGGTGGGCTCGTGGTCAGTTTTTCATCAACCACAACCAATGGCAGAAAACAGAGAACAGATCCCCTCCTTTTGGAGCAAAGAGCTTGTTCAAAAGACAGTTAAAAAAAAATAAATCATTAGTAGATTCAAGATGTTTCTTTGGAGGCTGGGAGGGGACATGCCTCTGCTGAGAAGCAGGCAGGTCTTGTATTCCCTTCACTATCAAGAAAGGGAGAACATTCTAGCTCCCTCAATCCAGATTTGGTAGGGGCTAACGTCAGGCAGCAAATGAGTCATGTCTTCTCAGATCCTCCACAAAACTTTCTTCCTGATCAGCTGAAACTCCTTTTTCTGTAGGTTGCTGGGAATGTCCATCCGGAATGTGATTTTATAGCAGAGCTGAAGAAAAAAGAGGCTGAATGCATGGAAAACTCAGAGGAACGCAGGAATGTGACATCAGGTATCCATTAGAGAGGGATGAATTGAATGACAGAGAATAAACACCCTACCAGAATTAGGACTCAGTCGCTGTCAATGCATGTTTGAGCTTTTTACTCACTGTCCCACATTCCTGGGCTCAATTCCTCTTCCATCTGCTTCCATACCTTCAGTTGTTCTTTACTAATATTTTGTTCACATTTGAACATGGAGAGTCTAATGGATATTTCTTTGTCCTGCTCCTTCCCCTAGCTGAGTGCTATCATGGCATCACTGGTCTTTAACAACAGCATAACCTCTTGACATGATCTGGTCTGTCCTCCAGCAGAACTCTCCCTCCAATTTCCTAAACATATTTTCATTTATTGCATCATGGGTCAGACTAAAGCAGAGTAGATGGTCATCTGGAGGTGTTTATCTCTCAGTATAAAATAAAAACTGAGCCTAAGCTATTTTTATAAGAAATGTGAGGGGCAGAGGGTTGAAGTTAGAAAAAAAATCTTCCATTTTGCTTGAATGTATTCATGCTTAAAAATGTATTTCACTTTCTGTCTGAGGTTGCAAGAAAACCTGGGACAAATTACTGTGCTGGCCAGAGGCAGATGCTGGAGAGACTCTTGCCTTACCTTGCCCAAACATCCTCTTTCACTTCATGGAAGAGCCAGGTGATATATTATTTTGGTTGTCTAAGTATTATTGGGCTGCATGCCTGGGGCAAGCATATCTAAAAATGATTGATGAAGACAGAACAGTGCAAAAATTTCAGCCCTGTACTCAGATCAGAGCATCGCTGCAAAAATTCCAATCAGATTGGAGGGTGCTGAGCAGATATCTCATGCCCCATGCATGATATACAGCTACATGTAATCCCATAGTCTGTGATAAGACCCTGATCCAAAGAACACTAAAATCAGTCAAGTGATGTGCGTTGGTTTCCCCAGGATTCATGATCATCTTGCTGGGTAAATTTGTACAGAGCTAGCATAGGACTCATCTAGGTCAGAACTTACGCATGGGTCTCTGATTAGCCTGGGATGAAATGAAAGGCTGAGGAATGAATTACTTGTTTCTTAAGACCAAGGTTGGCAATACAAAGCAGTATCTTGTCGTTAAAATAGCCTAAGTATTGTGTCGGGTTAAACAAAAGGCTATGCAAGTTAATGCCTTTGTTAATGCTTACTCTCTGGATAAAGCTGGCCAGGGACAAACTGCAATCCCATAAGGAGGAAATGATCTTCCAGGAAATATGTAGATTTGGCAGTTCCACAAGAAGAAAAGTTTTCAAACCCAAACCTCAGCCTCATCCAGCACTTGCTAGCTATGAACAGGGAATAAGGAAAATCCCTTTCATCAGCGTACTTTCATTTCCTCTTCTGGGATTCTCTCATTTATCCTTCATCTGATTCAGAAATCTTTTTATAGAAATGTGTTATCCCCAAGGAACAAACTTCTTATTCCAGTGTCTGGTCTCCAGAGGAAAGTAAGCCCCAAGGAAGGTGAGAGAGCAAGAAGGGGTACATTAGAGGGGTGAGAGATGAATGACGCAGAAAGCTGATGGAGCAGCACCTCCCAGTCTTCTTCAATGGGCTTTCTCAACCTTCCTATGATTTATTTCTTACCATTTCACCTCTACTTCTGTCTCCTTGGTTCTCTCGCTTCTTTTTGCTGCTTATCTCCAGAAAAAAAAGTTAAAACTTTTGTACCTGGCTACCTGGATGTATGCATGCAAACGGTCCTGTCAGCAATGAGGGATAACAGTGGCCATGGTTCTCTTCTATTAGTTCAGCCTTCACACTAGCAAGACATCTCCTAGTTTTCAGTCTCTGTGTCATGTGGCTCTTCACTGGTAAGAATAAGTGATTCTCTTTCAGTTGGGATAATAAGAAGAAACTGCACAAAGAAAGGCTGGTCAGAGCCATTCCCTTCCTATCATATTGCTTGCCCAGTTGAAGATGAGATTCCACTTGAAGAAGTAAGTTAAATTAAATAAACATATGTGAGTGATGTGGTGACGTTACAGGATTCCTTTCTATTCCTGAAGACCACTGGGGAAGGAAACTCAGCTGAAGCTGAAGTTTCTTACCAAGTAAGGAACGCGATTCAAATTTTACTCTGAACACCTATTTTGAGGAACTACACTTTATTTTTCAGCTATAAGAGAGTAATGTTTAGAAACCCAGCTGCAAATTCTGTGCAGTCACACAGTTCAGTTGAACTTGCTTACAGATAAAACAGTTAGGATTATCTTCCAAAATATTCATATAATATACACTAGGGCAATTCAATAAGATCAATCAGCAAGATGGTTTTGTGGTATCACAGCATCAGTACAGCAAGTACACTGCTAAAACACCACTAGTCTGAACTCAGCAATATTTAAGCACAGGATGAGCAAAGGGTTTCTCACCCTGACTAACATAAAATATTTAGATCAACAAGGAAGTAAAAACAAAATATGTTTCAGAGTCTGTATCTGTGTATGGCATATTGCTTCATCTAGATTTACACACTGGGTGATATTTAGAATTTATCTGCAGAGGAAAAATAATATAGTGCCAAATGAAGATCAAAAAATACTGCATATATTTAGTTTACATTGTCGTTGAGATATTCTACCCATTGTTTTTTGTGCTGATTGCTGTCATGTTGTTTAGCTCAAACTTCCTTCCCAGCCACTGAGGCACAGTACCTGCTGCTCTCTATAAAAATCACTTTCAAAAAAACCCTTTTCTTTCTTTCTTTCTTTCTTTCTTTCTTTCTTTCTTTCTTTCTTT
>JAPSGF010000169.1:176119-194601 GCA_035772895.1 Perdix hodgsoniae
TTCTTTCTTTCTTTCTTTCTTTCTTTCTTTCTTTCTTTCTTTCTTTCGTTGCTTCCTTGCATTTTCAATATAAAATAACCTTAACGAGTCTCCAGATCTCTTTAGCAATGACTCACTTACCTCTACCTGAAGTCCCACTTTGTATGTTTATCTACTTAAGGCTATGACTTGCTGAGTTTCTCATCTCTGATAAGTGGAAGATGCCAAGTAATCAAGCAAAGCACAGCTTTCATACACTTCTTATGCAGCAATGCCTTCCAGAGCACCTGACAGTAAAGGCCACTTCGTGCAGTTTCCAGATCAATTAACTTTTCCAATCTAAAAATGAACACACAAAATTATTTTGTATAAGATTAAGCTAATGACTCCATGGTGGATCTACATGAGTGTTTTGCTCAGGATCAGGTGTAAGCTTTCTAAGGAAACCTCTGGGTTGCCCCTATTTATTGCCACTACATTGTTTTTGAGGAATGTTTTCAGAAAGACTGATCTGCTTTCATATGGATAGTACTAAACTGAAAGACTAACGCAACCTAGTGTGCTCTGACCAAGAATAGAAGTCAAGCATGGTTTCTACCATGGTTTCTGGAAATATTCACAGCATGCATTTTGAGTTTTCCACACCAAAAGTTTCACTCTGCTCTTCCAGAACTACTGAGTTGCACTGCTTGCTAAGTAAGCACAGTGATAGATTCCTTCTCTTGCTGATCGAAAGCAATCAGGCCCCATCTTCAAATAAGATGGATTGCCATCTGGAGGTTCTTGTTTCCCTTCACTAACTGAAAAGGAGCTTTTCATAAGCAGTACTATGATAACATCTAACCAGCACAGTCCTTGGACCATGCTCTCACACTGCTCATTTTAAGATAGACTTTTTCTTAGAAAGCTAACTGCTAATAATCCAACATAAATGAAATAAGTCCTACCCAATATCATGCTTATAATGCCTTTGGTGAAACTCAGAGCTCAAAACAAATACACTCCCTCCCTCACCTTGAACTGTAGGCAATCACACCGCACAGCTGCATGGTTGTTAGGATGTAAGAATATTGAATGGGGGCCCAAGAGACAGAGCCAAGAGATAAAAGGGAAAGATCTACAGCCTGAAGCTTCTTCATTCTATTTTCTGTGTCCATGCATGACAGCTGAAGTCAGATAATGCTCACTCAGAGACCATGTCTGATAAGAGGTGCCATTAAGATTGAAATGGATTTTGATTGTCACAAATTGAAAATGGAAGCAAGAAGAAAAAGGAAAGAAAACATAGGTGGCAAAATTATAAGTAAGGAGATAGAGAATAGTGATAGAAAGTGGAGAGACTGTAAGGAAAAGCTGAAAGCATTCTTAATTCGTCATGCAGCCTGCAGGATTGTCTTTTCACTACTGCTTTGCTGAAAACAGTGTGAATGTAATGCCTATGAAAATGGAGTTTTTTCAGTATCTTTATGGAAGATCCACTTAGTCTTTCCAGGGCTTATGAGTGAGTTTGAGACCAACTTAATAAATAGTTATCAAACTGTGTTATGGTCACATACCCATAGAACGAGTCTTCATAAAAGAAAAATTAATGATAGAGTTCAATTGAAATTTCCTGTGGAATGAGGGTAAAAAAAGCTGTCAGGGCTCTGAACAGTTTGGAAGCACCAAATAGCAGCAAAACTGTTAGAATCAGAAAAGCAGCTGTCATCTGGATGCAATTTATGTGACAAATCATTCTCTTCTCTTATAGCAATCCTACTTTTCTACGATAAAGATAATATATACCATAGGATACAGTGTGTCTATTACCTCACTCGTTATTGCTGTGACAGTTCTTATGGCATTCAGGTATGTGAAGTTATATCTTCTAACTTGATTTGTTTAACAGTTCTTTGTGCCTTAGTCTACATGTGACATGATTAGACAATGTAGACATTAGAAAGTAACAGAAACAGGAACTCAGAAGAATAAATTTAAGACTTTCAGACAATACTGGTTTGGTAATAAATTCAGGTTAGAAAACAAAGATTATCGGAGAAACAAAGAAATAAGAATAACCTGAACTGGGAAATAAGCACTGATAGATTTGCTTACTTTAGCTGGAATGAAGATAGATTTTGATAAGCAATGTATGCTTGCTTATAAGAGCTCAGCAGATTTTATATCAAGGAAAATAAAAAAGAACTCAATTCTGAGCCAGTGTTCCTATGGGACTGTATGTATCACTACTGAAACATTTAGAACAAACAACATAGTTGTGAAGTTCAGTCTGAAATTGGCATGTTTGGTAACATTTCTTTCACACTGAACTGCTCATCCATTAGATATTTTCATATGTATTTTAGAGTATTTGGAGTAAAAATGATTGCTTGTATTCATATTCAGTGTAGATTTGATGGTTGCCACCATATAGGATTTATTTTACAGATCTTTGCTTACTTCTTGTATTTGTGCAGAGTGAAAAATAAAATAATAAAATAGAGATTTATTACCTCTTCTTTCTATTCTGTGAGAATCAGCTTTCTCTGGGGAAAGTTTCTTGACCTCTTCTGCTTCCTCATTTATGTCTGGAAGTCAACAGTTACGTGTATTGACATCCATTCTGACCCTGAGAAAACAAACCAAGTCAAATAATGGGAAAGAAAGAAACAATTGACAGAAAGAGACTTAGAAATAGAGAGGAAAGACTTACAGTGAAGTGCCAACAATAGGGTTGGCATTTCTGTTTGGTAGTAAAATTCTGCACACGCTAACTGAGCTTTAAGAGTGTGACCCTGAGATTAACGGATCTGAAGGGAATTCAGCTTTTAAAGTCTGTATTTAGTAACAATCAGAAAAATTAATCTCTATTGACTCAGTATGGGAATTTAAAATAGATGTGCCAAATTGTTTTAAAGCAATTAACTGCATTCATTTCATTCATATGATTAATTTTTGGTGAGCTAAGGAAGCATTCTTTAATTCTTGATAAGGCAATTCACGCAGAGATTTAATGCAACTTAACTCAATCACAATATTTTGCTATGCAGGAAACTTTGCTAAATAATCATTACCCTCTTCACTGAGGTTCAACTGACTAGTTAGACAAGAATATATCTGCACGCCTGTTCTTGGGAGTGGAATAGCTGTAATCAAAGTTATATCAGTGAAGACCCTTCTCCAAGCACAGGTTTCTCATTGTCCCCAAACAATGCCAACCATCGAACATCTTAGTTCAGGCACATTGAACACATAACAAAAAGGAGGCCATGACCTAACTAGAGAAAAGATGAAGATGTAGACTGTGAGTGAATTGCTTTACGTGAGGAAGGTTTCTGTCTCTGCCTGTTTTCCTACTCATTGAATTGAAGAGTTCTATCTATATTTGCCTGAAAATACCTGAGGTGAAACAAGGCTTTATCGTGTACCTGAATTACTACCAGCACAAGTCGGTGAACTACTTCAGAAGGACTTTTCTTCTTTCCTTCCAGGAGGCTACGCTGCCCCAGAAATTACATCCACATACAGCTCTTTTTTACTTTCATCTTAAAGGCTATTGCCATTTTCATTAAGGATTCTGTCCTTTTCCAAGAGGAAGATATTGACCATTGCAGCTTCTCTACAGTAAGTACTTTGAAAGCATGATATTGTGGTACTTGATAATTTTTTCATGCCATCTATGTGTGGAATTACTAGTCATTTCTCTTTTGCTTCTTTTAAAATTATTTATTTATTTATTTTGTAGTGGTGAACACTGATTAGTACCCTCAGGCACTGTGTATTAATGTTCTAGTTCCATAAGGGTGGATATTCTGTCCATGTCCAGAATTCATCAACCTGTGATCCCATTGCATTCTGAATTGGATTTAGACTGTGCTGTAGAAAGGAGTAGTACCATTATTCTGTTGCTCTTCTACAACCTACAGCCTAAAATCAAAGATCTCTTGAGTATCTCATAACATCTTTTCATTTTCTGGAAAGGTTGGATTTTGTATTTTAACCAAAGCTCCAAACTGTAAACCACAGAATGTGCAAGACACTGGACAACCAATTTAGCTTTGAACCAGTGACAAACATTGGCAAGAAGGTTGTTTTCAAACAGAGCTTAATTAGCTGATTCTTCTTTATTGCTCATGGCCACACAAAATTTAAAACAGAGAAAGTGAAGGGTCTTTGAACATGCTTATTTCCAAGGGCTGGTGAGCATTTCAGTCTACTTGTATAAGCTACACTGAAAGCAGTCCATGTGAAGGAGAAATCTCATGACTGGGAGACCCAGCTATGATTATAGCACAGAGACAGAAAGTAAAATACAATACAGACTCCAAGCTGTTAAGTCCTACTCTTCAGAAAGCCATATTACACTTGACAGTCTCCCTTTAAACATGGCAGTAAATGTGAGATCCTACTCTTTTCAGGTCTTTAGATCTTTAGGATCTTTAGATATTACACATCTGCAAATATAATTTACATATCCACACGTTATGTCATAATTATGACTTTCTTTACCTGTAGACTGAATGCAAGATCTCCGTTGTTTTCTGTCACTACTTCATGATGACCAATTTCATATGGCTGCTGGTAGAGGCTCTGTACCTTAACTGTCTACTACTCTCATCCCTTTCTCATGGAAAAAGATATTTCTGGTGGCTGGTTCTCTTTGGTTGGGGTAAGTAAGGATTTCACATAAAATTAATGAAAGGTAAAATGTTACAAAAAGCTTTATTCATCTGATTAAAAAACAAACAAACAAACAAACTGTAATTGAGCCTGCCTCACTGAAGTCAGTAATAAAAAAATAAAGGAAACTGTTGAGTTTGCTTTTATTTTTACACACACATTATTGAGAAGTTTTTTAAAAGTATAGCACTGAAGTCCCTATGAAAGAAATAGAAAAACATGTACGTCTGGGGATTCACATTAAGTATCTGTCCTTGAAAACTCACTATGGAAAGCAAAAATCAGAGAACTTCCTCCTTTGGATTAAGATGAGCTTGGCAAGTAAGAGTATCAATCACTCTGTGTTTTAGGAAGATTTCAAGGAAGGTTTAAATTGGAGAGCCTCACAATCAGTATTTGCAAACTGTTCATACTGCTATTATTTGAAAAACTGACAGATTATATTCATTAGTCTTTTGTCATGTGAAAAGAACACATTGCATCAATCTAGGTTTTAATGCGCTATCTGCATGCAAGGGATAAGGTAAGATCACATGTGAATTGTGTTCATGTGGGTAAGAAGTTGCAAGCTCAGACCTTCCTGGCATCACTATGCCATGTGCAAGTAGCTTCTGTATCCCCCTACATTTCACACTGATGCATGATCACCAAATAGTCAACGCTACATCTTGTTTCATCCCGTGAGATTTAGGGACCCATAAAGAATAATACCAGTTCCAAAAATGGCTGAGATGAGGCATCTCAGCAGAGTTCCAATGGGCAAGATTTTGATTAATTGATGAAACCGGAAAGCAAAGTTTTTTGTTTTATTGTCTGACAGGTTTTCCAACGCTTTTCACTTTTATATGGATACTAGCAAAATTCTACTTTGAAGACACAGCGTAAGTCACCGTTTCCTGCACTACTACATGAGTTATATTGTAAAAATTATGGTAGCTATGAAGGCTCACGTCATGGATATGGGAAAAGAATATCAGTATGTTACTGGTTTTCCTTTCTCTACATCACCATTTAGATAAGTGCCTGCTGTGGAGTTCTGAGTTTCCATTCCCCTGTAGGCATAGTGACCGGGGATTACACCATCTTCTGAAGTATGATCTGGCAGCAGTATTGTAATTGTGTAGGGCATCCTTCCCAGGAAGTTGATATATTTAATTTGGCTGCAAGAGAAAAAGAGATTCCAATCAGATAAGGAAGATGATACAGCAGAATTTTTGGAGCTTCTGATGCAAAGCACATTTGGATTTTCTGAACCTTGGAATTCAGGCAAACTGTTTCACATTTCAAATATGTGTCTTTGAAGAAGAAATCTGTATCTTTATATCTGTCATCTGTTCAAGTGTTTTATTGGAACTCTCACATTCTTGGCTGTCTTTTAATGCTTCATGATAGCTCTATATCTTTTCGAAGAGAGTAGGATAACTTATAAGAAAATATATCTTGTAGAAAGCAGATACATATCTGAGTACTTGCAGTATACCTACACCTCCATAAAACGTGCATCTATTGAGAATTTCACTGGCACTGTTTTGTGGTGTCTTGATTGCAGTGATTATGTACACCTCCTTTCTAAACTTATTAGTATTTTCTCAGATGCTGGGATATTAATCAAGACTCTCCTTACTGGTGGCTAATCAAAGGACCTATTATCATTTCTGTTGGGGTAAGTATTTCTAAATCTGTGAACACTACTTGGAAGAACAGTCCTCTAAATGCAAATCCAGTTACTATTTGATGAAATGTTTTAGTTTTGAAGTCAGGAAGGGGAATGGTAGAATTTGTACTGTAAAAATCTTCTATCATTTACCTACATTCCAGTGCAGGCCAGAAAGAGGCAGAGCACTGCCTTCTCCCCGTTACTTACAGCAAACATTCTTCAAAGAATTGGAATTTTCCTAGAATTTTTAGTGTGATTGAAATTGGTGGTGAGTGATTAAACTATTCTTACAGCATTTGAAAAGTGAGGTTTTAGACTAACAATCCAGAATCAGCCCTGAATTTTAATATAAATTTTCAAGAGTAATAGACTTATTTCACAAAAGATAATAATAATAATAGCTTTCGATTTTTATGTTCACTGAATAAACTGATGGGCCTTAAATGATTATGGGGTATGATTACTCCTAACTGTCATTAAGCTCGAGGAACCTGAGAGGTATCAGCTGTTCTTAGAGTGGATGGCTTTAAAGCCATCTATCTAAAGATTAATTTAATTGGATGACAGATGCATACAAATAAGGCATATATAACAACATAAATGAGTAATCTTAGTTTGAACACTGGTCATAGTTGCACAGTCCAGTAAAATGAGGCATTTCTTTCTACCACAATTAGTTTCCTGCTTGCTATTCTGTCTGACATCCTCATTTGATTCAGGGGATTACAGTGATGAATTCATTCTCTGCTGGGATGTACTTAAAGTTTCACTGATGGATTTTAGAGTGCTAAGCTGATCCATAGACTTTAGCAGGGCTATGCCATATAGCAACCAGATAAAATTTACTTTGCAAGTTAGGGTTGACACTAGCCAGCTCTGGAGCTGAGATTCCTCAGCTTCCTTCAGAGTCAACCATGAGAAACAGGCACCACTGGTATGTGAATCACTTGATGTCTGAGGCTGGAAGTGATGATCCCCAACTCCATCTGAGACCCTACAGGTTATCTCGCTCTCCACTGACTTAAAGAGAGAACAGGGTGATCAGCTTGGATGCAGCCTTCATAGCTATCTAAATTCAACTGGATGAATTCTAACGTCTAAAGAAATGCAACACCCAGCTCCAACAAGAATAAAAATATTAGCTACAAACAATATGAATCACATGAGATACAGACAAAAATATCTTGCTTAACAGAGGTAAATTCTCAAGTTCTCATCTTGATCTCCTCTTCTGGGAATGCAACCTACTGAGAGGGTTGAAAGCTGCAAATTGGGATTATTATCACGATAATCTTTCACAGGTTTCATTGAAACCATACAAATGACAATGTAACTGAAGGCAAACAATGATGTTCATTGAAAAGTTTAATGTGATAAAGTAATCTTTTTTTTTTTTTCCCCCCAAAAAAATTTAACAGGTCAATTTTGTCTTATTTATCAACATCATCAGAATTTTGCTGAAAAAACTAGACCCTAGACAAATCAACTTCAATAACTCATCTCAGTACAGGTAGTGTATGGAACAAAAACCCACTGTCAATTAATGTAATCACAAAAGTTTATGTAATTTTACTAAACAGATGTTTGTGCCCAGTGCCAAAACCAGCCTCAGTTTTGTTGGCATTTAATATTAGAAATTCCCAATGCTATCTTGTTCCCTTTGTAACTTAGCAAGGGAGTAAATTGTTGTCTGGAGTTGTCTTTCTATGGACATGAACTACACAAGGAGACTGCATATTGCTTCATCTTTGTTTATTTAAAAATAAATATCAAAAATTAAATGGCTGAAGTAGAACAAAATATATTCTGCTGCTTGTTTTCTCCAGAATTCCAATTTCATTTGGAAAAGTGAATGCCAAAATACCTTATGTCATAAATATAGTCTTCCTAATAAGGCAATAAGCACAAGAAGTGTCTTTCCAGCTATTTTCTCATTATGCTTTCTGGCTAGCATTATATTCAAGGGAGATAAGAACTCAATACCTAGATATTTAGATCTCATTAACTTTTTTCATCATTATTACATATTGCGTGCATAAGTCTTTACTCTGAAAAAAATAATTCCCTTACTTCTTCTCATGGCTCGTGTTAGACGCCTTTCAAGGTCAACTCTGCTTCTAATTCCATTATTTGGAACCCATTATATTGTATTCAACTTTCTTCCGGAATATACGAGCCTTGGCATTCGGCTTTATTTAGAGCTCTGCATTGGATCTTTTCAGGTAAGTTCACTGCTGAAGCTTCAGTTCCTTCTTTGTAGATTTTCTGATTTAACCCTGTACCTACGTGACACATAGGAGCAAACAAAAGATAATTATGTCTTGAAGACAGTATCTCCTCAAGGTTCTTTGCTGGGATACAGATTTGAGGATGCAATACATATCCTACCTGCCTGTATCTTAGATTGTGTATTCGCAGATCGCCAGTACAAGACCAAGTTTTTGATATACGTGTGTTAGTTCAACATTGGGTCAAAGTTAGACAGGACAAAGCCATCTTTGCTAACAGCCCACAGGCCTTCCCTGACTTCACTGACAAGATCAATCCATTTGGGCCTGACAATAGAAGAACCAGAGGCAATCAAAGCTGTAGGTTCTGCCCCCTTTCCAACTCTTTGGCAAGGAATAAATTGGTAGTTCAAATATGTTAAAAAAATAGCTTGGTTGGGTGTAGATACCTCAGACAGTCTGCTCCTCTGGGAAATTTTATGTGTTTCTCCCCCATGGTAAGAAAAAAAGTGTTCCATGTACTTTGGGTGTCCCAAGTACTTGGAATTGACGTACATGGCATACAAGGCATGAACAGCTTGATGAGCTTGCTGCCAACTGGAACAGCAACCTGACATACCCCTCCAGGTACATTTACTGCCTGAGTTAATAGCAAGACAGCACTCCACTTCCCTTTGCTTTCCTCTCTGTCTCTGCGGCACATCTCAGAGACTAAAAGAAACAGATGTGTGCGACCCTACCAAACTTCAAAAGGAAGCATATCTCTCTCTAAATGGCTGTGTGGCATCAGCTGTCAGGGAGCATTACTGGAAACCCACCAGCTGTGCAGGTTCAGTCCTTGTGCAAATTTGACTCATTGCGCCCATCCTGTACAATCATCCCTGAACAACTGAATTCTGAGCCTCCATAGCTGGATCTGCCCTTCACTGTTAACTAACAAAGTAAGAAAAAAGTAAGCTGAACAAAAAGATGATGTGTTTAGTGAGTAGCTGATTACACAGATGCACCGTCATCCTCAGATTTTCCTCTGCTTATCTTAGTTCAGAAACTTCGTAAATGTATTCAGTAGGCAAAAATGTTATCTCATCTGATCTGTTGCTAAGACAGTCGACAGAAAAGCCCTATGAGCCCCTTGGCTGTACAAGGGGCATGCACTGGTAAGCATAATTTGAGGGTTAATTTGCTGTACTGTGCATTCTTGTGAATTTCTATGACCTTACTGACTTTGGTGATGGGCAGTTAACCAGTTGATTACCTGACGGATGGGCTTTGCTGGAGGTACATGATTTGCAAAAGTACTCTAACTTAACTGACTCACTTCCATGGAGTCTGTTCCAGTGGCTTTTTCAAACAGCGATAACACTCAACCGCTGTCTTGTTTTGTGTTTCTCCTCAGGGGTTTATTGTAGCGCTCCTCTACTGTTTCCTGAACCAAGAGGTAAGGGAAACACATCCTTTAAAATAATGATTTCACATGCAGGTTTATGGAGTTAATAATTAGTATCATGCAAGCAGGTAATCTATTAATTTTTTTTAGTTTCACCGGATAGTCTGTTAACGCAGGAATCGGTGACTTTCATTTCAATTTTCTTCATGAGAATGAAGCCATCTAGTGGAGAAATGTGCTATTTCATCCTCTAGAATTTCTACCTGTTGCTCCTGTGAAGGGAGAGTCTTATGGTTCTGGTATGTCGTCGCACAGAGCACCAGCCCTGAGGGTGTCAGAGCTGTGTTCCTAACCGTAACTGAGATGTAGAGAAAGATTCAAGTACAAAGTGCAATCGTCTGTAATAGAAGCAGCTGATTCCTGGGTTGTTTTGACAAGAAACAGAGTGACTTCAACTATTTTAGCACTTCTTAGCATTTTGGTTGAGTTTATGACTGCACATTTTTGAATTGTGCTCAGCTAATATTCCTGTTCACCACAGATTATGAATGGTCTCTAATCTCTTCTGATGATAAATTCATTAGCTTTACATCCAGATTGACACTGCAGACATCCAACACTTCAGTTTAGATATTTCCTTCCTATTAAGCATCTGGGAAGACACATTTCTAATGAGATTCAGATGTTCAAATAGGCTTTGGTGTCTGGTCTGGACACAGTGTGTGCTTCTGTGAACATTCCAAGGCATAGCACACGTGCTTCTCAACAGCAGAAAGCAAAGGATTGCTTGTGGCTTTTCCCCCTTGCTATCTTAAATAGCAAAGTAGTGGTAATTCTTAGCCACAAATGTGGAGTGTAGACTAAGGAACTTGATGGAAATTACACTGTACTAGAAACAGATGGGAACAAGAAGACATCTCTTAGTAATTGGGGAAAGCAAACAATGAGGAGACAATGTGTTTAATTGCATAGATGGTATTGGTAGCATCAATCCTGGAATAAATTTCCCTCCCCTCCCCTCCCCTACCCTCCCCGATAATAACCTTTGATTACTGGGCCATAATCATTAAGGATGAGTGCAGGACAGAACAGATCAACATAAGTGTGTCCTTAATCCTTTACATTAAGAATGAAAGTTAGAAGCCAACCCTGAGCTAGCCACATAAGGCTTTTTGATCAGCACAGAGGAATGAACATTCTAGGATAGGATGAGGATAGTCTAGGATGATCTGAACCACTCACTGGAGGATTCTAATTTTCTGTGTCAGCTAGAATTGGAGCCCAGAGGAATGATCTTGCTCATGAATGTCTGAATTTTATTCTTCTCTAGCCACCAGTTGTGTTTTTCCTCTTTCCCACCCTTCTCCTACCCAACAGTAGGAGACCAGATAATAACATTCTCCCTTCCTTTTGAGGTGCAAACGGAAATTGGCCGGAGATGGCATGGTAAGAGATATGGACTTATGCCAGTTTGGAGAAGGACAAGATGGACTGTGCCAACCAGTTCTGGAGTAAAAATGAATACATCTGTGTGCTAAGGACAGCCTCTGATTCTGGATTAATCACAATAATAAACTTGATTAGGGAAAACAAACAACAGCAAAAAAATCCTTAACAATGACAGTTTACTGAGAGCAAATTGGAGGAAGATCCACTTTTGTAGAAATTCTGCCCCGGCTATCTCTTACATTACAAGTGCTGAAGTGATGGATTGACTGATTTTCCAATTAAAATCACCCTCTCATGGATAAACTATTACAACACAAGCTGCAGATACTGCCCCTTTCTCATTCCCTGTCCATACTCTCTTATATTAATGAATTGTATAGCTTAAAGAGTCAGGGAATGGGCACCAGGAGCCATAGTAACACCATAGATGACCAGCTCTGGAAATGGGTAATCTTCACACAATGGGAACAGGAGTCTATCCAGCTTGTTCAATCTTTGTTCTTTATTTCAACTCTGTAGAGATGCAAATAGGAAATGAAATGCCTTGTCAAATTGCAACACACGGCTAAAGACTTCTGTTTCTTCTTCTATTCTCTATTTACATAAAATAGTCTCAATGTACATGGCAAAAACAAATACACTCTCATATTCAAATGTTATTTGAATATGATTTGAAAATGTTACAGGATAGAAGTCTTCTGAAAGCCAAATATCAGAAAGAAGAGGACACGGCTCCATAAAATCGCCATTAGGAAATAACTGTTCTTTGCAAGCAAATTCAAAAGAAATGTAATAAATGTGTTCTGCACAGAAGAGAAGTGCTAGGAGAGCATTAGGAATATTGCTAAGTATTTTCTTGTGTCTGACTGGTTGTGCTCACCAGTGTTGTAATATGGTCAGAAGCCTTGTAAATAAAGGTGCACTTCTGTTATTTGGAATTGTGATTTAACTTTTTCTCAAATGACTTGTAATCTGTAGATGAACTGATTGATTTGCCTCTTTGTGGGGAACGTCAGAGCTTGGAAAGGAATGAGGAAAGCTAACTGATACTGAGCAGCAAGGACTGTCAGACAATGCATTTTTACTCTACTCTTCGGGACATTCCAGTGTGCTCCTAAGTACCACTGTGCAACAGAAATGGTGATACAAACGTGTGGAATTGTCCTCCTTTCTCCTTCATTCTATCCAGATAATTATAGTTAATGGAATTATAGCTCACTAGAAAAAGTGGAACCTTACGTGAACTAATTTACATGTGAAAGCTGAATGCCAAGGAGGTATCATCCTTCCCCTTAAAAAAGTGTTTTTCTCTTTGTTACTTCCCTCCAGCTTGTGAAAAATGCTGCCATGTTTGATTTCAGTGCTGAGTGTTCAAGGAGAGTCTGATAGAGTGTGGGAAGGTGTTCATTTCCATAGAACACAGGTTATGTTGAAGGTGTCGTTCATTTTTATTTCCTTCCCTTATCCAAAAAGGTCGAAGACAAGCTACATGGAAGAACATGCTGAGTGATTGATGATTTCTTTCAAGTGAGTAAGAGAGGTAAATTTGCATGGTTTTCGCTGATATAGAGCATCCAGCTAGTGTGCAAAAGTGGCATGGGAATGATCTGTAGGCCTGAATGCAGAAGTATTTGAGTAAGTCTTCTTTACTGAAAAAGGAGGTGCATCAGCCTTAGGAGATCGTGGGCTCTACCCATTAGAAAGAGAGACCACTGTAAGCAGAGTAAAAAGTCTACATGTTACCCACCTCTACCCCCAGACATTTAGATATAGAAAACATCCTACAACTTCTGCATTTCTGTTGTACAATTAACTGCAAAATTTCCCCTGAAGGCCATCATGCGCTATAACTGGAAGGTAAAAGGAGATTAAAAAACAATCAAAATTCTTCCTTCTACTAAACAGATCAGTCATTGTCTGGCTCACCCAGTTTCTGAATATGTGATGGCATTTTGCTTGTCTCCATGTCTCAACCAGTGGTATAACATGTCATATTAGGTATTATAAATACTTAGTGTATTAATTGGATTTTCTGGCTGGTAATTAGGTTCTAATACTCTGAAATAATATTACCACGATGACACTGGGGTAATGGACATATTATGAATAGATATGAAGGCACATAAATGCAGAGATTTCTCAGGGCTCTTCTTCTCTGCTTTCATAGAAGCCTGCATTAAGGGCTTGGACCCCAAACCCTCTGAATCAAGAATACCAGCAATCTGTTTGAACAATTCTGATTGGCATTTTAGAACATACAGGAAGGAAGATATTTGGCTGCATTCAAACATCGTGAACAGAAGTGAAATGCAGAGAACATGGCAAAAATTACGGTGCATTACAAGCAGATTTAATCTTGATTATGTTGTGTTACACAGAACGAAAACCCACACAGTCTTCATTGTTTTTCAGGAAGGGAATTGCATTGAATTTAGATCATTTCTATTTAGCTCACTCTACCAGGAATATATGCACACCTATTACATACATTTATGTTTTAGCACATTCCTGTCCATCACGTGGAAACTCGTAAAATAGATATGAAAAATGTGAGCAGCAGAAACTTCTTGACCTTTGAAGAGTAAATGGTGCTGAGTATGATTTCCTTTTGCTTGGATTGGGGCCAGAACAATGAAAAATTGACCTGGAGTGAGAAAGTCAGGCTCGGGGTGTGGAAATTGCTGCAGGGTTTGCTCTGCAATGAGTAAAGATAGAAGTAAATCAGAGCTCCTGGGCAGGCTGTCTGTGCTAATCGCACCACAGGCTGCAGCAAGCAGAAACGTGCTTCATTTCTGCCACTGCCAAATAACTGAAATCATCTGGACTCGTCTTTCATGTTGTATCACAACCGATTGCACGGTACTGATTATCTTTTCTCTTTCTACCCTCAAAGGCATCTGCCAAAAATAAACACTATTTTTGACAGAACGGCTTCACTGAAGACCTCATCTTCCATATTTTATTATTCTTTTTTTAATGGAAGTCTTCCCAATGGTTGGCATTTGAGTAGTTTCTTCAACATTACACATTCAGGTAATATTTCCTGTAAGACTTTTGTCCATCCACTTCGCCCTTGAATTTTTTATCTTTTTTTAAGGCAGGCCATCACCCTTTTACACTGTTTTTCATAAAATCTGTGTAGCCTAGTGCCTTACATTGCTTCCCAACTCCACATGACTGTCAGTAACCTTGAGATCAGTAGGAAGGGCAAGGTGTCTCTGACTAACAGCATACATTTGATATTAAAAACTGAAGCGATGCATCACAGATTGATTTCTGGCTTTATCTAACACTGATACAAGTAACAATCATTTTTTATGTAATGAAACAATTTCAGATTCTAAAGACCAATGCTGGACTCGATGATCCCCATGGTTACCTTCCAACTGGGGATATTTTATGATTCAATGTCTATTTCAGTATTTTGCTTTATTTAAATTACAATTCAAACTATAATACATTAAACACCACCTCACCAAGGGATATCCTGCAGTCATAAGGACATTGATTTTGTCAGAGGAAACTGTAGAGAAGAGCTGACATAAAAACAGAAATAGCCCAATATATTTAGTAAGATTTATTGGAATTTATTATTCTCATAAAAAATCTAGCAGTAAAAAATTTACCTAAATGAATATCCAAAGCCTTTAACCCACCCAAGCGCTCATATTTCATCTCTTAATGTTGCCTGTATATATTCATAGGGAAAGAAAGCTGTCCTTGTCTACCTTCAATGGACTGGGCAGAAGCACGAAGGGGCACTTAACAGCACTGATCCCTGAGAGAGGTCTGAAAATTAAAACTTAGGTCAGATGTGCAATCTAAATCAGCTTTGATTGCAAGAGAGACAATTATATCTTCACTGTCTAGCTTGAGTTGTGCTCTCATATTATCAAATTAAGATATGAGCAGGGTGTTCTTAAGGTGGAAGTCTTGCAAGTTATTCTATGAAGAATAAAGCTTTTAATCACATCTTGCCTGCTGTAAAGCAAATCCAACATCAGTGATGGTAAACTTTCTGCATGGCAGACTTGATTTGACGACATAGATTCATTTGACCCAGGGAAATGGCTGCAAGTTGTACCAGAAGAGGTTTAGGTTAGACTTGAGGAAGAACTTTTTCTCTCAGAGAGTGGTCAGGCACTGGAATGGCCTGCCAAGGGAGGTGGTGGAGTTGCGATCTCTGGCACTGTTCAAGAGGCGTCTGGATGAGGAGCTGTGAGATATGGTTTAGTAGCTTGTGGTAGCAGTGGCAATATGAAGACGGTTGGACTAGATGATCTTACAGGTTGTTTCCAACCTTGTGATTCTATGATTCTATGATTCTATGACATACTGTGGAAATCTGAAAACCAAAGCACCTAAAAGGGAAATTTCACTTATCGTGAATGTTTCATGATTTTTGTACTCACAGAATGTCCTTTAGTAACAAATAAAAATACATAATGCTCATACTAGATATCATATTACACACTGGAAATGGTTATTTGTACTACATTTTGGCTCAAATGTTATCATTTTTAATATATACAAATATTTCAAAATATGAGAAAAGAAAGATTATTTGTAATTTTATACAGCAATAATATTGTCTTGTAATCTTGCATGTGATTGAACAAAACTGCTGTATTAATGTGGACAATGAACACGTTTCTTAAAGTTACAGGGGAAGATGCAGTCAATGGAATTAATAATGTATATAATGTATGAAAATGTCTATAATGTTGTCATGTCTACACAAATGGCTGAAATATATCTAGGTATAGATGGTGATGATTATCCTTGTCCCATGCTCAGCCTGTACTGTCCTTTCTTCTGGTCAAGTCACTTCCAGGTGGAAGGGCTACATCTGTCCATTCCCTTTTCCCTTGTTTGACAGGGAGGACTTGAGCTGTCTCAGAATACAGGGTGAGATGACTTCAGTGCTCATTTATATCGCATTTTCTATAATTATGGCGTGATTCTGACCTCAGTTTCATTGGTGCCCATGCGATCTTTTAGCTACTTTATCTTCTCTCAAGGGACAAAGATATTTTACCTTCAGGTAAATTCTCTGTTATTCCCATATCTGCAATTTATCTATTTATTTTTGTCTACAGGTACATCACAGCTCCACTAGATGGCAGCCAGGACCTTCACAGATCTGATCCCATGGAAACCAGATTGCAGTTCCCTCGACACCTATCAGTTAAAATGTTCTAATCAATCAATGCATTTTATCATCATCTTTCCAATGAGACTCACTGCATTCAGTACAGCACCAATGGACTCCACTTTCCATCCTACAGCCACGACATTACAACTCTTTTTTCCCCCTTTCTACTTGCCTCCAAAATGATCGCAAAGACACACGGAGGGCTTCCTTCAAGAGAAACGTTGTGTTTTCATGAGATATCCTTGTAGACAAAAGACAAAGCTGCCCCTGAAGCAAGCATCCCAACCCAGGACATCCCTTGTATAGGCTGAGTGTGAATTCTGGCATGACTGAATCTTGAGCTCACACCAAGCATGGTCTGCAGGCTCCTTGGCTCCCAGGTAATGGCAATAGGGCAAGAGGTGATGGCCTTAGGTTTCAGGGGCAGCTCAGGTTGGATATTAGGGAAAATATTCACTGGGATGTGGCACTTGGGGACAAAGTCAGTGAGCATGGTGGGGGTGGGCTTGGGGGTCTCAGAGGTCTTTTCCAACCTGAATGTTTCTGTGATTCTATGATTCTGTGAAAGGGAATACATTACAATTTCTTTGGGGACTGCCAAGTCTCTTTGCATTGCTGGTGGGAGCATCTGGGAGGAGAAGGGATTCTGTGAGGCTTTTCCCTTTCGTTTGGGCAGATGATGGAGAAGCAAGCAGATGGCAAAGCTGACAAAGCAAAAGCAGAACCGCTTGTATGTATCAATCAGTACCTCAGAGCCTGTGGCTGAGAGAAAACCACTCCTGCCAGTTTATTCCACCAAGCAGCAGGTGTGGATGCACCTTGTGTACAAGCAGCTGTATTGCTGTGGTTGTACAGAGCCCAACTGAAGCCACAAAATCCACCTGAGTTGCCAGGAAACAAAAATAAATTGAATTAAGATGTGGTCTCTGCTTGGTGCTGCATTAGTATGGCTGTTTGTTGGGGTAGGAAATGACCTCAAAGGTGTATAGGGCGACCTGTGGCAGTGGAGGATGCATGCGTTGAATCAGGTCCCCAAATCACTGTGTCTTTTTCTCTAGATCTGTGGAAAAAAAATTGTATTTATTTTGTTCTACTCATGCATTTATGTTACTTTCATGTGTTTTAATGCTTTCTTTTGAGAGAGGAACTTCTGGGCTTCTAGTGTGCCTTAAATGGGGCCTGAAATGGGGGATTCTGATTCTAAGAGGCCTTGGTTTGGCTGTGGAATTCATTTCAAAAGTAAGTATTTTGGATGTTTGTGGGTGGGCTCAGCAGAAACAATGAGCAAAGAGTAAATTTTATGCTTAGAGAAGTGTTAATAGAATGATTTTCTGCATGTCGCCATCACTGATTGCAAAGCTCTCATATCTTCTGCAGGGGATTTAAGGAAAATTGTTCCAGTTCTGACTGAAAAAAGGTTTTTCACTTTTTTTTCTGATACAGAAAAGGCTGCAACAACTGAAGCATTGAAAACATTAACTTACTGTTCTTTTTGTAACTAAAGTTAGGTGTAATATTTTTGAAAAGTCAATGTTTTATCAAAAAATGAACTCCTTTTCTACTGATTTTGCAATCTTTGAAATGTTTTTGAAGAGTTCTTGTATCCTGGGATAAAAGTCTGCACTGCTTGCAGAAAACAACTCGACCTGCTCACTCGATGAAGGTTGCCCGCGTGCTTGGGTCTCTTCTTGGAAGAGGGATTTTCTTAATTCAGAGCATGGTATTTTGTATGGTTGGTTTTGATGTGATTTTTTTTTTTTCTTTCCTTCTTTTTTTTTTTTTTTCGGGTGGCATTGTTAATGTAAAAATAGTCATTAGATTCATTAGATCTCCAGTACCAGCAGCGTGAATACACTTGATACCTGGTCATATATCATGACTTCCCTCTTTGAGTTATCCAGAAAATCTCAAAGTTTGGCGTTTTTCTTTTCTTTTCTTTTCTTTTCTTTTCTTTTCTTTTCTTTTCTT